>CM076572.1:163863473-164320873 GCA_034641835.2 Pinus albicaulis | reverse complement strand
AAGAATGTAATGTTAATATAAAAATGTAATTTATATTTTTAAGAACAAAGTTTTGAAAAATTATAAAACGAAAAACATGAAGAATCCTAAGAATGCATTCTAAATATATCATGCTAAATTCATGTTAATTCTAGATCTACCGAATCGAACCTTTCTTCACTTTAGAATATGTTTGCATGTCAAGATGGATCTTGGTTTTATTATTAATTATAATAAGAAATATAATTATTAATTTTATGTCTTTTTGCATGTTTTATTTTTTTATATGTGATTTGGCCAAGTCAAAATGTTTTATTTACAATTATACTAATGAATTAATGTATTTTATTTTTATTTTTTATTTTTTATTTTATTTTAATTATATCATGACTAAGTCAAAGTGATTACCCACATTAAGACCTCTCTCCTGTAATTTATAAAATATTTGTGAGTATATATTTTATAAGTTTATGGATGAATATTTCATGCATATCTGAGTTAAAATTCATCAACTCCATGCTATTAGCCCATGCTATTGTAAGAACGCCTATTTACAACTTAATAATATCCATGCTAAAATGACCTGAATATACATGTTTAAAAATATTGTTATATTGTAAATTTATTTTAAGTATTAAGTTTTTATATATTATTATATTGTAAGTTTATTGTAAGTATTAAGTTTTTATATGGTTATTAATTAAATTTAGATATGGTTACAAAATCATTTTTTTATAAAACTACATTTGTCATACCTTTTTTCTTTTAATTTTATTTCAAAAAAATAATAAATTAAATTAAATAAATTATTTAAAAACATTTATAAAAAAAAAATTGACATACATTATTCCTAACCCTTACATGTATCCCCATTTTGAGATGTAGATAACCCGTCACTTTTTACTAATGTATAAAATGTAAATACTTGATTAAAGGAAAAAATAGGCTAAGTCAAAAGGTACATGAATTCCACATTTGAGGGGTTGCTTGCTTAGGATTTAAAATAGGTTTGATTTGTTTTGTGAAAACCACTGAAGGTTGAATGGTGTGTCTTAAATGGACCCCTTAGGTTAATTAATTGACCTCAAAAGGAAAGACAAGAAGCCATGCTTCTTTGGAAAATTTTACAAGGAAAAATTGACACAAATTTAAAAGGAAATAGTGAGAAAACTGCAAGCTTGCAAGGTATAAATGCCACCCACTCCAATAGTCTAAAAAACAATAAAAAAATATATGGGATATATGTTGGAAATATGTTGTCATTGATGGCAAAGGAAAATGTAAAGGAAATGGAAAATAATGGAAAATAAAAGCATGGAAATCATTGGCGACAAAGGAAATTTTAACTAAAAAAGGTGGCAAAGACAAGCATGGCATTTGAAAAGCACTATAAATGGTGTTGTATTTATTGGAAAAAGAAAAGGAAAATACAATGGAAAATATGTAAATGGAAAAGCATGGAAAATGATTAGTCATGAGAAGATAATCATGGATGAGAATGGTGCTCAGAATTTGGAGTCAGTTTTGGAGGAGCGAGTCATCTAAGAAGTAGGTAGAACCCACACAACTTTAAAGAGATTAGAAAAATTATTATAGTGATATCTGGAAGATTGAAAATGGCCTTATGGATTGAGAGATCTAGATCCATTAAAAGTTAAATTGTCTCAAGTCAAAGTTAGCATAGTCAAAGAGGTGGTTGGAGACACTATTCCAAGTTTGACAATTGAGCCAAGACCAACAATAGAGTTAGTGGAGAAACTAAAAGGTCGACCAATCATAAGTGGCAGCGAGAGGTGTTTTTATTGGGCATTGATGGAGCCCACCGGGGGAGTTAGCCTCACATTATTCACTGTTGCACAACCCTTTTGGTGCACAATAGGAATGGATTCAGATATTGGTGGCATGACACAATAACAAAGGGTCATGCAATGCGAAGCAAGTGGAGGAGCCCACTTGAAAAGCTCACCCATTGGAGGAAGCCCAAAGAGTATGAACCTCGAAGATGTTTTAGGCAACACAAGGTTAAGAACCGAGAGATAGGCATCGTGTGCACGTGGCAAGATTCTCAGAGGCTTATAAATGACTACCTTGATAGTCCTCGAGGCGTCGGGAGGTGTTTTCTCATATTGTCGGTCGCACAGATAAATGATGGAGATCCACTTCAATACCACTCCTCCTAATAGCAAAAACCATAATGGAGTGGTCTCAAACCTCATTTTTTTGTATAAAATAGTTTTATAAAGAAAATGATCGAAAAACAAGGGTCTCGAGGATGCTTTCTCTCTCCTCCGACATGACAGGTGGTAGTATTTAATTGGTTACACATGACGTCAGCATAGGTCAATTGGTAGTGGATATGTGAAAGTCATATTTTTCATTTCTAGGCACTTAAAAGGTCTATTTTTAGATGACATGTGTCACCAATCATTGGTAAACACATGGTTCACATGATGTCAGAATGACATCATCCCACTAGATGGAGCCCAATAGTTTTCTAATACTGCACAGAGAGGTAACATCGAGCAGTGAGAGCTAGTAAATGTTAAGCATTGATAGGTTGGAAGAGCAAGAGAAAATAATATTGAGGTCTCGAGGACCCCATAGGACAACTCATTCCTAACGTATGGTGCCCAAAGGATTTATAAAGGGCCCATAAAAAAAAGCAACATGAGAATGAGAGATATGGGCTAAGCATCTGCAGAGGGTTCCATGCCACATTTAGAGGACCAAGGGTACGAAGGTTATAAAAGAAAATGAATCAGAGAGGCTTTTAAAGAAGTTAAGTGCCTCAAGACTTGGGTAGAGGTCACAACCTCTAGACATCTAGAGTAAAATAAATAAGAGGCTCAGTGCGAGAAGCCTAAGGATCTTAAGACCAAAATTGACATATTTGGTAGTATTTTCTATGTTAAATAAAAAAGGGTTGTGAAGCCCACGAAGGTCTTTTGGCCTATAGAAAGGTTTTTTGGCATGGATGGATGAGTTGACAACTACTTTGTTAGTGTGCTATGATTACCAAAACCTTTGGGCTAATGAATGAACAAGCCGAAAAATTAATTGGCTGCTAAAAAGGAAGGGAGGAATGACTTGGAGTTTCAGTAGAAACATGGAAAAGTTAGGAGATATACTTGGCACTATGGAAAATATGGAGATTCACTAAAAATAGAAAGTCATAATTAAATTTTGTTAAAGCGAGAATAGAAAAATTAAGTAGAAAATCTCAAAGTTTGAATTTAAATCGGAGATCACAGATTCAAGATTTGAAGAGAATAATTAGACAACTAAATGGAAGATGACAAAGGAAAAAATATGACAAGCATGCATCACATCAAATAGCAAGTTAACCAAAGGTTCAAGCCAAAAATATCAATCCAGAAATATTTATAAGAAAAAATTGAGTAACAAAGTTTAAAGGTTGCAAGAGACAAGAATGTGAGGATTAGAGGTTGTTGGTGCATCGCGATTCATAATGGTGGAATGCATCAAGGGTGAATCAAGGACTCATATTGGTATGTGAAAGGTGTTTTAGATATGTAAAAAATTTCATTGGTGATTGATGTTGATGTTGCTCATGCAAATAGTTTGGTTATTTGTTCAGTAATGTAAAATTGTTGAAGGTGATCCTGATGGTGTATTTGATTAGTAATAAAAGATTGTTGAAGGTGTTTTTAAGGTGGCTTTAGTGATAAGTTGTAGTGAAAAATAACTATTTGTTTGTGACATAAGTGGCCTATTGGTTCTAGTTTGAAAATGGATGAAAGTTTGATCAATAAGTTTGGGAAGTGGTAGCTTTCATATAAGGGGTAGTATGTGTTGAAAAGTGTAACTACGATCAATCTTCATATTGATTATGTAATTATGTATTTATTTAAAGAAGAGGACAAATATAATCAAATATATTTTTGTTGTATTTCATTCATGGGTTTCATGAGAAAGCTTTTTTATAGATAGAATTATTCTTTATGTATACTATGGTTTTTTTCTCATCATAAAATAATCAAGTGTCATGTATATGAATGCTCCAAGACCTTGCTATAAAATTGTGGAAGAATGGGCTAAAGACAACCCACATTCAACGTTATAAGATAAGCTTAATGATGTATAAAGATCCCTCTTTACTGCTGGAATAAATAAACTAAAAGTGATGTGAAAATGAATGCTAGTTATTGTTTCTTTGCATTGTTTTACTTATCCTTCATGAGTTTGTTTATGAGCATGTGATTGGAAAACAATGTACTTAGTGAAAATATGAGTTTGTCATAAGCTTAAAAATCATAATTTTAAATGACAGAACAGAAGAAATATTAAACATAGAAAACACACATAACAGAGCTTAACACTGAGAATTTTGATAAAATATTTCACTCCTCCTGGGCGACATCTCCTTGGTCCAGCTTCATAGTGTGACCTTTTTATTAGCTTCAAGTGTACTCAAATTGTTTTTAAAAGCTTCATAACCTATAGAAACATGTTCCAATGAGTTTAAAACATCATAATCTCCCGAAAATGACTATTTCTCTGCTAAATTTGGACTCTCAATGCTTTAGCAATGACCCCAACACGTGGTGGCCCTCGCCTTCAAAAATATTAAAATCAACTAAAACACTTGTAGATGACCTTTTCTGCCTCAGTAACCTTCTCCATTGAGTTCCTAGAATGCCAATTTGTGAGGAATGACTTTTACTGAGCTCAATTTGGTCGAAAATTGAGTGAGTTATGACCAAAACCAACTTTGCTCCAATTTCTCCTCCAAAACTCAAGAGGCTACTAGTTAATTTTCTAAAATTGGAAATTCCACCAAGTTTGGCACTGCCTCCGAAATTTCCACTAACTTAATTACTAAGACTAACTAGTGCTAATCGCGCTTATGGGCAGATAAATATGAGTTTATTTTTATGTGTTTATTAAGTGCTGATTATGGATTAACTTAAATAATCAACACTTAATTGTTAATTAATCTGTATTAATAAAAATCCCATCGGTCTTTACTTAGCCCTCAATATTCGACGTGTAGTCATATGGGGAGGGGCTGGCCCCCTCCAACCCCCAAATGGTTGACAACTACTCTTTAAGATGATGAAGAGGATGTATGGAGTAGGGAACACCCCATAGGAGAGATGGTAGAGGGTGTGGATCACAGGAGTGAGGTCAGGGGTTCGACCCCCCTCTCCGCCATAAAATTTTACTCTAATAAACTGTGAATGTCGCCAGACTTAGTCTTCTACCATCTTTGTTAGTTAGGATCTCCAAAATTAATGGATGTCGCCGAGTTGAAATATATATATATATATATATATATATATATATATATATATATATCACCAATCTTAATGTGCCAATCCAAATAATTCGACCCCCATAAGTTTGGAGCTAGCCCACCAGAGAGGACCCATGGCGCCCTTTTGTTGGGTTTCATTGCATCCTTAAAAAAAATTAAAATTCCAACTTAGGAGGAATTGAAGATCATTGGGCAATTTGTCTCTTCACTTAACCCATCAGGAAAATCTGAAGACGACACTTGTCACAGTGCAACTCGCTACAATCTAGAGGTTATTCCTACAATGTTGACTATACCTGCCACATCATCACTCTACCTGTTCTGCTCAGTTTTTGCCTATTTTGGAAAAAAAATAGCATGTGATAACTCAGTCATACAAACTCGAATTTTGATGAAACGTGTTGCGCCAAAATCTTGGCGATGAAATCTATCCGGTCGTTTAGGTTTGAAGCAATTTTGAGCACTTTCAATTTTTAGCTAAAACTTGAGCCTTAGATCATTCCTTCCCACTAGAAGCCTTTTCGATCCCAAAAGATACTATCAATTTTTCAGCAAGTGAGGGAATAGCTCCCTCACTTTTCCAATCTCCAACATTTTTTCCTTTGAAGGATTTTGACGCTTGAGTCCAACTCTAAGGTATTCGACATTCCCTCTTCTTGAAGTTTTGATTCTACTGTTAAGTATGAGATCTTGTTGAAGTTAATCAAGATATGCTGGCAAGAAATCATATATTGATGGCAGCTGAACATGCTCTCCTTGATCATCAATAAAAGGAGGCTCAAACAATCTCAAATTCTCAACATTAACGACAGAATAAATTTGCATGTAAGGAGGCAAATCTAGCTTGAATGCATTTGTGCCAGTTTCTTCCAGAATTTTAAATGGACCATAACGGATTGGTTTGAGCTTTTTACCATCCCCTTGCAATCTTTCTTTGCTTATGTATAGCCAAACTTCATCACCAACTTGGAATTTGTGATCAACCCGATGTTTCTCATGCCTTGCCTTGTAGCTTCTTTGACTCTTCTCAAGTTTCTCTTGCACTGTGTGATGTACCAACTGAATTTTCTCAATGAACTTTATTGCTTTATTTGTGTCACTATGTCCATCTATAGCAACATCTTTCTCAAAGATAAATTCCAATGGCGATCTTGGCAAGTAACTAAAACATGCCTCAAATGGCGATGTATTTATGGAAGAATGTTTTACCCGGTTGTATGCATGTTGTATGTAGTGTAACTCTTCATCTAAAAAATTGGGATGCTTGCTGCAATAGCCTCTTAGAAGATGAATAAAATTCCTATTTACCACCTTTGTTTGACCATCAATTTGCGAATTAAATGTTTTACTCTTCTTGAACTTTGTATCCATCAGATCCCATAATTTTGACCAAAATTTCCCAACATATTGAGAATCTTTATCACTTACAATAGAAGTAGGAAGACAAAAATGGATCCATTGATTTTGAAATAAAATATTAGCGGTGTGTTCAGCTGTAATAGTTTTCTTACATAAAAATACACATTTTTTTGAACCTATCTACCACAACATACAAATAATCATGACCTTTCCTTGACATAGGAAGGCCTCCTACAAAATCCATTGGGATGCTCTCCTAAGGATGAGAAGGAACTGGAAGTGGTGTGTACAAACCAAACTTCCTATTGCTAGGCTTACTTGTTGCACATAAATAACATCCTCTAATAAAACGAGAAACACTTTCATTCATGTGTGGCCAATAACAATACCTTTGCAGATGTGCTACTGTCTTGCCTACACCAAAATGTCCTGCAATTAATGATGTGTGTGCCTCCCTTATTATATTGTTTCTTTCTCCCTGTGGTATACATAACTTTCCAAGTGATACAAAAAAAATTTATGCACATGATAATCTAACTCTTCACTTAAGTTTCCATTACTCAAGCTCTCATACACTTATTGAAAATAACTATCATTCACATACTATTCAATGTAACTTTCATGCTTAATAAAATTTTGCTTGATAATAATAGCTGAATTTACAATAGGCCTAGAGAGAATATCAACTACCTTATTGTAGATTCCTTTACTGCAATGGCTGATGGTCGATATGGATAATGGCCTCTTTTCCCATCAAGTAATGCTTCCATTTCTTCACACTTTGTACCAATGCATATAAATATTTATCATATGTAGGATATTTATTCACAGCTCCATTAAAAGTTTCATAATGAAATGAGATAGGCTTACCGTCATGCATGAGCACTGCTCCCATAGCATAATCACTTGCATCTGTTTGGATATCAAATGGCTATCTTAGAGCTGGAATTTCTAGTACCGGTGTCGAACTTATCTTTTTCTTTAAAGCATCAAATTCTTTCTGCTACAAATCTCCCCAATGTAAGACTCTCCTTATGCTTGTCAATGCATGTAATGGTGTTTCTATGGAAGAAAAATTAGCAATAAATTTCCTCCAATACTGTGCTACCCCTAAAAAGATTCTTGCCTCAGTAGCTGTATTGGGCTTGGTACAATTCAAAATGACCTAAAATTTGGAAGGATCAATCTCCAATTCACCTCCTCCAACTATGTGTCCCAAATATACCAATGAAGTCTTACCAAATTTTCACTTTGACATCTTAAGAAACAATTTCTCTTTTCTCAAAACATCAAGTACCTTGTTCACATGCATGACATGTTCTTCTCTTAATTTGCTGAATATGAGTATGTAATCTGAGTAAACAATGACAAATTCATCTAGAAATGGTCTAAGTACATCATTCATCACTCTCATAAATATAGCTGGTGTATTTGTTAAGCCAAATGGCATAACTAACCACTCGTACAATCCTTGTCTAGTCTTGAAAGTAGTTTTCTAAATGTCTTCTTCAGCTATCCTAACTTGATGATAACCACTTCTCAAATATAACTTAGTGAAATAATTTTCATGTTTTAATTGATCAAGAAAATTATCAATGTGTGGGAGTGGGTAGTGACTCTTTACCGTGATTTTTTTCAATGCATGGAAATCGATACACATGTGCCAAGTCTCGTCCTTCTTTGGAACAAAAACTATTGGAGAACCACATGGTGAAGTAGATGGCCATATGATACCTTTATTCAACAACTCTTGGATTTTCTTCTTGATTTCCAAACTTTCCATGATTGACATGCGATACATACCAATATTCGGAAGTGGAACATCCTGTTGCAGCTAAATCTCATGCTGAATTCCCTTCTTGGGTGGAAAACCCTTTGGTTATTGAAACATCTCGCCATGCTGACTTACCACATCAAAAAAATCAGATTTCAATTTTTGATCACATCCTTCAAAATATTCATAGTTAACATATTCCTTTTTATTGATCATAAGAAGCACAAAATTTTTACTTGCATTTACTAGCCTCTTCATTTTTCCTCCATTAACTAAAGAGATATTCAATTTCTTGCGATGAGCTCTCACAATATGATATTTTTTCTCATGAAAGTAGAATACCACTTTCCTGTCATACAAATATGGACTACCCAAGATAATCCCTGAAATGTCAAGTTGTACAATATCTAACTCAACTTCATCAACAAAGTTTGTAGTAGTAGCAAATATGAAAATACATTTCCTTATCACCTGTAAATTTTCATTGTTAACTATCCTACCCAAAGGGTATGGCTTATGATGAGGTACAATTTCAAGGTTCATTTTTTTAACGAAGTCTTTTGAAATCAAGTTTTCTTGTGACCCTGTATCAAATAAGGCATCAATTTTTGTATGATTAGAAATTACTCTAACATGGAATAATTCTATCCTTGTATCTTCATTTGAAGTGTTATTGTGACTGCTTGAGGTACTAGAACTTGCAATTTCTATTACTTTTTTTCCTTTGTTAACCATGGCAACTATCTTGCTTTCATCTCCTAAATCAGATCCAAGATATTTTTGTGTGGTGGTAGTCATCTTTTGTTTCCCTTTATTATTTTGTTTCTTTGGTCTTAGTTTGGGATGTAGTTTCCAACAGTGAGCTTCATCATGCCCCTCTTTTGAACAATGTTTGCATGTTATTTTCTCCCCTTCTTGCTTCACACTTGCATTCTTCTTTCCCTTCCATTTTCCTCCTTTATCTTTTCCCATACCCTTGAATGGCTTCTTCTTACTACCCTCTTCAAAAATGTTTTTACCGTGCTTCAAGATGCATAGCTTGCACACATACTTCATCTAAGTTATTTGGGTTAAACATGAGAATAATGTGCTTTAAGTAGGAATGTAGACCTCCTATATACTTGAAGAGTGTGTCTTGTGAATTTAAGCCTACTCCCAGTAATAAAGCCCTTTTCCTAAACTCTTGTGTATACTCTTGGACACTTTGACCTTTGAGTTGTCTAAAGTTTTTCCAACTCATTATTTATTTCTGCATATAAGCTAATGGATAGAATTTTCTTTTAATGGAAGAAATGAATTCTACCCAAGAAATGGAAATCTTACCATGGATGCACATTTCCTCTTATGTCTTTGCCTCCAACCAAAATAATGCTCCTCCTTATAGCCTTAATGAAGCCAATTGGATTTTAGTATCATCTTAATTTAGATTTATAATTCTACAATAAACTTCCAATTGACGAATCTAGCTATCCATTCTTTCAACATTAACTTCTCCATTATATGTAGGAAGTTCAAATTTGATGTCCAACTTGAGTAACAGAGTCTTACCTTTTGGGACCTTGGAATGAGTATGGGTGTGAATTTTTGTAGTGGGTGTGGAAGATGAAGATGCTACTAAGGATGATGACGATGATGATGGTGGAGAAGGAGGTGGTTTTCCACCACTGTCTTTTGAGCTCCTCTCTTCCTCCTTTTTATTGTTTGAAGATTCTTCTCTATGAGGGTGTTTTGAACCTTCTCTAGTTTCCTTTGCCATAAAATTTTGATATATAAGTTTCACCATCCTTTTCTCATTGGAACCTGTTTCAATGAGTTTAAAACATCATAATCCCCCTAAAATGACTATTTTTTTGCTGAATTTCGACTCTGGATGCTCTTGAAATGACCCTAACACCTGGTGGCCTTGACCTTCAAAAATATTCAAATGCACTAAAACACTTGTAGATGACCTTTTCTGCCTATGAAACCTGCTCCATTGAGTTCCTAGCATGCCAATTAGCCAAGAATGACTTTTACTAAGCTCAATTTTGTCGAAAATTGAGTGAGTTTTGACGAGGTTATGTTTAAGCGCGTATTATGTGCTAATTGTGGATTAACTTAAATAATCCACGCTTAATCGTTAATTAATCTATATTAATAAAAATATCATTGGTCTTTATTTAGCCCTCGATCTTCAGCATGCAGTCATATGGGGTAAGGAACACCCCGTAGGAGAGATGGTAGAGTGTGTGGATCGAAGATGGGAGGTCACGGGCTCGACCCCCTAGTCTGCCATAAAATTTTACTCTCCTAAACTGTCAATGCTGCCAGACTTAGTCTTTTGCCATATTTGTTAGTTAGAATCTTAAAAATTAGTCGATGCTACCAAGTTTGGTTTATAAAACTATATATATATATATATATCACCAACCTTAATGTGCCAATCCAAATAATTCAACCCCCATAAGTTAGGAGCTGGCCCACTAGAGAGGACACGTGGTGCTCTCTCATTGGGTTTCACTCCATCCTTAAAAAAAAATCAAATTCCAACTTAGGAAGAATTGGAGGTCATTGGGAATTTTCTCTCTTTACTTAACCCATCTAGCGAATCTGAAGACGACACTTGTCACAGTGCCACTGGCTGCAATCTGGATAATATTCCTACAATGATGACTATACCAGCCACATCAACACTGTACATGTTCTGCTCATTTTTTGCCTATTTTGGAAAATTAACAGCAGAGGATAACTCGATCATACGAACTTAGATTTTGATGAAATAAGTTGAGCCAGAATCTTGGTGCCAAAATCTATCTAGTCGTTCAGGTTTGAAGAAATTTTGAGCACTTTCAATTTTTAGCTAAAACTTGAGCCTTAGATCAATAAGTCTGCCTTCAAAAAAAAATTAAATTAAGCCTGCAAGCAGTGACATAGGTCGGCTTATTAACTAGAAGGAACAAATATATATACCCCTACATGTGTTGCGCAAAAAGATAGAAAATTGTGAATTTCTCTGAACTTTTTACAGGTCTTAAAGTGTGCATTTGGAAATATGAAGAGGTGCGGATTTCGTGATAAAGAGAATTCTATTATATATTCGGATTAGTGCTAAAATATTTTGGATTAGGGACAACTCTAAAGGAAGTGAAATTGTGAGAATCTGAAGTGATGACAGTGTGACAAGATCTGAAATAAAAGTGAAATTAAAGGGTAACATTCAAGTATTATAAGTGTAGATCTTTTCAAGAAGGGATTTCCGACTTTCCTAAGGTAAATTTGCAGATGAGACGTTAGGTGTATATACACATATTGCTCATGAAGTTAAGACAATGATCTCTAGAAGAGAGTAGTCTAAAAAGTGTAAGAAAGTGAGGAAGCTAAATCTATGATTTACCTTCCTAACTACAGTGCAAGAAATAATGTTCTAACTGTATTCAAATTAAATAAGATGTTTGTCTCCAATATTTGACTAAGCAATAATAAGTAAACCTTAGAGACCAAGTTCTCAAGTATTGGTGTAGGACAATGCAGGTTGGTGTAGAAAAGAAGGATCAACATTGGAGGTCAACAAAGAAGCACTGACAAGGTCTTGGAAGCATACACAGGTCAGGGGTATGAGTCTTGGTCAAGGTACTTTTCATTTGAAGATCTATAAGAAGAATTCCTTATGATTGTTCCTCTACAAGAGGTAGAGGTTTTTCCCTGGCTGTAGGAGCCTAATTTTTGTGTCTCCTATATTTTGATAATTGACTTGATGAAAGACTAAATAAGCTAAAGAAGAGAAGACATAAGTAACTCAAGTAAGCACACAAGTAATTATCAAGAATATAATTTGAATTAATCACCAACCATCTAAATTCTCAACATGGAATCAGAGCTAAGGTGATGAATGCGATGGCTACTTGACAAAGAAGACACTCCACAAAGTGAAGATCATAGTGTGGGTTGAAAAGTCAAATAAGTTTGCAAGGAATACTATCATGCTTTTTCAAGAAAGATATTATATCTCATTGAAAGGATAAAATCATCCAAAAAAATAATGTTTTCCATCAAAGGTTTACATTCAAGACATTTCTATAATAGGAAATCATATTTTGAAGATATCCTTTATCATCAAGGAGCCAAGAACATCTACATTGGAGATTTCAATCTTAGAAGAAGCTGTTGAATTCATCTTCATCATCATCAAGGAAGCCACAAGCCACTCTACTCAAGTAAGTATCTATGATCTTCTTTAAATATGTCAATATGACTTATTGTAAAGACAGAAAAAAGCTGGTTAGGTCATCAAAATTTAGTGCATGGAAGAAGATGACATATTTGAATTTAATTGAAGATGAAGTTGTGGACAACATCGAAGGATATAAAATTCAACCACCAAAAGAAAATTCTCTAGCTCATGCCAAGTACATTAACAGATAAATGAGAGCCCAAAGGATTCTCATAGAATCCATTAAGGACTCACTCATTCCCTATGTATCAAAACTAAAGTCTACAAATGAAATATATGAGAAACTCATGGAGCTATTCTCTATGAGTATTGCAGGAGAAGCAATCTCTCTGAGACAAGAACTATAAAAAATGAAATTTTCAATAGAAGAAGGAATCACTTCATACTTCATGAGGATTTTTGAAATAAGAGATCAACTGCAGGAATTGGGAGAAGTAATTTCTGAGACTAAGATGACTACAGTGGTGTTGAATGCTCTATGAGAAGAATGGTGAAACTTCACTTCTAGCTTATACAGGAAGAAAGAAGACACACCATTCCATGATTATGGTCTCTATGAAATAGAGGAAACAATATTGAAAGCCAAAGTTGATACATGATCAAGTAAAGGGAATGAAGCCTTTGCAGCCATATCCAGGATGAAAGGAAGATTCGGAAAATTGTTTCTTCATAATAAAATAATAAATATGGACAAAGTATGGTTCTTTGGATGTAATGAATGTTGGAAATATGATGCAATATGTTGTCCTTGATGGAAACCTACTCGATCAAGTTGTCCTTGATGGAAACCTACTTGATGAGTTGCCTTTTTGATAGCAACCTTTTTGTTAAAGATGTAAAAATGACGTTTCTACAGGTCAGTTTAGATGTGACATATAAAGTAATTTCAGTAAGTGCCAGAGAAATGAAAAAGGTAATATTTCACAATGTATACATAGGTTCAATGAAGGCAACACATGTACTTACGCTAGTTGTTATACAGGAAACCCTCGTATACATCTAGAATTAGTATATATATCATTTCGATGAAGAGAAGTCATGTATACACGTGGGTACAGAGAAGCCAAGTCATGTATGCCTTTTGCGCTCTAAAATTATGATACCAGGTGGCATTACGATGGTTTTAGCCCACAATATTGAGCGCAATATCATCTATTTGATTCCGTCCAAGAATACCATCGGCACTTGTGTGGTTTTGGCTCATGGTATTGGTAAAGGATAAACCTTGTGCATGTGTCTGGGTATGGAATGAATACTTCAATCTGAAGTATATCTGAAGTATATTTGTCTGGGCCATGGTTTATTGATAGATATGAAATAATAATGCATCTATCAATACAATGATGGATTTTGATCTCTAGACTTGAAATAACTATGTATTTGCTAGATATATTTATGAAATGTTTATATCTGTGATCTGGAAAATGTTTGCTGAAGTGAAGGGTAAGATCTCGACTGATTATTTTTTCTGAAGAGTTGTGGATTCTTGTAATGTTTACAGATCTATACGTAGGTTCGTCTCTGTAAAAGCGTGTATATACACAGGTTCAATTAAGCACAAGCGCGTATGGAATCTAGGGTTTTGCTGAAGTGTACGGAAGGAAATTTTTTATCTATATTATTGTATTACTATTGTTTTTCAATGATGTCTTCATGTAGATATGGGTTGTTTGAATATTGTATATGATGCTAAGTTGAAAATATACAAATCTGATCAATGAGTGATTAAATATGATTAATGATGCTGACTAAATAAGGGTTTTGCAAATCTGAAAAGATATATGACTGAAAGCCTCAAATCTAGTTCTAAGACTGCTCATATTCTTAAAATTCAGTATTCTTAGTTCTATACGTAGTTTGGTATGGAGGAAAGCATCTATACATGCAGGTTCAGTAAAATGAAGTAGCATATCCATTTTAAGATAATGAATGATTAGGGTCGAGATTGATTCTACCTGTTGATTCTGAAATCTGCATTTATTATTGTGTTCAGGTTACAATGATATCACTGATATGTCTGAATTTTGGGTTATGTCTGTTTGTGTTGACATTTATGTTGAGTGGTTCTAAAGTTGTTGGATCCGGTGTGAAAATTTATTAAACGTGGTCTGCAGTGGTTCTGAGGGTTGAAGCCTTCAGTGTGGAAGTAGAAGCTTCCTAGCAGTAGAAGCCAGTGTTTTGATCAGGGAGGTTGAAGCTCCCCTCCAGTAGTGGCTGGTAAATGGGATTAGGGGGTTGGAGCTCCCTTCTAGTAGCAGCTAGAGAATGAGAGAAGGTTGCAACCTTCTGTAGGTAGATTCCTATGTACTGATATGAGTCTCCATCAGTACAATATTGTAAGCAGTTTTCCATATAATAAATATTGAAGACATAGACGATAGCTATAGTGGTTTTCTCCCAAATCGGGTTTCCACCTTAAATCTTGGTGTTCATGTGTAATGCTCTTCTGTGATGATTTTTTCTATAATTACTGCACATATTTTCTTCTTCAATATCTTATGCATACTGATAATTTGGGTTAAAGAATTTTTTTGAAAGTTTATCTAAAAATAAATTTATCTCAATATACGCAAGTTTTTGTTAGTGTATCCGTGTATATACGCTAATTGGGATAATCAAAGTCACATATATAAATTAGTAAGTAAAAAGTAAAATACTGTAATTATTGAAAATACTTATTCACCCCCCTCTCAATATTTTTCCCAACAATTGGTATCAGAGAAGGTCCTTCAGAAGAAGCTTAATCGCTAGAAGGAAGATCAACTAAGTGAGAAATCAATATGGGACAACATCTATCAGGTCTCCTCTCTTCAGAAAAAAAAATTTAATCTTCTGGAAGAAAAGGAAAATATCCAATATTCATTATCTTGGGGTAGATGTATGGGCTATATTTGAAGGAGGTTATCAATATCCAGCTTCAGTTCTAGTAGATCCAGTAGCAAGAAAGAACTATGCAACCAATGCAAAGGTGGCCAATGCATTATTGGGAAGTTTGACTAAATAAAAATTTGTCAAAGTCACGTGGTTGAATACAACAAGGGATATATGGGAAAAAATCATTCTGAGCTATGAAGTTGATGCCAAGGTAAAAAGTGCTAATCTCCAAACTCTCAGAATTCAATATGAAAAACTTAGAATGCATAATAAACTAATTATTGATAGTTTCTTTTTACATCTAGATGATATTGTAAATCATATGAGAGATATGGGTGAAACTATAACTGACACTACTCTATTAGAAAAGGTTTTCAGGTCTCTAACTCCCAAATTTGAGTCAAAAGTGTCTGTTATTGAAGAGAAGGAGGATCTACAAACTCTTACTATTGTTCAACTTCATGGGATTCTGACTACATGTGAAATGAAGAAAGGAGTTCCATCTGAAGTCAAATAAGTTATCTTTAGAGTTGCTACAAAAGGAAACAAAGTAGAAGAAAAAGAAGGACCAGGGTATGTTTCATAAGAAGAAGAGATAAATTGTTAAAGAAGCTACAACCTGGCACTGGAAGGTTCAGTGGTAAGCTTCCTTTTAAATTTTTTTCTTCTGGAAGAGTTGGTCATTATGTTGCTAAATGTCCCCATAAAGATAATCATGAAAAGGGAAAGGAAGTAGCAAAAGGAAATAAGAAATGAATTATCAAAAGAAAAAGATATTATGCTCATGAAGATAGTTATGGTCTATCAAATAGTGAAGAAGGAGAATCTGATCAAGATATTAGACTTCTCATGGCTTTTGAAAAAGACTCTAGTGAGGCTAAAGATACTTTTATGGATGAATTAGAAGAAAATGATTTTCTTGAAGAAATAAATCAACTCAAAATATGCTTGGAAGAAAACAAAACTTCCATAGATACTCTAAAGAATCATCTTATAGAAAAGGAGAAGTAGAATGAGAAATTAGAATGTGAAATAGGAAGTCTAAGAAAGGAAATTGAGAAAGTGAAAACTTTAAATCTTAGATTTTGTAAAGGATCTGAAACCTTAGATAAAATTATGAAGGTACAACACCCTCCTCTTGTTATATAGGTCTTGGATATATCGGAGAATCCTCTCAGTCTTCAGCACCAAGCTGTCTAAATATAGCTAAAGCCTGCCAACAACATTTTGTCACTCGGAAAAAGAACAAAGAAACTACCCAGGTAAAGTATAACCACTTCAATTCAAGGAAGAACAATAATGGAAATATCAGTCAGCAGGTAAACATAAATAGAAGATTTCATGATCAAAGAAATTTCTTCTTTAATGGACAATGTTTCTTATGTCATAATTTTGGTCATAAAGTTTTACAATGTGTTGCATACAAAACGGTCATGACCAAAGAAGCTAGAAAGAAAAGAAATGAGATTGGAGTAAAGAATAATAGTTACAAAAAATTTCTTCCTCTTCAAGGTGAAATTGAATTTTCTTATTTTAATAACTTTTGACATGAAGAATCTGAATGCAGGAGAAAAATTCAGCAAAAATAACATATACCCAAAAATTCCAAGGTGTGGAGAAAGAAGGGCTCGCAAGTTGAAAGTTGTGGCATAGCGTTATTTGCAGAAGGAGAAGAAAATTAATGGTACATTGATAACGGATGCTCAAAACACATGATAGGTGATAAAAATAAACTTCTTTCATATAATGCATTAGAGAAATAAAGGAATGTTACTTTTGGAAATGACTCTCCTGCTATCATTAAGGGTAAAAGTTTTGTGTTTCTAAAAGAAAAGGTTAAAGCTAACAATGTTATTTATGTGGATGGGTTAAAGCATAACTTGTTGAGTGTAAGTCAAATGTGTGATCAAGGAAATGAAGTTGTCTTTAGTTAAAAATAATGTGTAGTACCTGAACATGACACAGGAAAAACAGTAATAAAAGGAACCAGAACATGAAGCAATATCTATATATTGAAAGGTGGCCAAGAGAAATGCTACTTAGGTAAATCTACAAAAACTTGTTATGGCGCAGAATATTTGGACATTTGAGCTTCTCTCAAATAAGCAAATCTAGCAGACTCAAAGTTGTTTGTGATCTTCCTAGCATCACTCTGCGTGAAAGTACCATATGCAAATCATGGAAATTTGGTAAGCAAACCAAGGTGCAATTCAATGCCAAAGAAGGATAATCAACTAAGCCTCTTGAACTTATACATATTGATCTATGTGGTCTTGTAAGGAAAAATTGACCTCGTGGAGAAAAATACTATATTTTATTTATTAATGGCTTCTCTAGAATGTATTGGATCAGTTTACTAAAACATAAAGATGAAGCATTTGAAAAATTTAAGATCTTCAAAGCTTTGGTTGAAAATGAATTAGATCTAAAAATAAAATTTCTTATATCTCAACGAGGAGGAGAATATATATCGGATGTATTCTTTGATTCCTATGAACATCATGGCATAAAAATACATTTTTATGTAGCTTGAACCCCATAGCAAAAGGTCAAGGTAGAAATAATGAATAGAACAGTTTAACTGATGGCTTATGCTATGTTTGATGAATCTGGAACTCCTGATACCTTTTGGGGAGAAGCAGTACATACTGTAGTAAATATTCTTAACAAGGCTCATGTTCGTGTGAATAGTGAAAAAACACCTTATGAGCTCTAGTATGGTAATATTCGCACTGTAAAGCATTTTAGATTTTTTGGAAGAAAATGTTTTATCAAGAAAAATGATGAAAAACTTCGTAAGTTTGAGACTAGAGAAGATGAAGGAATATTTCTGGTCACTCTTCTAGAAGTAAAGCATATAAATGTTACAATAAAAGACTTTGGAAGATTGTTGAATGTATTGATTTTGTAATTGATGAGTCTCTCACAACTCCTAAAAGGGAAATAACAACAACAAAGGGAGAAGAAGATAATGTATATTTTCCCTCATCAAATAGAAACAATATAGAAGGAGAACCCAATGAAGCACCAGAAGAAGATATATCTAAAAAGGCTCCATC
Source organism: Pinus albicaulis (assembly GCA_034641835.2). Taxonomy (NCBI): domain Eukaryota; kingdom Viridiplantae; phylum Streptophyta; class Pinopsida; order Pinales; family Pinaceae; genus Pinus; species Pinus albicaulis. The sequence goes on along the minus strand of CM076572.1, from coordinate 164,302,340 downwards.
CAGGTATGTTCAAAAGAATCATCCAGAATCTTAAATTTTTGGAGAAAAGGGATCAGGTGTCAAAAGAAGAAGAACTCTTGTAGGGTCCCCTAGCTATATGGCATTCTTATCCACTATTGAACCACAAAATGTAAATCAAGCTAGTAAAGATGAATGTTAGATTCAAGCCATGAATGAAGAACTTGATCAGATTGAAAAGAATCATACTTGGGAATTGGTTCCAAGACCTCCTGATAAAAATGTTATTGGAACAAAATGGATATTCAAAAATAGGTTAAATGAAAATGGAGATGTTATTAGAAACACAACTAGACTTGTTTGTAAAGGGTATGCTGAACAAGAAGGTATAGAATTTGAAGAAACAATTGCTCTTGTAGCCAGAATTGAAGTCATAAGAATGTTTCTTGCTTTTTCAAGTTTTCAACAATTCAAAGTTTATCAGATGGATGTAAAATCTACTTTCCTCAATGGTGATGTAGAAGAAGAAGTTTATATAGAACAACCAGAAGGATTCATTCTTGGAAATAATGAAAAACTTGTTTGCAAACTTAAAAAGGATTTATATCGTCTCAAAGAAGCTCCTCATTCATGGTATTATCGTCTTGACAAATATCTTCAATAGCAAGGTTTCATAAAGGGATCTGTTGATAGTAACTTATACAAAAAAATTGAGAATGATAAACTATTGATTATTGTTTTGTATGTTGATGACATCATTTTTGGAAGTAATAAAGAGTCCATGAGTCATAAATTTGCTTCTGTTATGGAATAAGAATTTGAAATTTTGTAAGAAGCTTTCCGAATTATCCACAGTATTGAGGAACATGTGTTGACGTTTCGAATCCCAACTAGGATCCATCATCAGGACTTTTAGAATGAAGAATTTTAGAGAAGGGTTTTAGACCTTTAATAGAGATCAATTTCTTGAAAAGAGTCGATTAAGGTTTTGTATTTCTATATTTCTAATATTTTTTTATTAATTATAGTAACTACATTTCTAATTTAATAAATTATATTATTATTAATTTTAATAATTACATTTCTAATTGTATTTTCATTTTTATTTTGTTTATTTTATTTAATTTTACTAATATTTGGTTTTAATTTTTAAGTTTATTATATATTATATTATAAGTAACTAAATTGGTTAATTTATTTTTTGAATAATTTTTGGGTAGGTTTTAAAATATAATATATAAATTAATTATTTGTTTAATTAATTATATTTATAATTAATTATTTATATATAATTAATTATTTCTTTTAATTAATTACATTAATGATTTAATAAATTATAATTTATATAATTAATAAATGTCTCAGAAATTACGCATCCTCCCCCAAGATGCTGTCTCCAGCGACTCTTCGTGTGGTTAATTTCGGTTACTCTGTATGAGTCAGCGGCAATGAAACTACAGAGTCATCCTTAGAACTAGAGACTGAAAGAATTGCTGGGTTTACTGATCTGTCGTGGAGCAGTGAGGGTGAGGTAGGTGTTGTTGTTTCAGTAGTCAACCTTGCGCAAGAAAACAAAGCATCTACCTCAGAGTGCGATAACACCAATACTTGCGGAGAACGGCTCAAAGTTGACCACATTGACACCATTTCATGCGGAAGTCAGCTCGGGATTGACCACAATGGCACACCTTGTAATTATAATGACAAGGTCTCAATTCGAAATCCGTTCCTTAAGAACGATGCTGAGGATCGAATCAATCAAGAATCATTTCTTAAGAACAATGCCGAGACTTCATTTCCTATTAGCAACACCGATAAAATATTTGGTGATATTCCGGTCAGAGAATACGATGGCAGCAATACATATGGAGGTCGGCTCTAGATTAATAATGGGCAGCAATCTTCACATCTAAATATGGGTTATAAAAGTGACATTGATCACAATGACTCGCTTGGTAATTATAATAATAACAACAACCCATGCCCCAAAAACTATGTTTCAACTAACATGGTTCACAATAAGATAGATGTTATGAGGGAGGATCCTAGGGTTTTTGCGGATACTGATTCCAACAATAACTTAACCATTAAGAAACTTGAACATATCCCACCTACCATAAATAATAACAAAAATAAAAATAATAAAAAAGTTGTTAATTTATCCTCTCTAGAGTTAGGTCATGATTCCATCAAGATTCTTAGTAAGGGTTTAGGATTTGCAGTTGCTCCCAAAAGCATCCCAAATGAAAGTGTTTTGTGCAGCATCGAGGAAGGGATTAGATATTTAACTCTTGATGATGAAGAAGCACTAAGACAAGAATGCTCCATTATTTTGAAAAAAACGCGAATTCCCAAAAGCAACCTAAGTAAGGAATAATTTTATTCTCTCAAAGCTCTTCGCAATAATGACAATATTGTGGTGCTGAAAGCTGACAAGGGAGGTGCTGTGTCATTCTAGATAAAGTTGATTATATTAGGAAAATGAATGAACATCTAGATTGTGGCAGCTACAAGAAACTTAACTCCAACCCCTTGCCCAAGGTATTAAGAGAAAACAAGAAAGCAATCAAAAATTCAGGGTTAGATGACAAGTTAAAAAAGAGGTTAACCCCGTCTTGTGAGGTCATGCCAAGAATTTATGGATTGCCCAAAATTCATAAATAAGGAATCCCCCTTAGACCGATTGTTAATACCATAGGGTCCCCCACCTATGAGCTGGAAAAATATGTTGCCAAGATCCTGAAACCTCTTGTTGGGAATACTGACTCTTTCATTAAGGACTCTAGCGATTTTATCAAGCTCATTAAGGATCAGAAGGTTGAGGAAAGCGACATCTTGGTTAGTTTTGATGTAATATCACTATTCACAAATATTCCTTTAGACGAGGCAATCCAAGTCATTAAAGATGTCACTGATCCTGGAACAGCCAAGCTTGCGGAGATTTGCCTACGCTCCACTTTCTTTAGCTTTCAAGGGGAATTCTATGAGAAAGTATCAGGTGTCGCAATGGGATCTCCGCTATCTCCTATTGTCGCCAACTTATACATGGAACACTTTGAGAAGAAGGCCCTTGCCTCTTATCCCTTAAAACCTGATTGGTGGAAAAGATTTGTAGACGACACCAACATAAAGTGGACCCATGGTAAAAAGAATCTTGAAGGATTTTTTAATCACCTCAACTCCATTTCCACTAAGATCAAGTTCACAATGGAGGTTGAATAAAATAGGAGCATTTCTTTTTTGGACGTTCTTGTAAGTAGGAATGAGGATGGAACTCTTGGGCACCAGGTGTTTAGAAAGAAAACCCACACTGAAAGCTATCTCCATGCTAAGTCCTACCATCATCCAGCTCAAAAGTTTGGTGTCCTTAATACCATTTCCATTAGAGCCATGAGAATTTATGATGCTAACACCCGAGCGAAGAAATCAGTCACCTATCATCGGTATTTAGGGATTTAGGTTATAAAGAAAGAGATATCAAAAAAGCCTTGAAAAAATCTGAGGGTTCAATCCTACCTCGGAATCGCCACGAACCAAAAGAAAATAAGGGGAGGATTTTTCTACCATACATTAAGGGTGTTACTGATAAAATCGCCAAGGTTTTGAGAAAGAGCGATACTTTCGCACAATTTTCAGCATCTGGGACTATTAGGCAAAGAATGCAACCAGTTAAGAATGCCATAAACCCTGAACAACTCAAAGGAGTGTACAAGATTGATTGTTCATGCGAGAAATGTTATATTGGGGAGACTGGGCGTTCACTTCAGAAAAGACTTAAAGATCATGTGGTTGATATCAGGTATGAACGATCACGCACCTCAGCCCTTGCAGAACACGGCTCAAAAACCAAACATCAAGTACGTCTTGGGGATGCAAAGATCATTGCGAGAGAAGATAACTATCTAAGAAGAAAGATAAGAGAGGCCCTTGAGATTATAAACAATCCAGATAATCTTAATAGGGATGGGGGAGTTGAAATCAGTGACACTTGGAGACTTCTTCTTCAACAAATCTACTCCTCCAAAACACCATTCGCCGAGACATAGTTTTTCAGGTATAAGAATCTCAGGTATGTTCCCCTTTTTTGAATTCTAATTTCGTATAAAAAAATAGAATTCTAATAATTATTCCTATTAATTGATTTTTATTTTGGTTAAAATAAAAATTAATTAATTAAACAACAATTAATAGTAATTTCTACTATATTCCTATACAAATTATTAATTATATAAATTATAATTTATTAAATCATTAATATAATTAATTAAAACAATTAATTAATTATAAATAATTAATTAATTATAAATATAATTAATTAAACAAATAATTAATTATATCTAATTATATATTTTTAAATTGATCAAAAATTAATCATGAATCAATAATTTTCCCAATTAATTAATTAATTAATTAATTGTTTTTATACTTAATTATTATAAATATTAATAATTAATAATATTCATAAATTAAAAACTAAATAATTAATTTATATATTATATTTTAAAACCTACTAAAAAATTATTCAAAAACTAAATTAACCAATTTAGTTACTTTATAATATAATAAATAATAAACTTAAAAATTAAAACCAACCATTAGTAAAATTAAATAAAATAAACAAAATAAGAATGAAAATACAATTAGAAATGTAATTATTAAAATTAATAATAAGAAAATTTATTAAATTAGAAATGTAATTATTCTAATTAATAAAAAAATAATAGAAATACAGAAATACAAAACCTTAGTCGGCTCTTTTCAAGAAATTGATCTTTATTAAAGGTCTGAAACCCTTCTCTAAAATTATTCATTCTAAAAGTCCTGATGATGGATCCCAGTTGGGATTCGAAACATTGACACATGTTCCTCAATACTGTGGATAATCCGAAAAGCTTCTTAAAAAATGATCACCACAGGAGTTTAAAAACCAAGAATTTGAAATATCATTACTTTAGGAACTGGCATATTTTCTTGGCTTACAAGTGCAACAAGCAACAGATGGCATATTTCTATCACAAGAAAAATATCTCAAGAAAATTATGAAGAAGTATGGGATGGAAGATTGAAAACTTGTGAGTACTCCAATGGTAACTAGTTGTAACTTTAGTTCTCATGATGATTCTCCCATGGTGAATCAACCAGAGTATAGATCCATGATTGGAAGTCTGCTTTATCTAATCGGGACAAGACCAGACATTATGCATGCAATTAGGATTGTTGGACAACTCCAATCTAATCCAAAAGTGTCTCACCTTCAGGCTATAAAAATAATATTCAAATATCTACAAGGGACTCAAGAATTTGGTCTATGATATCCAAAGAACGTTGATCTCACTCTTCATGCTTACACAGATGCAGATTGGGCTGGAAAATTTGATGATTGAAAAATCACTAGTGGTTGTGCATTCTATATGGGGCCCCGATTAGTATCTTGGTTCAATAAGAAACAAAGTTCTATTGCCTTATCTATAGCGGAAGCATAATATGTGGCTACTGCATCATGTTACACACAACTTTGGATGATGCAGACATTACAAGATATCCAAATCAAATGTTCACCTCCCACCTCCATTCTATGTGATAATACAAGTTCCATTAGTATCTCTAAAAAAAAAATTATGCATTCCAAGACGAAGAACATTCCCATCAAGTATCACTTCCTACATGAACAAGTGCTTGAAAAAAAGGTTAAATTGGAGTATGTTCCCTCCAAAGAACAAGTTGCAGATATATTTATGAAACCTCTTCCTAGGGAAGCATTCGAATATCTCAGACAGAAGCTGGGAGTTGTCTCTGCCTCTCTTATCAAATCTGCTTAATTTCAGAAGATCAAATTTGGTAAACTGGTTTCATAAAGGTGAATCGTGTATATACATGAGTTTTTGTGCCTAAAACCGCGTATGGATTTTGCTAACAGAAATTCTGTGGGTCAGTTTTCATAACAGTGTGTGGTGTTGTTGGGTAATCTCTGTTGTTGTTCTAGTATTCATCTTATAGTACCTTTCTTTGATATTTATCTCCTTGATGAATATTCTTTGATGAATTGGTTGTTGAAGGTGTTCAAGGTTCACAAGATTTGGGGTAGCACCTGCCTTGTCGAAAAGGATGCATTGTTGGCATTTTGATTGGTTGTTATGTTATGATCTACTATTTGAGATTCTTTGGTATTGGTTATACAAATTCATTTGATGAAAAGGTCATGCTAAGACATATGATGTTAATTTTTCATATTCAGTCATGTAAGGACTTTTTCAAATTTGTAAACCCACTTGGTTGTGTAGTTGAGTCAAATATGTAATTCCACTTGGTTGGATTATTGATGTAAATATGATTCCTTCATGATAGGAATAGTCATACTCAGTTGAGTTATAGAGTCATGTAATTCATTTAAAAATATGTCTGAAGATTTAGCATGAAATCAGGGGGAGCATGGCAAATTCAGTGCACATTAGATCTTCAGAGCTCTTCTTTCTACAAGGGAAGAGAAACCTTGTTTTGGTATTGATATGCCCTTTTCCCTTGATGTCAAAGGGGGAGAGTATCACAGTGTTTGAATATTGTTTATGATTAATTTATTTATCTGTTGTGATGATCAAACACTGTCATGGTTTCCATCAAGTCCAAAGGGGGATATTGTTGGAAATATGATGCAATATGTTGTCCTTGATGGAAACCTACTCAATGAAGTTGTCCTTGATGGAAACCTACTCTATGATTTTCCTTTTTTATAGCAACCATTTTGTTAAAGATGTAAAAATTATGTTTAGACAAGTCATTTCAGATGTGACAGTGAAAGGAACTCCAGTAAGTCCCAGAGAAATGAAAAGGGTAATATTTCACAATGTATACATAGGTTTCATGAAGAAACCCAGGTACATATGGTAGTTGGTATATAGGAAACCCATGTATACATCCATAATTAGTATACATGTCGTTTTGATGAAGAGAAGTCATGTATACACACAGGTATAGAGAATCCAAGTCGCGTATGCCTTTTCCCCTCTAAAATTATGATATCAGGGGGAATTACCATGGTTTTAGCCCACAATATTGCACGCAGTATTGTCTATTTGATTTTGTCCAAGAATAACATTGACACTTTTGTGGCTTTTTCTCATGGTATTGGTAAAGGCTAAACCTATATAAGGAGAGGAAGATCATAGTTCAACGGTGTGTGCATGTGTCTGGGTATTGAATGAATACTTCACTCTGAAGTATATCTACATGGAATGGGCCACAGTTTATTAATAGATATGAAATAATAATGTATCTATGAATACAATGATGGATTAGGATCTTTAGACCTGAAATGACTATGTATTTTCCAGATATTTTTATGAAATGTTTAGGTCTGTGATCTAGCGAATGTTTGCCAAAGTGAAGGGTAAGATTTGGACTGATTATTTGTTCTGAAGAGTTGCACAGTCTTGTAATATTTTCATATCTATACACAGGTTCATCTCTGTAAAAGCACGTATATATGCAGGTTCGATTAAGAAAAAGGGCGTATGGGATATAGGGTTTTGTTGAAGTATATGGAAGGAAATTTCTGATCTGTCTTACTATATTCCTGTTTTCTATCAATGAAGTCTTCATGTAGATCTGCGTTGTTTGAATACTGTATATGCTGCTATGTTCAAAATGTATAAATATGATCGATGAGTGATTAAATATGATTAATGATGCTAACTGAATAAGGGTTCTAAAAATATGAAAAGATATGTGATTAAAAGCCTCAGATCTGGTTCTAAGACTGAACATATTCTGAAAATTCAGTATTCTTAGTTCTATACGCAGGTTGGTATGCAGGAAAGCGCGTATACATGCAGGTTAAGTAAAATGAAGTAGTGTATGCATTTTAAGATAATGAATGATCATGGTTGAGATTGATTATGCATGTTGATTCTGAAATCTAGGTTTATTACTGTGTTCTGGTTACAGTAATCTCACTGATCTGTTTGAATTTTGGGTTATGTCTATTGGTGTTGACATTTATGTTGATTTGTGTTGAAGGTGTTGGATCCAGTGTGAAAATTTATGAAACGTGGTATGTAGTGGTTCTGAGGGTTGAAGCCTTCAGTGTGGAAGTAGAAGCTTCCTGCTAGTAGAAGTTGGTGTTCTGATCAGGGGGGTTGAAGCTCCCTTCCAGTAGTGGCTGATAAATGAGATCAGGGGGTTGGAGCTCCCTTCCAGTAGAAGCTAGAGAATGATAGAAGGTTGCAGCTTTTTGTAGGTAGATGTTACAGGATGACTCAAAGGAAAATGGTATGAGGCATATATATTTATATGCTGACATTGGATGTTGTGAATTCATGTCATATGGTTGTAGGTAATGGACTTCGATATTTATAAGTATGATCTATGGAGTAGGATCTCTCACGGTGCACTGACAAATGAAATCAATATAATATATCCTGATATGGAATATGAGGTGGTTTTATATCAACAAGGAACTCAAAATTGGAAGTCCATGGGAATGAAGATTTGCAGAAAGGAAGAGATCATGAAGTGCAACCATGTCAAGGGGAAGTTATCATCTGGAAGCCAAGAAGATGTGACTATAATATCTCTTGGGAGGATTGATTGACTTTGATAGAATTCTGGTAAAGAAGAATACTCTTGACAAGTCATGTCATTACTAGATGTGTCAATATGGATAGAGGATATCGATGCCTACAGGAAGATGTCATGGTGAAATATCACCACTGAGGTAACCTTTTTTTTCTAAATATCATACATATATGACTATCTCGATGAATTTGTGCAAAGTTTCTAATCATGTGAAAGGATGTAAGATGCTTGGAGATGATTCAAAATAAAGCAGCATGGCATAAAAGGTGGACCAAATAAGAAATACCGATGAATCACTTTCTGGTTGATGAATTGACTCATGAATGGAATTCATGGATGATCTCTACCATATGGACCTAAAGTTGATTATTCCTTAATATTTAAATTGATGACATCAAGGGGAGGAATTCTTCATGAGAAGCTCGGTGTCTGACCATTGATCATACATTTCCTCGGTTAAGAGGGAGCCTTGTGGTAACTTTATTACTTGGAAGAAACTCGGTAATTCTAAGAATGAACTTTGGTACATTCCTTTTATGGAAATGAGCACATTCCCTTGTGGAATAGATCCTCCCTGGTGGAGACGGAGAGATATAAATATCATTCTCGTCTTCACTTCGTAATACATAATGGAGGATTGGGTAATCATTTAGCATTCGATACTCTTTGAGAATGTAATAGGGCATTCAATATAAGAGTAGTTGGGACTGATATTATTTCAGGGCTATACACCCAAGAGAAGAATAGTCCAAGAAGGCCATGCTTTGTGAACACCTGGGTGGAGTATGTACCTTGGAGAGACAATGACTATGGTGTCTATAATTCATGTGTCTCGCCAGCATTGTAGCCTTTTGTCTCATGATATATGGGGATGTTAGTCAAGGCCTTGTAGTAGGACAATGCTAGTTGATATGATGCTATATAGATGTGATTACCAATCCAATTCTTCTTATGAGATTCTTCAGTTTGAAAGTGACCATGTACCTATATGAATACCTCCCTAGTTAAGAGGGAGTGTTGAAAATTGTAACTAGGATCGGTCTTCATATTGACTATGTAATTATGTATTTATGTAAAGAAGAATACAAAGATAATAAAATATATTTTTGTTCTACTTGCTTCATGGGTTTCATGAGCAATATTTTAGTATAGATAGACTTCTTCTTGACATCTACTAGGGTTTTCTTCTTGTCATAAAATAATCAAGTGTCATGTATACGAATTCTCTAAGACCTTGCTATAAAACTGTGGAAGAATGGCTTGAAGAGAGCCCACATTTAGCGCTCGAAGATAAGCTTAATGATGCACAAAGTTACCTCTTTATCGGTAGAATAAATACACTACAATTTGGCCTTCAAACAAGTAAAGTCAGCATACAAGTAGTGACATAGGTCAGTTTTTTAATTGGCATGAACAACTATATATACCCCTACATGTGTTGCGTAGAAGAGTAGAAAATTGCAGATATATCTGAGGTTTTTATTGGTTTTAAAGCACAGATTTGGGAATAGGAAGATTTCATGATAAAGAGAAGTTTTTTATATATTTGTATTACGACCAAAATATTGCAGATTAGGGACAACTCTGAAGGAAGTGAAATTGTGAGAGTTCTGAAGTGATGACAATGTGACAAGATCAGAAATAAAAGTGAAATTAAAGGGAAATGTTAAAGTATTATAAGTGTGGATATTTTTAAGAATGTTTTTCTCACTCTCCTAAGGTAGAATTTCAGATCAGAAGTTAGGTGTATATACACCTACTTCTCATGAAGTTAATATAGTGATCATAAGAAGATAACATTCTGAAATGTTTAAGAAAGTGAGGAAGGTAAATATGTAATCTACCTTCCTAACTACAGTCCAAGAAATAAATTTCCAAGTGTATTCAAATTAAAGAATATGTTTGTCTCCAATATTTGACTAAGCAATAAGAAGTAAAAATTAGAGAGTGAGTTCTCTATTATTGGTGCAGGACCATGCAGGTTGGTGCAGAAAAGAAATATCAGCATTGGAGGTCAACAAAGAAGTAGTGACAAGGTATTCTAAGCATACTTAGGTCAAGGCTATCAGTCTTGGTCATGGTACTTGTCATTTGAATATCTATAAGAATAATTCCTTATGGGTTTTCCTCTCCAACGGGGAGAGGTTTTTCCCTAGCTCTAGGAGCCTAATTTTTGTGTCTCGTGTATTTTGATAATTGACTTGACGAAATAATAAATAAGATAAAGAAGAGAAAACATAAGTAACTCAAGTAAGCACACAAGTAATTATAAAGAAGAGAATTTAAATTAATCACCAGCCCTCTAAATTCTCAACAGTATCTCCTTCTAGTGGGTGTTGATAAATATTGAGGGGTAAGAGTCCCTTTGAACAAATATTGATAAATAAGCATGGGCGAGAGTCCCTTTCAGCAGATATTGATTAACGAGAAGAGGGAGTAGTCCCTTTTAGTGAAGACTAATAAATGATTAGGGATAGGATTTCCTTTTAGTACTAGTTTATAAACCTAAATGTAGTGGCTTGTGGGGCATTGATGTAACCAAGTTGAAGCTTGTAATAGATTAAAGATTGGTGTTTTATGTATATGTTGTGCATATCTTTATTATGTTATGTTTACCTGATTAAGTAGTGTTTTTTATCCATGAATAATTTTTAAAGTGATTGAAAAGTATATTTTTTGAAGAATTGTATAACTTTTCCACATTACTAGTTCACTCCCCTCTGTTATTAGTGTCCTCATTTTGGTTGTTTCTAACAATTGGTATTATAGCTCCTGTCATTTAAGATCAATTTAATAGCTTGAAGTAAGATCAGGGATCATGGAGAACCAAGACTGGATTACCTTAGATGGAGTTCCATTTTTGAATGGCTTCAATTATACAACTTATAAGGTAAGAATGATAATTTACTTGCAAGATTTCAATTTGGATGTATGGCTATCTTTGAAGTATGGATTAATAAATGTTAACTTTTATAAACAATCTAGGAAGGAGATCATGAGAGGGTTGTCTAAGCCAGGTAATGAAAAACTAATATGTTTTAAGACTGCCAAAGTGATATGGCACAAATTGCAATCCATCTATGAAGTAGACATGCAAGCTACATGTGATATCAAGAGTGTTTCACTCGAGGATGATGCAGTCAAAGATTAAAATAACATTGAATATTATCAATCAGATGATGGTTCTTTTCTATCAATATTCCAAGTCGATGATAAACACCTTGAGAAGTTATAATATACAAGTAAGTTATTTTTTTGTTGTTATTCTATAAATATAACCATTTATCTTCAAACTATTCAGCTGCAAATACCGGTGAAAGCGAGAGTTTCTCATCTATTTATAGTGAAGAAGGATCTACCTTGATAGCAATAGCATATCTAGACATTCATCAAGAAGAAAATGGGTCCACTTTTCGTGAAGAGGAAGAAAGGACATCTCTTGTATCAACAAAATAATCCCTAGAGTCATGAAGGGAACAAACCTTTGAGAGTGAAATAAACAAGAGTGGTGAATCTAGTGGTTCCTCAATTGTGTTGGAAGATGTTAAACAAAATATCTGTTTGAATAGGCATCTTATATTAGCCCTTGTGGATATCAAGAATCTTAGGGCCATCAATTTGAAGCTAGAAAATGACAATATAACATTAAAATAGTAGTTGTTGAATATTTATAAGCATGCATAAAGTTCTGAAGCATTAAAGGAGATTCAAACCAGTTATTTTCACCCTTAAGCTAAGAAAATAGACAGAGTTGAAAGTCAGTGAGTAGCAGCATTGAAGGGGCCCACCAACCTTGTTAAAGATATACATAACAATACTATAGTAGCATAGAATTCAACACAGACACAAGATGACCAAAATACTTCCAAAAATAAAATAAAAGGTATGAAACCCCTTATATATGTTTTTATTTTAATAACGCAGGGCTCTTCTCCTCCAAGTGTTTGGAAAAGAAAAATATGGAGCAACAACATAGGTGGAATTCTCTGTTTCAGCCACAACCACGAGTTGCTAAGAGAAATTCGAAAAAACAAGCACAATGAGCCTTTTCCCCTCAAAGGAAATATGATGAGTGGCCCAATAATAGAAAGAGAAAAGGTATGAGTCAAAGAAATTGGACAAGAGGAAGCTATGGTAAGATAAATATTTCCCTTTCCCCCTTCTTGAATAATGTTGAATGCTACAATTTTAAGAAGTTTCGGCATAAAGCAGCCACATGCATATTGGGATAGGAATCCTCATTTCAGAATTTTGAAATGGAAGTGATGAATTATGATGCGAGAAATAAAAGAGAACTTCATAGGAGCTATTTCAAAACTTAGAAGAAAGGAAGATAAAATGGTGCATGGAGGAAATACAGAACAATGTTTGATTTTGAAGATAATCGGCATAGTTTTAATAAATGAGACTCTAAAACTCCCATAGTTGATATCTGATATACAAAGAGTAATATGAAGAGACTTCACAAGAGAAGTTTTATGCTCGGAAAATGGCATAAAGTCACCCAGTCATGCAAACTAGTGCATGAAAGCGGCTAATATACAGGTGTGGAAGTAAAAAGAATATAATCGAATCATGGGGAGTATATCTGTTATTCCTTTTCATTGAGTAGAAGAGGGTGGATTTGACGGAAGATAGAAATTTCATATGCAAGGATTAGAAAGGAACAAGCCAAGGAATACATCTAAAGGATAAAGGGAAGTCTCCCATTTTATGTTGTTGAGTGAGAAGTTTGGTTGATTGAATGTTGTTTTCAAATCAATTGGTAGTATAAGTATGTGTAAATGGTGATGGTCTATTTAGTGTTGAATTTTATTTAGCGAGTACAGTTTACAAATTCCTAACACAAAGAGGGATCATGTCCATAGTGGGAGTATACTCAAGTCAAGATTTGAGTATCAAATTATTCATTGATAGTAGGTATCATTAATTGGTATTAGATGTTTACTGCATGAAAGAGGAAAATGGTGTTTACTATAAAATTCATTAGTGTTATAACATTGTTAATTGGTATAAGGATTTATATTTTTTGGTGAAAGAAGCATGATTAGAGGATGAGAACACTATGTTATCATGTTCTCAACAATTGGTATCACTAACATCAATTCAACAATTTGCATCAGTTCAACATTTGGTATCAAATGTATTGTTAGTCATTAGAATCTTTGTGAGAGTATGGTGTTCATTTTTCCAATATGAAATTTTACATCCAAATGTTAGTAGGCAAGTCTTGATTTATACGAATAGTTCTTGATGAGTCAAATATATCATGTTGAGTTTTTTGCGATTAGAATTATTCCAAGTGAAATACAAGTAAGTTTTTTAGGCATGCATTGATGAGAGGCACTCTATGTTAGTAAAAAGTTTTGAAATTTTTTATTCATTAGTTGAAAATTGATGGTGTTATGCATAGGAAAGATTGATTCTATTGCTATATTTCAAGTGTATGTGCCTAGGAAGGCACTGTTATAAATGAAATCCTAGTTGAGACTCAGATCAACAGGAATTATTTCTCATGGCTCAACTCCAAAATCATTTGTTATTTAAGCAAGATATCTCTCTTTCATAATTGATCTAGACATAGGAATAATTAATCATTTCCCTTCAACATGGTATCCTTCATAGGAAAAAGAGGAAGCTGCTTGGATCAGATCCAACACGTCTTAGTTTTTTAGCTTAAGAAGATATAGTTGACATGTCCATAGGATCAGACACGAAGGGAAATTGTTGACATGGGGAGCATGTTAGTATCTTTTCCATTTGTGTCAATGATCAAGGTGGCTCCAGCGACACACATAGGACAAAGAGGACTTATGGAAGCTCAAAAATCAATGTTTTCATAATTCTTTCGAACTAGGATTGGAGCGTAGATCTCGTCATCCTGATCGCAATGGTGTGAATGGTTCGTCAAACCGAGTTCGTATGTGAAAGTTATAACCGGTCAATGTTTTGGGTTGACTTGGATGACTAGGGAGGTTAAGGAGGATGCAATTTGGATGAAACCCGACCACCAGATTCCAGCCAGCTCCAGCCAAATTCCAGGTGAAATTTTGGGACACTTAAAATGCCCACTAATGCCTATTTTCAGAATTTTTGAAAATGGCTATTAGTTTTTAATAAAACAAATAAAAATTAATTTTTTTGGGTGGCAGGCCACTAACCCCACCACCCCCCATGACATCCACATAACACATATGTTATATATATAAAAACATATGGTATATATAAACTGAAGCTGGTGGGAGTCGAACCCACCACTGGTGGGTCTGCCGGTTCATCCACGTGGCTGCCCCACTCCACGTACTCACCCCAATAGTCCTTTTTCAAGATTTTTCGTAGGGAACAAAATGGAAATGTCAGATTCACCTTTTGAATTGCATATTTCTAGCCCACCCATGGAGCAACATCTTGGAGGAATTTAAGGGGAATCTAAAAGATTCCTTTTTGCCCCATATTTTCACTTCATCATAATTCAGAAAATGGACAGTCAATTTTGCACTATTCGACTCCATGAATATGATGGTGTGTTCATATTTTCCATCTAAGCTTTATGTTTTTTGGCCACTTTTTGAAAGTGGAGTTGCAGGTGTCATCTTTCAGCGAGTGAGCAGTCAATTTCACACCTTTTGACACCACAATTGTGATGGTAATTTCAAATCCAGCAACACAACATCCCATTCTTCAGTAATCTTCAGTGTGAGGTATATGATGTGCTGATTTCATGTACTTATTTGTCCCTGAGATGCATAGTGTTGTATAGATCCTTGTTTATGTATGAGTCGTCGGATCTTTTTTTGTTATTGATGTACTTTCTACCATGGATTTGTATTATTTTTTAGATCACTTTGATGCCATGTTGGTAGGATACTCATTGTCACATGTATGTTATTTGAGATCCCTTTGATGCCATGTTGGGGGGATACTCATTGTCATTATGTGTGAGATATTATCATACTGATAGGAGTCCTTCTTCTGAATGAGAGTTTCGATAGTGGAACATCTCGTATAGAGGTCTAGCCACTTCTGTGCGAGGGAATTCTCCTTTTATGTTAGATAAAACACATCCATGTATATCTTCATTCCTTACAAAACTTAATGCAGCGGCCTACACCATCTTAACACCGAGGCTCGGAGATGTAGTCCCTCCTCGATGAACTCCATCATCAATGTCTTATGTTGCTACTTCTTGTTATGTTCCTCTTCTTTACAACATGAAAATGTTCATTTATGTTCATTAATGCTTTTATTAAATGCAATTATAATCCATCAGCTGAAGTAAAATTTCTTGGTTAAGGGTATTAGGAATTTATGCTAGATCAAGTGGTATCAGAGTAGGTCTTCTTGCTGATTGGATTGTAGGTGTGAATTGTTGAACATTCGTTGAGTTGAGCCATGCAGAATTTCAAGGACATGTATGAAACCATGCTGAGGGTGTTCGAGAAAGCGGACATGTTGTACAAGGCTTATGAAAAACAAGTAGCAGAGAACGATGAATTGAAGACACTCCTACAAGAAGAAAAGGAGGAAAAACATCAATTGCAGCTTCAGTTGCAAGCCACGATAGAGGCGTGGGAAGAATTGAAGCGTAACAATGAAAGTCTTCAAGAATATCATGATGCACTGAAGGCACTCGTACACAAATATAAGGAGGAGAAGCAGTGAATGCAACTTTAGCTACAAGGTGTGACAAAGGTCTTGGAGGAAACAAAGTGCAACGAATGCTTAGACAAGCCTTCTTCACCTGTTTCGCAATCGAAAACTAAGGTAAATAGTGTTGATTTATCTTCAATTTCTTCACATGACATAATTTTGGATGGATGTGTGGAGATATCCATTATAGGAACCGATATGAGGCTCCTCAGCAAGATGGGGTACAAAGGAGGAGGACTTGGTGTTCGTGGCCAAGGCATAACCCAACCACTAGAGGTTGTGCAGCAACCTCACTATGAAAATTTGGGGTACACTGAAGAAGGATGTTCAAAGGACATCAAGGGCAAACATATATTGATGAAATCTACAGGGAAGAGGAATAATGGGGACACTTCGCCATCGTTCCATGGTAATGCATGTTGTAGTGAAATATCTGAGGCGAGCTCTCATCACTATGATCGCACCAGATATCACCAGAGAAGGTATAATAAGTCTCAATATTCTAGAGTGAATTTTGATTATAACAATGTTGCTAACCATGGTCATAAATCATGGCATCACAAAACGTGTCATTTTTGTGGTTTACATAACCATGTGTTTTCCAAGTGTTGGAGAGGGAAAATTTTAAGGATGGAAGTTTATCTTAAATTTTAGAAACCTTAGCGAATATTACTAGTCCCTGATATGTAAATTGTAAAAATTTTGATGATATTTTTGTAAAATAATTTAGGTTTCTAATTATTTTATATTAGTATATATAAAATTTTGGCGATTTTTAGGGTAAAATAATTTTATAATATAAAATTTGGACGAATCAATTTTAAAAAAAAATGGAAATTGGCAAATCCTTTTTTTGGAAAAAGCATGTAAAATTAGCCCACCTGCGAATATTATCCCCTAAAATTTTCCCTGGTGTTGGAAAAGGATGGCAGTAAAAAGGAGGACAAGGCATGGAAAGCCTTCTCCATAGCAAGGGAAGAATTCAGTTAAGCAAGTTTGGAGGAAAGAGACCTTTTGCACCCATTATGACCGAAGTGGCCATCAAAGAGCCACGTGTTGGAGGCTCCATATAGAGAAGCACCTTAAGGACAAAGCATCGGTGCATGAACCGGTTGAAATTGTTCGACAGGAAAACATGCCACACAAAGACAACCCATTCACTTTGATAAGTGAGAGATGGTCCTTCTATATTGTTTTTCCAGATATGTTAGCTTTTCATGGCCATGTTTGTAAATCATATGTTTCATTTTTAACTGTAAAAGTGATGATGTTTTTTTCCATCACTTTTTCAAGCAACAATGATATTTTGGCCTTGTTTTATGAGCCGTGTGATGCATTTGTTTCATGTAAAATTGATGATGAGTTTTCCATCACTTTGAAATGCGACAATGATGTCTTATCTGATGCTGATAGTAGGGGTGTGATTTCCATTTTGATGTAAGCTTGACCACCGAGTACATGTTATAAACTCATGGAAAGTATGGGATATTTTTTGGGTCATAGTTGGTTAATTTGAGCATGTAATTTGCAAGAGATTGTAATATAGGTTTGCATAAGGTGCAAGTGTCGATTCATCGCTTAAGGCTCCAAAGAAAAAAGGTGAAAGAGATGGAAGGATGACATTTTCAGGATGTTTGTAGTGTAGACATAGTACACATAAGTTGCAAATTCATGTTGATTCTTTTAGAGGACCAAAAGCTCCTCAGTGGGGAGGATTGATCTAGGTGGCTCCAATGACACACACAAGACAAAGAGGACTTATGGAATCTCAAAAATCAAATTGTTTGGAATTCTTTTGAACTAGGACCAAAGCATAGATCTCATCATCCTGATTGCAACAATGCAAAAGGTTTGTCAAACGGAGCTCGTATTCAAAAGTTAGAGGCAGTCAAAGTTTTTGGTTGACTTAGATGACTGGGCAGGTTAAGGAGGACGCAATTTGGATGAAACTCGGACAATGGGTTCTAGCTAGCTCCGGACGGATTCTAAATGAAATTTTGGGACACATAAAATTCCCACTAATGCCTATTTTCAGAATTTTTGAACACGACTATTAAATAAAACAAATAAAAATTAAATTTGTTGGGTTGTAGGCCACCAACCCTACCACCCCCCATGGCATCCACATAACACATATGTTATATATATAAAAACATATGGTATATATAAACGAGAGCTAGTGGGAGTCGAACCCATCACCGACAGGTTCGTCGGTCAACCCACGCGACGACTCCACTCCAAGTACTCACCCCAACGGAGCCAAAAACAATATACCGTAAATTTTGCAAATGGGTAGTGGACCACCGACAGTGGACCCAGCCTCCCCACACCATATATGACACCACCGTAACAACAGAGATGGGAGGGCCACCTGATGCAAGTCCAACCCCCCAAAACTAATATACGTTTTGTTGTAAAATCAAATGTGTGCCACTATTTCGGGAGGAGGCGGGGTTTGACCGCCCTACCTCCTCCCTACTAAGTCGGTGACTCACCAACTGTGCCAATGACTCCATTTTGAAAAATTTGCCCAAATTTTAATACTTAAACCGAGTCTTTCACAAGTGCTCCAAGGCTAGAGGCAGTTCAAGAGCAGCATGCAGTTCGAGGAACCCATGTTTTTCAATGCAAGCGGAACCATGAGCAAGCCCAAAAACAGGGAGTGGAACCATGAGCCTTGAAATTTTCCTAGGGAGGTAATTTTTCTCCATGTCAGAATATAGTCAAGTTTATAGTCATTTTTCATAGTTTTTTTGCGAGGACTGCAATGGGGAAGTCAAATTCACCTTTTGAGTTGCATATTTCCTGTCCACCCATGGAGCAACATTTAGGAGGAATCTAGGGGAATCTAAAAGATTCCTTTTTGCCCAATATTTTCACTTCATCAGAATTCAGAAAATGGAAAGCTTATTTTGCACTATTCGATGACACGAATCTGATGGTGTGTTCAAATTTTCCATTTGAGCTTTATATTTTTCGGCCACTTTTTCAAAGTGGAGTTGCAGGTGTCATCTTTTAGCGAGTGAGTAGTCGATTTCACACCTTTTGATGCCATGATTGTGATAGTGATTTCAGATCTAGTAGCGCATCAACCCATTCTTGAGTCTTCTTCAGTGTGAGGTATATGATGTGTTGATTTCATTTACTTCTTTGTCCTTGATATGAATAGTGTTGTATATTTCCCTGTTGATGTATGAGTCATGGGATCATGTTTTCTTATTGATGTACTTTCTGGAATGGATTTTTGTTATTTTTTAGATCCCTTTGATGTCATGTTGGCACGATACACATTGTCACATATATGTTGTTTTATATCCCTTTGATGCCATGTTAGCGCGATACTCATAGTCATTGTGTGTGAGATATTGTCTTACTAATAGGAGTCCTTCTTGTGAATGAGAGTTCTGGTAGTGGAACATCTCGTAGAGAGGTCTAGCCACACCTGCGTGAGGGAATTTTCCTTGTATGTCAAAGAAAACACATCCATGTACATCTTCACTCCTTACAGGACTTAATGTAGTGACCTACACCATCTTAACACTGAGGCCGGGAGATGTAGTCCCCCCTGGACGAACTCCGTTATCAATGTCTTATGTTTCCATTGCTTGTGATGTTCAACTTCTTTACAACATGAAGATGTTTATTTGCGTTCATTAATGCTTTGATTAAGTTCAATTCTAACACATCAGCTGAAGTAAAAGGTCTTGGTTAAGGGTATCAGGAATTTACCCTGGATCAGTCAAAGTGGGCAAAATATTGTTGGTCAAATACAAGATGGTAAATCATCATTGGAAAAGAGTAATGATAGTATCATAGAAGTAATGATCATTGGTAATGTTACATTGTTTGATGATGGTGTTTCCATCAATTCCAATGTGGGATATTGTTGGAAATATGTTTTCATTGATGGAAAAGGAAAAGGTAAATGGAATGGAAATATTGGCAAAGGAAAGCATGAAAATATTCGGTGTTCAAGGGAAAATTAAAAAAGGTGGGAAAGGAAAGCATAGAAATTACAAATTACTATAAATGGTAATGCATTATTGGAAAAGGAAATGGAAAAATCAATGGAAAAGGTGGAAAAGTAAAAGCATGGTGAATGATCAGTCATAAGAACATCATCATGGATGAGAATGTTGAAGAGATGTTGGAGCGAATTTTGTAATAGCATATCCACTCAAAAGTAGGTGGAACTGAGACATATGGAAAGAGCTGAGAAAAATATTTCTAGTGATTTGTGGAAGATTGAAAATGGTCTCATGGATCGAGAGATAGAGCTAGTCAAAGTTTACTTGAGTCAATTCAATGTTATCAAACTCAACTTAGGTGGTTGGAGATACCTTTCCAAGTTTGGAAAAGCATCCAAATCCAACGAAAAAGTTAGAAAAGTGGAAAAATGTTGACCAAACAGACGTGGTAGTGGAAAGAATTTTTATTGGGTATTCGTGGAGCCTACCTAACCAAGTTACCCCGAGGGTATGGTAACGAAGTATAAATATAAGTGCTAGGATTCATGGAGCACGATGACGCCACGATTTGATGTCATCCCAATGGAGTTATTACCTGACCGTATTCACCTTGACGCAACCCTTTTAGTGCATAAAAACAATGGACAAGGAGATTGGCAATGGGACACAATAGCATAGTGTTGTCTAATGGGAAGCAAGCAGAGGATCCCACTTGACAACCTACCATGGTGGAGGATGCCTAATGGGTATGATTGTGGAAGATTATTTGGTGAGCACAAGGTTAAGAACTGAGAGATATGGGTCGAGAACACATGGTAGGATTTCGACAGGCCTACATACGATAGTATTTTTAGGCCTCGAGTTGTCGGGAGGTGGTTTCACATAACACTAATTCTCTAGCACCAGAAGCATAAGGAGCTTAAGGCGAAAATCAACAAATTCAACAATATTTTCTATGTCAATTAAAAAGGGTCACAAAGGCCTTTTGGACTATAAAAAAGTACTTAGGCATGGATGGATGAATCGAAAACTATTTTGTCACTGCTTTATGATTAGCATATCCTTTAGGCTAATGGATGGAAGAGATGGCAACTTATTAGAAACTAAAAAGGAAGGAATGAATGACTTGGATTTATGGTAGCAGCATGGAGAATTTAAGAGACATATTTGAAAGTATCGTAAATCTAGATATTCGCCAAAAATAGAAAGTCCCAGTTAAATTTTGTTAAAAATAAAGAATTGTAACATCTCAATTTTTTTTGTTTTTTTATACTTATCTCTATGATTGTAATATCACCTTACTCATTAACATATTGTCCCAATGATGTCTCTGCTATAGTTATAGTGAAATTTTCACATTTAAATCCTTAGTCATAATTAACATGGTTAAAATATTCCACATATACCTTAACCTATCTCTTACTCTACCATACCCTTACATTTTCATTCACACCCTACATCTCATTCATCTCTAACATATCCTTACCTTCTATATCTCTTCACTCCATACCTTACATATAATTTTTAAGTAATGTAACCTTGTAACATTATTAATCGTTATTCTAATTAAATCCTCTACCCTTTAACTTAGGGCCTTATTGAAAAAATATTTCAAGCCTTATATTAATATAGATACCCATATATTAATCTACATGGGACATACGTACATTAATACACTTAACGCTATTATGTTTGGCTTCCCTACAAGGTAAGTACGAAGGTTATATGCTCCTACTATAGTTTCATTTAGAATTTATTGAGAGTACCCCCACCTGTTGACTTGTCCATCACACTGTTCTCCATGTGGAAAGGGTCACATGTCCTCACATGGCCGTCCCACACATATTGAGGTTCCACATGGACGTTGAAGATCAGCCTAAGATGAATCGAAAGTTTCGATGCCTTGTGAAAACCCTAAGGTTTTTACGCTAGTTGACCTTCCCTCATTTCATCATTTCGTTGTGCGTTAGGCAGACGTCTGTCTCTTAGAAGCTATGCCTCCATTTCTCGGCCCGCAATGAGTTTTTTAGAGGCCCTGCATGTCATTTATTCCATTGGAATGGTAAGGGTTATGGTTTAACTTGATACAGTGCAGAGTATTGTGTCCAAGCACGCACAGGTTATGTGTTTTGTTTACTTGAATGTTGTGACCTTTATATGTTTTTCCTATTGATAAACTTTGGTCATTTTTGGGGGGATACTACATTTTCATTTTCATTGTTTTCTCATCGTACCTTCAAGAAAATAATGGCTAACCCTACCTCTACTTTTAATCATGAATTTCGTTTATTCTTCGCTCACTACTTATGGGATTTTTGTGTGTTTGCAGAGTGGTGTCCTCGGTCTTCCATACAAAGAGGTTGAGCATTACCTCCTCTTATCAGTGTTGCGATGACACTTTTTCAACTATCCTATAGCCCTTATTCATCGCCGAACCAGTAAGCTCCTATCGACTTCCCTCTTGGGTTCAATAATTTCTCTCTCGTTCACTTCAGAATTT
Source organism: Pinus albicaulis (assembly GCA_034641835.2). Taxonomy (NCBI): domain Eukaryota; kingdom Viridiplantae; phylum Streptophyta; class Pinopsida; order Pinales; family Pinaceae; genus Pinus; species Pinus albicaulis. Next base: position 164,279,693 of record CM076572.1, on the reverse strand, counting down.
CTGGATTTTGGTTAATATCAGTAATGTCGTCTTAGTATCTATATTTTGGGTGTCTACCCTATTCCCAATTTTGTGGGTATGAAAATTTTCATTCCACTATATCACTTCTATATTCTATATGCAAATACTCTTTTCAAAAATTGTTAGTTTACTACTGTCTATGTTATTTGCAAGTTCTTTGTCCATCGATTATCTTTGTTTTCATTTTATGAGGGTTTACTCCTCTGCCCTTCCATATTTTGTAATGACAATCTCACATTGGGGTTTTAGTTTTCTGTTTATTTTCCTAATGGCCACGCTGCCATGATTGAATTCGATTTCTAGTTGTGGTTATGAATAAACCATTCCCTTCAAAACATCTCATTCTTCTTTTATTTGTTTGGTTTCATTAAGTTACAGGGTTGCATCTTGTCATTATCATCACTTAGCCCAGCGTGGCTTTGTATCACCTGGGTCACTCTAAATATTGGGGTCACAGTGACTCTGTGTGACATGGGTCAACATGAATCTTATATCAGCGTGACTCTGTTGATTAGTTTATTCAATCATTTGCTTTAATAAAACAAATATGGCTACGTTGCTTATTGGAGATATCAGTTTTACTTCGTAATTCTAAACCTATGGATAACCACAGTAATTATTTGCTATGCAAATTGACCCCTAGTGTATAATGAAGATAAATTATATTTTTCATAATTTATTTTCGTTGCTTCGCTATTAACTTTCTATTTTGTTGATCTTTAAATTCTTTGTTTCATGATATGATAACGTATTACCTAGATCTTAGAATTTCTTCATTTTGTGTATTAATAATTTTAAATGGTGTTATTTTAGGATCGTGTGAGGCCTATCCTATATTCCTCAATTCAATACTCTTTTTTTTTTACAAAGTATTCAATTTCTATGTTTACACAACATATTTTGAGTTTTGTATGTATTTTTTTATTATGCATAACATTTATGTATCTGGTTGTGTTTCACCTAGAATGGATTATTCACTGTATTATTAATATCATTCCAGATTCCATTTATATTCAAGATGTTCTCTTACCCGTCTTCATAGTGTTATATAGCAGGTAGATTTTCTTTACTATTCATGATTTTGAAGCATAAGCATTAGGATTCTATGAGCTATTAATCTGTTATATTTATTTATAAATTACCATTGCAACCATGGTTTTCTCTCACTTACTGTTCATAATAGTTGTGATAGCACTTTTGGTAATTCCTCTTACCTTTACCCTGGTCATAAAATATGCATAACATGTGCTATGGTTTTTCCCTTTAAGGTAACACATAGTCTCTTAACGCATACCAAATTATCAGTCAACTCCATTTGTTACTTACTACTATACATAATTTTTAATTTTATGATTCCTTCTTATTTATATTGTTTCCAATTTATTTGGTGAGTTTTAATATGGGTTAATATCACCCAGGTTACCCATTTTTCTCAGATCTGGACTAGTGATATAGAAGTGGACATCCTATCATATTCACGTTAGTCCATTTTTTTCAAATATTATCTAGCCCATGTTTGTAAATTTCTGATGTACATGTTGAGAAAAATATTATTTACATCATCCTCAATATGTTTGTACAGGTGGAGAAACTCAAATATGGGTCACTATAATTAGTTATGTCATCTTTATGTATTGAATAATGTAATACTTTTTTATTAATCGATTTGATTTGTCTTCTAATTCTCACATATTCTTTTTCACGTATGCTCTCATACATTTTCATTGATTTGCATGACACAAATGTTTCCTATTCTCTCGAGGCTTACCATTTAATTTATTACTCAAGTCGGTTGCATGTTGTACCATCATGGTTCTTCTTCTGGTGCCTAGCATAGTCCATCGTTCTTCAAGTTTATGTGTCAAGGCCATGCTTAGTCCTTGAGAATAATTTATATTGACGTAATATTCCTCAAATTTCAATTATATATATATATGACCGTGAGACTCCTAAGGATATTTGAGAATTTTTGTACTTAGATAATGTATTTATTTAATATTTGGAATTTTGAGTTATCATATTCATGTATCTGCTTCAAATTTTCAGAGGTGTAATGCCTCTTCTAGTTTTACGTTATTTAATATAATATCAAAATTTTCCATAATTCTCTTCTTTATAATGCTAGCCCAATTGGTGTTGTACTAGCAGTTGTTGCATATATCCATATTTTATACCTAAATGTATTTGTATTTTCTCGTACTTTTTGGATGAAATTATTTATTGTAATTCATCTATGCATGTATACATAGTAGTGTTTATCAAAATATAGCCCCCTTTGGTTTATAATTTCCCAAACTATGATTATATCTACTTTCAGTATCTTAGTTTGTGTAAGAATTACATGATCTTCATTGTATTTAATTACAGTGTGGAAACTATACAATACGCATAACTAATTAGTAAATATTTCATTAACTATTTTCATACCCATATTACACAACATGACTTAAACCTTTAGTCTAATAAGGTATATAACATAAACATATATAAAATAATCCAATACTACAATTTCATGCATTCAAGGTAGAATTCTGCTTATTCCTTTAGACTAGAATTCTTAACTAGACATTGAAGACGACATCAGAAGTTTAAAATAAAACCTCAGCACAAAACATACCAATTTGTAAAGACGAATTTTCCTCCCAACCACGGGCTTCTCCTCAAAATTGTCCCCCTAGTAGAGACCAATATTCACGAGTGTTGACAACCTCTTGTCACACTAGTGATGACACTTTTAAGCCCTCTTTCCCTTATCAAGTTTCCATGACGATATCTCGTTATTATGGGATATTGTTTCCCATATCCTAGGATTTTCTTTTGTTTTTTGCACAAAATATTACTTTAAAACTCGCTTTTCCTCAGCACAGTTTGTTATGAAAAAAATACAAGAAAAGATAGATAAAATCCTTATAAATAAGCAAATTCGAGGGGGAAACCTCCTTTAGATTACATAAATGAACAATTCTTCATTTATACAAATGAAAAAACCTCCTTTCTATATATAAGAGTCCATGGGGTTATAATATAATCCTAGCCGACCTAACAATAATAATGTAAGGGCACAATAGTAATAATATGGTGGTTACAAGGGTACAAAAATAACAATAAGGGGGCTACACTAACAACAATAAGGTACTACACTAGTAATATATGGACCTAACATGCCCCTCTCCTTCAAAAAAGTGTTGTGCCCAACGCTTAAGTAGCTTTGGATGCTTCTATATAAAATTATCATCCCCATGCAGAATCTTCAGTGGAAAAGTTCTTCGACTTGATGAGATACTCTGAAATTAATCAATTTCGTAGTTTTCAAGTTCTGGTTTCCATGAATGCTTCAAGTTCTAATATTATTTTTCCTTCCTCATCAAGTTCTGGAAATATTATTTGAACTGGAATTTTGTCACCTATAAACTTCTTTAAGCATGAAACATGGAAAATTGGATGCACTCAAGAAGAAGTAGGAAGCTCCAATTTGTATGCCATAATACCAATCTTTTGAAACACCTTGTAAGGAGAATATTAATTTTGTGATAATTTATTATTCTTCTTAGCTTGCTTGAGGGACATTTTTTTGTATGGTTGTAGCCGTAAAAATACCTAGTGTTGACCTTCATTTTTTATCTCTTTTTCTTTATGAAAATACACTTTATTTGCCATACTATCCTTATATACACCATATTATTCACCCTATTTTTCTCCATAAATTCACATACATGTATTTAAATTAATTTTTTCAATTCTTAGAAGTTTTTATAAAAATTGAATTTTAAGTGCATTTTTGGACCAGTTCATAAATTCTCGTAATGGCCTCATGGTTTGCATATTTGTAGGACACTTGGTCTCAAGCTGGATACATTTCTAGAAATATTGGGAACTAAGATTAAATGTACACATCTTGGTTTAGTCAAACCAAGCTTTAACAGACCTCGTCAAAGGAAGTGAAATAGGCCCTGTTTTTATGGAAGATCCATAGGAACTAGGTCAATTTTCTTATGTTATGAGATTTTCCATATTTTGATGGATTTGATGAATGAGATTGACATAATTATATAAAAAAAAGGATATACATGGCTATAGGATACATTTTAGATGATTTTTCTCCATATTTTATCTATTTAAGCCTAAGACTTTGAAGGCATTCATATGTAGAAATTGTGTAACTTAACTTTGATATTTCTGAGACTTTGGAGATTTAATTGAAATACCTATTCCATTTCATTTTCTGATATTATATGGTGAATGATTGAATTAATTTTTAGTATCTGAAATCACTTTCAGTGTGTGAGGGAAGGGTGAAGGTCTGCCACACCGAGCTAAGTGCACTTTCTAGTTATTTTTAGTTGTATTTTCTCAACTAGTTTATTTGATGCTTAATTAGTTAATTAGAAATTTTCTCATGTTTTATGAGTTCTTCTAAATATAATTCTCATTATTATTCTACATATGAAAGGACAATCCAATGTTTAAGTTAAACATTCTTTCTATCTGATTAGGATCTAGAGCTAGAATTCATATTTTCCTACTTTTTCATGCTTTTCTAAATTACAGTTTTCTAAAACAGTATTATTGATGAATGAATTTGTAATGAATGAAAACTAGGATCTCTTAAGTTAAGAGCCTCTTCAGTTATTGTTTCATGCATCTTGATATATTGCTCAATTTTTGTTTTGGTTTCTAATTCATGAAGTAATTTTGTAAGAGGAAAAACAAGTCTCTTAAGTTAGGATATTATTCTATTGTTGATTACATAATTGAATTTAGAAATTAATTAGTTTAGATTTATATTTGTAATATTCATTTCCTTAATCATAAATAAACGATCTTCTAACTTGATCATAGTTGAAACCCATATATCTTCGGGATGCTTCTAATTCCTACTAGCCCTGATTGATAATAAATACTTGTTTTTGTTTACCCTATAAACAAACGAACATTTTGGCACCGTTTCCGAGGAAGCATATTTAGAAGTGGTGAATTAAAAATAACAATAATAATATAAAAACATAAAAAAACAAAAACATATTTTTTCTTTCAGTTATGTTTCTATATGCATAGAGATAGAGATCAGAAGGGTAGATTTGTGAAACAAAACCCCTCAAAAACTCATCTATCCATAGTAAAAACACCACCAGTTACTGGAAGACCTACTATAGAAGAGTTAGAAGAAAAACATAGATCAGGACAAGGATTAACTTTAGTTTAAAGAGAGATCTTGTTAGCCTTGGAGGTAAAAAGAAAACAATCACCAAAAGAACCTCCTTCCTTAGGGAACAATAATATACAAGAAAACCAATTGTTGAACAACTATAGAAACCTATCCTTAAAGAAATCAAAGTAGTGGAAAAAACACAAAATAAACCTCATATTGAAACAATACATATCTCTGAAAAAGAAATGACTGATGAAGGAGAAGGATCAAATATGCCAATAATGACTCCTGAACAAAGAATTGAATATGATAGACTACAAATGGAATGGAAAAGGAAAAGAGAGGAAAAAAGGAGATTCAAAGCAGAAAAAAGGTAGAGGAAGATAGAAGAACAAAAGCACTTAGAAGGATAGAAGAAGAAGAAAAAAGAGAAAATAAAAATAGAAGAACACATGATAATGAACAAGAAAATAATAATGATCAGGAAACTACTTTTGGCTTTCCAATACTAAATACAAGAGCAATATTAGGAGAAGAAGTAAATATGAAAAACGTTCCACCTTCTGTATTGCCTAATTTTTATGGAATCTCAACAAAAGATCCTGATGCATTCATGTTCGAGTTTGATATCTTGTGTATAACTTATGGATATATGGATGCTACACAGAAGCTTCGACTCTTTCCTGCTACTCCGAAAGAAGAAGCATTAAAATGGTTTATGGGTTTAGGAGAACATATAATACCTTCTTGGGATGATATGAAGAATTTTTTTCTTAAAAAGTATCAAGCTTACTGCAAGGCTAGAGACTCAAAAGAAGACATTTTTAGAATGACAAAACAAGAAGATGAAATTTTCGAGGAACATTTGGAAAGATTTCTTTACAATTTTCAGAAATCCAAGAAAAATTCTCTAAATCCTAACACCATTCATACAATGTTTCTTAAGGGTATCATATATGAATATTTAGACATACGTATTGTGATGGGAAAAGGAGATATCTCCAATTTACCAATTGAAGAAATTTCCTAACTTTGTGAAAAATACTCTATGGGAAGAGAAAAGAGTGGGAAGAGAGATATTACATCAAGAGCTTCCAAATCTGTAGCAAGTGCAGTAACAAGAGCATAGATAGGAAGTTTACTAGAAAATTTCAAAACGTATCTCTTAAGAACTTTGAGAACACAAGTAGATGTCTTAAAAGACAAGAAGAAGAAGGAAGAAAAAGATGAAATCTTAGAAATATTTTTTCCAAAGTGTAGGCAAAAACATCCACATAGGGAATGTCCTTTGCAAGGTATACAATTGTGTGGACTTTGCACATAAAATCATGCAACAAAAAACTGTCCTAAATTAAAAGAGTTGGAAGTGGAAGAAGTGCAAGGGGTAGATTCTCTCTACTATTTGGCACCAAGGAGACCTTGGCAACCAAGGATGCCTCAACAGTTCCCTCAATAAAAGCCCCATAATTTTCAATATCCTCAAAATTAATGGAACACTCCAATGCCATGGCAGGCTTGGCCTCCACAACAATATCAAAAACAACCTGCACAAGGTTGGAGGGGATATGGTTATGGAAACTAGCCACCTCAGCATATGTATCCTCAACAGTATCAATATCAACAACCATACCCTCCATAATCATTTCCTCAATACCAACAATTCTAGGAACACCAACCAATGCCATTTTCACCCCAAAATCAACCAATGTTAACTCAACCTCAGCAGCTTCAGCTTCCTACTAACCAAACACCTCCTAGACCTACACAATTACTAGCTCAACTAGTAGCTAATCCATGTAACAAAGTGGATATACCAGCATACCATGTGGAAGAGGAAAAAAATTACACTACCTATTCTATTCTTCCCATACAAGATGTCCACTTAAGGTCTAGGAAGGTGTTACATAAATATTGTCCTCCGATAATATAAGAACAAACTCAACAAGGAGAACAAAGTCAACAATCTCAGCCGGAACAACAAATTCAGAAAGGTAAATATTTTATGACTCAGATTCCACCATGTCTAGAGAGGTTAGTACAATAGAAATTCCCAATATCTCTACCTGAATTTTATATTCTAGATGAGTTGAAGAACACATATGTAAAAATTCCTTTGTTGTAAGCAATTAAAGATATTCTGATATATGCAAAAACAATAAAGGAATTATGCATAAAGAAATCTAGCAGAAGAAAAAGAGATCCACCTACAATCTAGGTAATTGGAAGTTTATCTACTCTCATGTTTACAAATACAACCATTGAAAAATATGTTGATCCATCGATTCCTATGGTTACCATTTTTATCAAAAAAAATTTAGTGTCGAACACTTTAATAGACTTGGGAGTAGATATAAATGTTATGACTACAAAGACTATGAAACATTTGAATATGAACAACATTAGACCTACTACTATAGTCTTCGAACTTGCATATAGATCTAAAGTTGTACCAGAAGGTATATTGGGAGATATCATTGTCTCACTGGATTCATGGGAGTATCCTATATACTTCTTGATTTTGCAGCCAAAAACAAATTTAGGAGGGCATCCCTTAATTTTAGGCAGACCATGGTTATCCACTATAGATGCTTACATTGGATGTAGGTCAGGAAGTCTGATTATTGCACATGGAGATGAAAGGAAACATGCTACATTGTATCCTCCCGCTCAATATCCTTATTTATTATCATGACTTGATGGAGAATAACAACAACAACTTCAATGTGTTCTTAGTATTAATCAAGTTTATAATTTTAGAGAGGAGGAAGAAAATAAGGACTTAATAGATCTTTTCATCTCAGAACCAAACATTTCGGAGAAGCTTGGAATAACTCAATACGAAGCTGCAAGTCACCTTTTAAATTAGTGTTTTCGGGAAAAATGTACTATACAATCACTGCAAAATACATTTTAAAGTATTTTTCATGTTAACTCAATTACCAATTCAAAGAGAAAAATCATTGAGATCAGTCCTCGGAAAAAATTTAATATTGGTAATAGCTTACAATCATCACAACAGCAAGAGCTAATAGCACTGTTATAGAAATACTCAAAAGCTTTTTCCTGGGATTATACAGGCACGCGGGGATTCATCCAAAGACATATATCCATCACATTTACATTGATGATCAAATTAAACATGTAAGGCAAACACAAAGAAGGATGAACCCTATGATGAAGGAAATAGTGAAATAAGAATTACAGAAACTGTTTCAATTCAAATTTATCTATCTTATTTCTGATAGTCAATGGGTTTCACCCTTAGTTGTGCTACCTAAGAAAAATCGAAAGTGGAAAATTTGTGTAGATTACAGAGAGCTCAATAAGAGTACATTAAAAGATAATTTCCCTTTACCATTTATTGATCAAGTGCTAGATTCATTAGTTGGGAATAAATTATTTTCATTCCTTGATGGATTTAGTGGGTACAATCAGATAAAGATAACATTGGAAGACCAAGATAAGACAACATTCACATTCCCCTGGGGAACATATGCATACAATGTCTTACCCTTTGGTTTATGTAATGCACCTGCTACTTTTCAGGGAGTAGTCCTTGCAATATTTGCTGATTTGATCCATGAGTGTGTAGAGGTTTACATGGATGATTTCATTGTGTATGGCAGAACATTTGATGATTGTTTACAAAACCTCAAAAAAGTTTTGAAAATATGTATTGAGACCAATCTATCAATCAGTAATGAATTTTTTTTATGATTTTAACTGAGGGAATAGTGTTGGGACACCATATTTCTTCTTCAGGAATTAAGGTGGACCCAACAAAAATTCAATTCATTGTGAATTTAATACCACCCACAACACAAGAAGAAGCAAGAAGTTTCTTCGGTTATGTGGGCTACTATAGGATATTTATTGAAAATTCCAGTAAAATAGCTTTTCCATTATTCAAGTTACTTGTGAAAGATGTGGAATTTCAATGAACAAATAATTGTCACAATGCATTCAAAAAATTAAAAGAAAACTTGTCAATTGCACCCATTCTTCGGGGACCTAATTGGTCTTTTCCATTTCATATATCAACTGATGCATATGACATTGTTATAGGAGCATCAATTGGACATAAAGAGAATCAGTTTAATTATGCCATATATTTTATAAGAAAAAACTTAACACTAGCATAATTGAACTATACTGTTACAGAGAAAAAAATGTTAGTTTTAGTACATGCAGTTAGTAAATTTATACATTACATAACAGGTTATCAAGTATTCATCCACACATATCATTCAGCCATAAAATATTTAATGAAAAAATCAATTACAAATGGTAGAATAACTAGATGGTTGTTATTGATGCAAGAATTTAACATTACTGTACAAGATCGACCAGGTAAGGATAATCAAGTAGCAGACTTACTATCAAGACTTTATTCATCTGATGATCCAAAAATAGTATCAGATAATTTTCCAGATGAACATCTATTTTCTATAAATGTCAAGACTCCATGGTTTGCATATATAGCCAACTATTTATCATTTGGCATCCTACCATCTCATTACACAAATAAACAGAAAAGAAGGATAATTAGAGAAAGTGCTAGATATAGTTGGGTCAATGGTGCCCTATTTTATAATAGTTCTGATCTAATAATAACAAAATGTGTTAGAGAAGATGAGATTATTGATATTTTTAAAGCATGTCATCATGAGACATGTGGTGGTCATTTTGCAGACAAGCGGATGACATACAAAGTGCTAAAACTTGGCTAATACTGGTTGGCCATATTCAAAGACTCCAAGGCCTATGTGAAGGTATGTGACAGCTACCAAAGAGTTGGAAGACCAGTGGCATTAGATGAAATTCCATTAAAGCCACAAGTACTAATTGAACCATTTGAGAAGTGGGTTGTAGACTTTGTAGGACCAATCAACCCTCCATCAAACTAAAATAAGTACGTCCTAGTATGTACATATTATGCAGATAAGTGGGTGGAGGAAAGGGCAGTAGCGTGGGAAATAGAATATACTATTGTATTTTTATATTTGAAGAGATATTTGTAAGGTATGGAGTTTTGTGATAGATTGTAATTGACCAAGGTGCACAGTTCACATCAAAGCTTGTTTGAGATCTTACAGAGAATTACAATATCAAACATAGAGAATCAACTTCGTACCATCCTCAAGCAAACGAAGAAGTGGAATCAACAAGAAAAGTTCTAGAGAACATCATGACAAATAATGTACAAATGAATAGAAAGGATTGGTCAAATAAATTGAGAGATACTCTATGGGCATATAGGATAACATGGAAAAACAAAATTGGGTTCAGTCCATATGATTTGGTGTATGGAAAAGAAATCCTATTACCGATATAATTTCAAATACATACATTCAAGTTAGCAGTAGAGTTGGGGGTGGAATTATCTAAGGCACGACAACAAAAAGGCATGGAATTATTCAACTGGATGAGATACGACAACAAGCAGTAGATAACACATATCTTGTGAAAGAAAAAAGAATTAAATGGCATGATCGATTCATAAAGAATAAAGTGTTTCAAAAAGGAGACTGGGCACTATTGTTCGACTCCAAGTTTAAGGATTTCAAGGCAAATTTTATAACTCACTGACTTGGGCCATATGAGATTGAAGAAATCTTTGACAATGGAGTTGTAAAGATAAAAAAAATTGATGAAGAATCTTTTTAATTTGTTGTTAATGGAGAAAGGCTTAAAATTTATAATAAACCTATAAATAAAGAGGACTTTATGAGAAAAATTTCAACATATAATCATCTGAAACTAATGGGACAACATAGCAATATGCCTCCCATAATTCCAGAAGAAGAAGAAGAATATATATATATAAGAGTTTGGTTGTGAAAATCCAGGAAACTGGCACAATAAAAACTCGAATTCATATTGGAAAACCAACTTTTTTGGCCAATATGAATTTTATTTTTGATTTGATTTTAATTCATTAAGAATTTTGCAGATTTACCCTCTGAGAAATTTAAGACTTGAGGAAAAGTCTTAGCATCAGCAAGGGGGAAGCATGTAATAAAACTGTGTAAATAGTTTGAATAGCTAAATTGAAGAAGGAACCTGAATTACAAGTACAAAGGGGCCTGATACATCATTGAACATATATAGAAGGGACCTGGGTTATCATTAAGAATATTATCCAGAAGGGACTTGTATCATATGACAGAAGAAATTTCAAGCATTGTTGAAAATTATGCCAGAAGGGACGTGAAATAAAAAAATGTCAGAAGGGACCTGAACTACATCAATATTGAAGAACATGACATAAGGGACCTGAAATTTCAAAATTAAACCTACATAAGGGACCTGAACAACATCATTATGAATCAATAATCAAATGCAAAGAAGAAATAAGTCTCTACATTTCTACATATTATGGAAGAGCCACCGTTATAAAAAAGACAATGTCGACCATCATGGACATCAAAAGATTTGAGGGAATACAAGTACAATAAGTGAAGTATTGCTCTTAAACTTTCAACTTTTTAAAAAATTATAGAATTGTTAAAGCTAATTTAGTACTAGTTATGCATATTCTACCTACATTTCATCACCTAAATTTCACTACCTTCATATCCTACTAATTACATTCCTATTCCTATTCATATGCACTATCCTAACCATTTAATAAACATACCATAAACCATATTCCTTATCCATATCACATTAACCCTAATTTTCTTAAACATGAAGATCATAAACAAAGGGCTCAATTTTCGAACCATTCTTGGACTTACAAGAAGAAAGCAAAAGGTTAGTTTCGTTGTAAATATTTAATTTTAAAATATGACCATTTCATTGGTCATTTTTAAAAATTAAAAAAAGGTCAAAACCTAAGTTTAAATCATATGATAACACAATATAAAAATATATAAAAAAAAAAAGGATGCAAACTATAGTATTAAGAGTGCAATCATATATATGATTACAAGATAAGGTAATGGGCGGAAATGCAATCATGATACAAACAAAGAAATTGAAATGCAATAAACTAACCTAAGTATTAAAATGATGGAAATACGACGTATGATAATGATGCATGTGCAATGGGATGGAAAAATATATGGAGAGAAATGATGCATGTACAATGGTTGAATGGAAATAAGATGGTGCATGTTCGATGGGGCATAATGCGTTTTGATGGAGAGATGAATGCGGACATGGTGGGCAGCATATGCCATGAGAAAAAAATGTAAGGTGGACTATGTAATGAATGAGAGTCGAGAACTTGAATAGTGGAATAGTACACCATGGAGAAAACACACCAAATGAGTCAGAAAAGGTAAGCCACGGAGGCATCAGTCAAGGGGTCAATGAACAGTAAAAAAAATTAAAAAATAAAGTATTGCAAACACTGTGTAAACTGGTAAGAAAGAACCTGTGCCATTATTAGACCTCAGAACACTAAAAAAAATGTGTTATTCACCATCACAACCCTTTGTAGGCTCAGTGGGAGAAGGGAATTTCGTGTAACCAAATCACGCATACAAGAAACCCTGTGAAGAAAAAATTGATAGAGGAAGACGAGGGAGAGTTGTGAAGGAACAAAGGAAATTAAACACAAAAATTTGAGCAGAAGATATGGCAATAAGAAGGAAAAATAGATAACGAGACTTGACTGAGATTTCGAGCCAAGAAATCTGGTAGTTGTGTCAATCAAACACATTGTCAAGGTGCAGAGATTCCATGAAGCACGAGGTAAGAGAAAACCTGGATTTTTATTTTTTAAAACAACATTTATTCATATGGAAAAATCTCAAATTGTTGTGTGAAGTATGAGTTATAAATGAAGTCCTTCTGCCATAAGTTTTTAACATGTCATTACCATACGATGTGTCACTACCACCATTCACAAACACTCTGGCACCAGTCAACACAAATCCTTTGTTGATTTAATGAGTAAATATTTGAGATATTAAGGGATAATTTTTTGTTTAGATGGCACTTCCTGAAACACAAGAACTCAAATCAAACTAAGAAAAGTCACAAATATCACTACCAGAGCAGGTAAACCTGGAAATTTATTCATGTGTGGTTGCATATATGGTCTTCAATTTTGATTTGAATACAAACAAAGAATGGAGTGTTTGATTTGTAACACACAGTGGCTTCATTTGTTGCATTTTTGAATGGTTTGTGTAACAAATTTATTCCATTTACATATACAGTGAGAAAATTTCAACCAAGAGAAAAGATTTATGGTGGATGTTTGGTTTAAAAGGCAGTAAAAACATAGTCAAAATGTTTTTGCATAACAAAGAGCAAAGTTTTGTGAATTTCAAAGACACAATGAATTCATTTTTTATGATGTTTTTGATGAAATAGTGAGCCATTTTCCAAAATTTTCTTGCACACAGTGAACTTAGATTAAATATATAATGTTTTTGCCTTATAAGAGAAGGGATTTTGTGTGAAATTTAAGTATTAAAAGGAACTGTTGTAAAAAAAAATTAAATTTTTTTTACACAGTAAAAAAAAGACAGAGAAATCTACAATTAGAGGTAGAGGATTTTTTAATTTTTGATAAGATATAGGATCAAATAAGAAGATTAGTTTAATAAAAACATGATTTTTATGTTTTTATAATCTTTTGTACATCAAATCTTTGTGTTTGTAGAAGTAGTAAGTTCACTTCTTTCAAGAAAACAGAGGATTGGTTTCACTTACTCGTTAAAGGCATCAAAGAGAGGTAAGATTCACTACCATGATGTATATATCAAAATATATCTAGTGCATGGATTTTTGTATTTAAAAAATGAGGTTGATGGCAGTAGAGGTGTATATTAAATGGTTTTTAGAAAACATGACATCAAGGATAGAGCCCAAAGACTTTCAGATCGAGCATTGGGGTAAAGAAACAGTAGAAAAACTTTATCAATCAAGTTTTATAGGTTTCCTTTAGAAGTTCAAAGGGCATAATGAAGACATTACAAGGGAATTCATAAATAACTGCAAAAAATATAAAACTATGGTGGGCAGTTTAATCATTCCCTTAACTCCAGAATCAATTTCTTAAGCCCTGGAGTTTGCATTATTAGGAGAAAATTATCAAAAAGGGTTTCATTTTAACGATAAGGGATGGACCTTCTTCCTAGAAAAAAATAGAAAGGGATCCTTTGACAGAACAAATAAAATTCCAGAGAATGGTTCAATGAACCTTGGGCTCAGTTAGTATTGATCATCCAAAATTTATTCACTTGTGATAATAGACACATCATAGTGGACCTATACCACATTAGGCTACTACAGCACATCAAGGGAGACATAAGAATCAACTTTCCATAATTTTTCTACAGAAATTTGACCAGGATGATTGAAAATGTGAACTTTGAAACAGAAAATAAGGAGGCCCAAATTCATCATCAAGGGCTCATTAAAATCATTTTTTATTCTCAGTTAAGAACTAAGGGTATGATTTGGAGATATTTCCTAATTCAGAATCAATTTGTAGAACAAGCCATAGAAGACAAAATCAAACCAGTGTAGGAAACAAGGAGTATAGTAAATTCACACCTCTATTCATGAACAAGATCTAAGAAGAAAAAATAAATATTCATTATAGAAAGAGAGACATTATTCTTTAACATTCCTAGGAGGCAAAGAAAGAATAATTCAGCAGATATAAGCAAAAAGGAAAGAGATCCAGAAGTGAAAATCATTGAGACATCTCCCTTGACCAAAAAAGCTAATGAAATTCTTGAAAGATTGCAGAAGGAGGTTTATGAAAACCTAGTAGAGAGAGACTCATATTTTGACAATGATGATATTGAGGCTACTTCAGTTTCCAAAGACACCAAGGAGGAAGGAAAAGACAAAAACCTTAGCATAATCAAAGAATTGAATGACAATCTAGAGGTAAGCAGTATATTGGAGAGACACATGGAGAGATAAAATGAAACATATAAGAAAAATAATGAAAATTTGATCAAAGAGAATGAGAGGATGAAAGAAGAAGTGGGAAAAATGAAAGCAAAGAATAATCTTCTTACCATGGAAGCATTCAAATGGCTTAAGGATAAAAAATTTTGGAAGATCAAATATGAGAAGCAGAAGGTCAAAGCCTCAATCTACAAAGAGGAACAATACAAAGGTATAGACTCTCTTTTGCATGCATCATACCAAGAAGCTTCAGGGTTAGGTACATGATCGGTATCAGAACTTAAGAGGTCTAAAAGGAAGAGGCAAGCATGAGGACATGCTTGAACATCAGCTTGGGGGAGATGTTGGCCCTCATTTTTTTATCTCTTTTTGTTTATAAAAATACACTTTATTTTCCATAATATCCATATATAAACCATAATATTCACCCTATTTCTACCTATAAATGCATATACAGGTATTTAAATTAATTTTTTAAATTCTTGGAAGTTTTTATAAAAAATGAATTTTAAGTGCATTTTTGGACCAATTGAGAAATTCCCGTAATGGCCTCATGGTTTTCATATTTGCAGGACACTTGGGCTCGGGATGGATAAATTTATAGAAATATTGGGAACTAAGGTTAAATTTACACCTATTGTATTATTCAAACCAATCTTTAACATGCCCGGTCAAAGGCGGTCAAACATGACCTGTTTTTATGGAAGATCACTAGGAACTAGGTCAAATTTCTTATTTTATGAGATTTTCCATATTTTGATGGATTTGATGGATGAGATCAACATGATTGGATAATATAAGGATATAAATGGCTATAGGAGATATTTTAGAGGATTTTATTCCATATTTTATCTATTTAAGCCTAAGACTTTGAGGGCATTCATATGTAGAAATTGTATAACTTAACTTTGATATTTCTTGGACTTTGGAGAGTTAATTGAAATACCTATTCCATTTCATTTTTTGTTGTTATATGGTGAATTATTGAATGAATTTTTAGTATCTGAAATCACTTTCAGTGTGCGAGATAAGGGTGGAGGGCCCCTGCACCGAGCTAAGTGCACTTTCTAGTTATTTTTAGTTGCAGTTTCTGAACTAGTTTGTTTTATGCTTAATTTATTAATTAGATATATGTTGATGTTTTATGAGTGCTGATGAATATAATTCTCATTCTTATTCTACATATGAAAGGAAAATCCAATTTTTAAGTTAAACATTCTTTCTATCTGATTAATATCTAGAGCTAGAATTCATCTTTTCTTGTTTTTTAATGCTTTTCTGAATTCCTATTTTTTAACAATAGTATTATTGATGAATGAATTTGTAATGAAGGACAAAAAAAATATATTTAGTTAAGAGCCCCTTCAGTTATTGTTTCATTCATCTTGATATATTTCTCAATAGTCGTTTTGGTTTCTAATTCATGAAGTAATTTGTAAGACAAGGAGAAACAAGTCTCTTAAGTTAGGAGATTACTTTGTTGCTGATTAGATAATTGAATTTATAAATTATCTAGTTTAGATTTATATTTGTAATATGGATTTCCTAAATAATTAATAAATAATCTTCTAACTTGATCATAGCTGAAACTCATATATCTTAGGGATGCTTCTAAGTCCCGCTAGCCTGGATTGATAAGAAATACTTGTGGCTATTTTCCCGATAAACAAACTAGCACTCAGTATCCTACACAAAAACTGCTATCACTGTGATGTTGAACTGCGTGTTGTTTCATTCCATTTTGTGCCAAATTTAGGATATACTTTAAGATTTGGATAACTTCTTGTTGATGTTGGATGTAATCTTCCACTGCTTGAACCTTATAATTTTATCTTAAAGTTGATGTGATGGACGGTGGATGATATCCATAAAGTGCCATAAATGGGGTAATTTTTGCTGCAGTATGGAAGGAATTGTTATACCACCATTCAGCCAGAGGTAACCACTTGACCCATCGTGTTTGTTTATCAGATAAAAAAAATGAAGATATACTTCCAAACATTTGTTCAATATCTCAATTTTCCTATCGGATTGAGGATGATAAGATGAGCTATGAGCTAGTTGAGCACCCAAAAAAGAAAATAATTTTGTCCAAAAATTTCCAATAAAAATGGGATATTTTTCCCTTACATTAATCTTTGGGTTTCTATGTAGCTTTTGAATTGTTTCCATAAATGCAATAGCAATTGTACTTGCTTTAAATGGATGAGATAATTCAAAAAAGTGTGCATACTTGGTAATTCTATCAAATACCACCATGATGACAATCCTTCCTTTGGACTTAGGTAAACCTATGATAAAATCCATTGAAATCTCCTCCCAATGCTGACTTGGAATGCATAAAGGTTGTAGAAGACCCGAGGTCTTAATTGTCTCAACTTTATTTTTCTAGCAAACCAAACATTCTGCCACAAAATTTTGAATATCAAATTTAAGGCAATACCAAAAAAAAAAAAATCTTCACCCTCTGGTAAGTTTTTAAAAATCTTCAGTGTCCTCCTAAGGGAGAAGTGTGCAATTCCAAAAGGATATTTTGTTTTAGTTTGGAATTCTTACAAAGATATAAGAAATATTTGTACCATAAGGAATCATTTTTCCAACTAAATGTATCAGATGTACTAGGATCTTGCTCCAGCCTTTGAATGAGTGTCCACACTTCTTCATCCTGTTTCCATTCATCACTTGCTTCAGTTATCCAATCTATTTGGAAAATATAAATGGCACAAAGAAATTCTTCCACATATTCATCATTTCTTGAGAGTGCATCTACAACAACATTTAGCTTCCCTTTTTTGTAGATGATTTCAAAGTCATAACCCAACATTTTTGTGACCCATTCTTGCTGCTCTTTTGAGGATGGTATTTGTTCCAAAATTTATTTAATACTATCATGATCAGTTTTTACCTTGAAGTGTCTTACCATTAGGTAAGCTCACCATTTATTTAGTGCATGTAGTATTACCAACATTTCCTTCTCATAAATAGCTTTATGTAAATAATTTCCTTTTATTTGATGACTTTCAAAAGAAATGGGTCTTCCTTATTGCATTAAAAAACACCAATTCCATTTCTTGAGCCATTACATTCCATAATAATGGTTTTTGTGAAGTCTGGCGTAGCTAAGAACGGTGTTAGGCACACTGCCTCTTTAATATGTTCAAAGGCTTGAGTTTCTTCAGGGTTCCATGAAAATGCATCTTTCTTAAATAATGTTGTTATAGGTGCTGCTATTCTACCATAATTCTTAACAAACTTGCAATAATACCTT
The DNA here is from genome assembly GCA_034641835.2 of Pinus albicaulis. Taxonomy (NCBI): domain Eukaryota; kingdom Viridiplantae; phylum Streptophyta; class Pinopsida; order Pinales; family Pinaceae; genus Pinus; species Pinus albicaulis. The sequence goes on along the minus strand of CM076572.1, from coordinate 164,261,373 downwards.
GTTAACCCGATAAATCCTTGCAACTAATTTACAATTGGAGGGACTTTCCATTCCTTAATGGCTTTAATTTTGTTAGGGTCTACCTTAACACCCTCATGAGATATAATATGACCGCGATATTGCACCTATTTTACTCCCAATAAACATTTGGAGGTTTTTTCATATAATTATTTCTCCTCCAATAGTTTGAGCACCCTGCTAACATGTTGAACATGATCCTTCCTAGACCTATTGTGTATTAGTATATCATCAAAAAATACTAACACAAATTTTCTAAGGAAGGGTTTGAAAATGGAATTCATCAACACTTGAAATGTAGAAGGTGCATTGGTAAGTCCAAAAGGCATGAAAAAAATTCACAATGACCCTGATGAGTTCGAAATGTTGTTTTCAGAATATCTCGAGTCTTCATTCTAATTTGATGATAAAGTGAACAAAGATCCAACTTGGTAAAATAAATTTCTCCATGTAATTCATCCAATAATTCATCAATCACAGGAATGGGAAATTTATCTTTAATAGTGAGATTATTGATCTCCATATAATCCTGACACATGCACCATGATCCATCCTTCTTGTGCACCAATACTACTGGAGCAGAGAAAGAGCTTTGACTCAGTTGAATTATACCAACCTCTAACATTTCTCCAATCATATGTTCAATTTCGCTCTTTTGGACATAAGGATATCTATAAGGCCCAATGTTTGGAAGAACGCTCGATGGAATCAATGAATAGCATGATCATGATCACAAATAGGTGGGAGTCATTTGGGAGTTTCAAACATCTTGGAATGATTTTCCAAGACTTTTTGGAGATATGGAGAAATAGATGATTTTGATGTTGGAACTTCTACTGAGCATAATTGTGAAATTATGCCTCGTTGTTCTTTCTTCAGAATATTTTTCATGACATTATAGATTATTATATTTCTTGGCTTCCCTATGATACCACATAATTCAACTTCCTTTCCTTCCGAAAAAAAACTCAAGAAAAGTTCTTGAAAATTAAAAGCTACTGTCACCAAATATTGTAACCATTGTACTCCTAATACAACGTCAACACCTCCCATTGGAATGGAAAGCATTGGAATATTAAATACATATTCCCCAATGGTTAGCTTGTTATTATGGAATTTTCCAGAGAAATTTATAGTTCCTCCATTTGCAACCATCACTTGACATTCTAATGTTAGGTATAAGAAGAAATTCAATTCCTTGGCTACCTTAAAATGAATAAAATTATGAGTACTACCCGAGTCAAGAAACACTATTACCATTTTCTTCTTTATATTTCCTTCTATATTGAGAGTTTGAGGAGTGCTAATTCCTGCCAATGCATTACAGGATATGGTCTGACTCATTTCTTCTTTCAATAGGTTGGGTTCCTAGCGTATATCCTCTTCTTTTGAAGTTTCTTGTTCATTTTCTTCCTCCTCTTTACAATCTATGTAAAATAATTTCTTCTCATCACACTTACGACCTTTAGTGTATTCTCTATTACAACTATAACAAAGCCCTTTTTCTCTTTTTCTTCAAATTTTTGGGATGTCAACTTTGAAGGTTGTGGAAGTCTAGGACTAGCAACACTTCCATCTTTATATATGTGAGTGGTAGGCTTCCTTGCCGCCATAGTTTTACATTCAATTATTCTTGCCAAACTGAATGCCTTCTCCAATGAATCAATTTCCCAAAGGCGAACCTCATGTTGGATGTTATCCTTTAAAGTCCCTATGAAGAAATCAATCATGTGTTCCTTTGGAATATCATCTACCCTATTATTCAATTTTTGGAAGTCCTTAATGTGATCCACCACTGAACCCTTTTGTTTTATATTTCTCAATTGGTTAAAGAAGTTTCTGCTCTTTGTATCCTCATAATGTGCTATCATTTCCTCTATAAAAATTGACCAAGTGACAATATCTTTACAGGAGAAAAGCCATTTATACCAAACAAATGTATTTTTTCTAAATATAAAGTTGCAAGGCATACCTTTTGTGTGTTTTTCACATTATTGAGGTAAAAATATTGCTCCATCTGGAGTATCCATGTTACGGGATCCCTACCATCAAACTTCCTCATATCAATCTTTGGAATATGATGGGCCTTCAATCCAACATTATAGTTTATGAAATCATGATTAACATTTATTTCTTTCTCATCATGAGTTTCCTCTGCTATCTTTTCACCATTAGGAATCATTTCTTGTATCAACTTTTTCAAACCTTCCTTCAAACCTTCCATGTCTTCTTTCATATCGTTCTTCATGTCTTCCATTTTTTCTTCCATTCCATTCTACAAACCATCCATCTTAGATTCAACGCATTTCCTCAAGCCATCCATATTATCTTCCACACCTTTCTTCAAAACTTCTATTTCATTTTTTCTTGCTCTTTGCGAGAGAAAAATTTGGTGCACTTTCTCTTGTAATTTTGATATATCATGTTTCACTTCTTCCTCTTCATCAGCCATATTATAGTATTCTGAGGGCTTAATGGGTGTTGAATTATTTTTAGTGGGGATTTTAGAACCCAATACTGATATCTATGCTTCAATATGCCATTGGAATCACTTCAAACAAATTTTTCAAATAAGACTTATGAAATTTGAAAAAAAAATACACACCTTTTTCTTGCTTTTGAGGAGCTCGATATTGAAACTGAATTATCTCTGCAATTTCGGATCTTCAATATCTGAAATTTGGTCCTCTAGTATCCCTCTGAATATTCCTTTTTAATTCCATAGGTCTAACATGGTTTGGGCTCTTCAAGAAAAAGTTATGCCCAAAATCCCACAATGACCTAATTATGGACTAGTTTAGTAGAGCGAACTTGTACGATGTGCCATGTGTCACTATTTCCTCTTTTGGCTATGCAATTCATACAATAGAAATTATAGTCCATGTGATTTCGATCAAGTTTTACATAATTCCAATCCAAAGTGAAGAGAGAGAGTTATGACAATTTTCCCAAGGTCACCACTTTTAGATGAAATTCGGGTGCCGACAAAAACCCTAGCTTCCACATATCATATCTCCGATAATATTGCGGACCAAGACCTGAATTTTTTACACAAAGTTAGTTATCCTTTATTCAAAATGGTTTTTTTATTTTTAGTGTCTGAATGCTCGTAGGAAAATTTTTTAGCGAAAATGCCACGATGACCTGTTTGAAGTAGTGAAACCCTATAATCCAAAGCTCTGATACCAAATGTTATGAAACCAGCTCCAAAAATAGAAGAAAAGAGAGATAAACGCCTTATAGATAAGCCACTTTGAGGGGGAAACCTCCTTTACATTACATAAATGAAAATTTCTTGGATGATACAAATGAAAAAACCTCCTTTCTATATATAGGATTCTATGGGGTCAAAATATAATCCTAGCCGACCTAACAATAATAATTCCAGGGCGCAATAATAACAATATGGGGGTTACAGGGCCACAACGGTAACAATATGGGGGTTGCATTAACAACAATAAGGGACTACACTAGCAATATAGGGACCTAACACAATTTTTATTACCTCTTCCCAGTAACCTTCTGCTTTACTGGGGGTTTTTATTAGATATTTTTCTCTCATCTAATTTAATTATTTTTTTTTTTTCTCCAAGGATTTTTTGGAGAATTTTGGAAAAGTTTGACATTATATTCCATCCTCATGGATAAGAATTTCCTGATCTCAAAATTACTATGTCTTTACAATATTTCTATTTATTCCATAAATAATTATTAACTTAAAATATTTTTTTCCATAACATAATTATTCCATAGGTCCACCTAAACCTTAGTCTTATTTTCATAATCTAAAAGTTGTAAATTAGGGGTATTACATAGTCCCCAAAAAAAAAAAACACTATCCTAGGGGTTAGAACATAATTCGTTTTATTGTTTGAACAACACTGGAAACACTTTCTTCATACTTTCTTCCCGCTCCGAGGTAGCTTCTTCAAGTGTAAATTGCTTCCACTGCACTTTCACCCTAGCTACTTCTCTATTCTAGAGCACGGTTTCTTCTTGTTCCAATATACGAAGTGGTTCTGGAAGAAAGTCCCCTTTTGTTTCCATTGGTATCAAAGTCTAGTCAACCACGTGAAAAGGAACATTAACATATTTTTTCAATAATGATACATGAAAATCATTATGAACTTTAATATGACTAGGTAGAGCCAATTTATAATCTACTCGGCTCACTCATTCCAAAACCTCAAGGGGCTTGTAGTATTGGGGTGCTAACGTAACACAAATATTAGTGTGTAAGGTACTCTTGTGAGGTTTTATCCTCATTTACATATGGTCCCAAATATTGAATTCCCTGTGAATTATTTTCTTATCTTCATAACTCTTCTAGTGGTATTGAGTTGCTTTGATGTTCTGTTGAATTTGTTTTATTGTCTATTCCATCTCATGTAGTGCATCTATTCCAAGTACTAGTTTTCCCTATGGTTGACTCAAGCTAAGTGGAGTATGGAATTTCCTGCCATACAAAGCTTCAAACCGACTCAGTTTAATAGAGGTTTGGTAACTTCTTTTGTAAGAAAATTCTGCCAAATGCAGAAATTCCTCTCACTTGGTAGGTTTTTCCATTACATACATGGAAAGCATGTTCTCTAATATTTGGTTTGTGGTTTCTATTTTCCCATCTATCTAGGGATGATAAGTTGTGCTAAAGTTCATCTTTGTTCCCATTCCTCCAAATAGTGTCTTCCAAAATGTGGAGGTGAACTTTGCATCCCTATCAAAGATGATCATCTTTGTTATTCTGTGAAGTTTAAATATTTCCTTCATAAACACTTTGGCCACTTTTTTTTTCCCAAAAGTGGACTGCATTGGAATAAAATGTGCTCCCTTGGTTAGTGTGCATACCACCACTATAATGGAGTCATGCTGGTATTTGGTATGAGGAAGTCCAGTGATAAAATCCATGGACACCACTTCCCACTTCGAGTCTAGAATAGAAAGAGGGTTCAGTAAACCTGCATGATGTTGATGCTCTACCTTAACCTATTGGCACTCCAAACATCTTGCTAAGTAATCAGCTATTTCTTACTTCATTCCTGGAAAAAAACATATTTTTCCATGAATTTTTCACCAAGTTTTGGTAACCTGGATGACCTGAATAATGCCTATGCATCTTTTTCTGTCTCCCCAGGGTTTTTTGTTTGGATTCTATGTTCCATCTTATCGGCACTACCATACAAAAAATCCCCTACCCATCATCGCTCTTTTTTCGTATCTCATGGGACTGCCCATCTAACTATTGAATGGTATACCCTATTCCACAAAAATGTTGTGATATCGCTCATCCCTGCCAATAGTTATAACACCTCCAAGATCCTCACATAGTTACCATTGTGGTTTCATTTCACTGGAGTAGTATATACATCGTTCGGTCCATATATAACACCACACACCCCTTCACAATCCCTTCATATAACCTCTGTCAAACATATATCCTACCATTGGTTCTCAAACACCACCCTTCTATACAATGGGTATATTATAACTCTGTCAGGATTGAATTGTAGCTGCAAGTAGCAATTATGAGAGACCCCATCTCCTCAGCCCTTTGGTGATAGGTTTCCTCCATTGGGACCGATGATGGGTTACAAAATCAAACCATGAAAAAATGAAATATTATGTAGGGTGTCTCTAGAGACATTTTCTTGAAGAATGAGGAGCTGTAATTGGATTTTTAAGCTCCTCTAAAATCCGGTAAATATAGGGAAATTGTGTAATCATAGCGCAGATATTTCGTCGAGTAATTTTCCTAAAAATTCAAGCACTTTGCTGAAGATCTTACAATGACTCTTGAATTCATATGGGTGTTCATGGTTGAAGGTTTTTGATGCATTTGGAGTCTCAGAAATAATATATATATATATATGTGTGTGTGTGTGTGTGTGTGTGTGTGTGTGTGTGTGTGTGTGTGTGTGTGTGTGTGTGTGTGTGTGGAAGTTAATTTGATTGCTTGATTGGTTTAGCTCTTATGTGGTTGAAGGAAATATTAGAAACAAATTTCTGTTGGATTTGGATTGGCTTGGTGAACACCCTTTTTTGTTGTTGCGTGGAGTATTTCCTTGATTTGCTTATAGATGGAGACTTCATCGATGTTGATGATCTCTTTCCAAAGCTCGAATTGTCTTGGTTGATGCTGATGTTGACTCATTCAAAGTTCAAATTTTCCAACAATAAATAGTTGGTGTTATATATTGTTTCCATTAGTTATTAAAAATGCATGGATCATAACCATGTATAGCCCAAGGAGCTATACTAGAATCTGGTACAACAGTATTGAAGCCTAAAATTCTTCTAAGGCTCATTCATATGATATTACCATATTGGCATTGTTTGGGTTCCGAAAGTAGTGGAGGTTATATCGAGATTGCATAAAAGGATTGGAGCCATTGTAAGTGGGTTTTGAACAATATTTCCAACTAATGAGGACCTTCAACCTTTTGTAGTTAGTCCTAAAACTTGATTTCATTTGTGACTCAGAGACAAAATCTTTCATAAAAATGTCTCAATGACTTCTTTGCTCATTCAATTTTCATTGATTCTTTGATTGCTAGTGTATATTCAATAGTAATTGAAACACTTCAATTTTAAAGTTTTATTTTCCTGAAAAATGACTCAAATTTATGAAGTATTAGAGTTCCTCAAAAAATTGATACAATCTACTGCTGATGACACAATCTGAATCAACAAATACTCTCTCTCTAATATTCATACATGTTTATAAGATGCACATGACAAGATTGAATTTGTGCAACTTGATTCAGAGCTACAACGAGATGAGCTTTAGCAGAAGAGTTGTCATTATGAACTTGTTTTTGTTCAGAACATTGAGAAAAAATCACATCACCAATAAGAAATTATTCAGATCACTGAGCCTAGTACAAGAGAAGATTTGAATGCAAAAGAAAAAATCCAGCCCGCAATTCCCAAGCCCATCATCAAACATTGGGAAGATTTTATCCAAAACAAGCACAAAAATGGTCTTGGATATGACAAGGGGGTGTCCTTTCATATTCCACATTATTCCAATTCCATTCAGTTTCAGACAACTAGATTTGTTCATGACAACACATCTTCAGTTGTTCCAAATCCTGCTTCTCTTCCACAATAGCCACAACAAATTTTAAAATGCCAACATGGTGACTGATTTGGGCATATAAAAGACCATTGTTTCGATCTTCACCCGTGCAAGCACCGTGGTCAGCACACTTATTCTTCACACATATGCTTCAAGAAAAATCCTCCTGCAAGAACAAAGATTCATATTAGATGGATCACTTCTTGGAAATGGGCATCAACAACCAAGAATTTATCTCAGTCATATGTCAAAAATTGTTCAAGAGTATTGAAAAATCTTTCAATTGATTTTTTACAATAATATCACCTTGTATCTCATAGGGGGGGAAATGATGGTCACTACTACAATATTCAAAGGTACATCAAGCGATCTTGAGCCACAACGTGCCATTCCAGATTCAAAGTTGTAGCTAGAGACACAGAAATTCAAGCGAGTCTAAGCTACAAAATTCCATTCCAGATTTAGAGTAGTATCCAGAGACACAAATTCCCATGAGCATGCCTTTATTTGGTGGTCAGCCTTAAACCATCTATGTGAGGTTGATATTATTCCTCGTAAAATAATTTGGGACACTTTCCCTAGCAGAAGACTTCAAATTCTTGCTAGTTTTGGTAGAGTTGCAGGAAATTCATCAAGCATTCCAGAGTTGGTGGTCATCCTTAAACCATCTCATGTTTTATACCACCCTTATTCTAGGTTGAAGGTCTCCCTCTTCAAAATATGAGGAGCACTTACTTTAGCAGAAGAGCTCAACTTCTGGCAATATTTGGAAGAGTTCTAGGAACTGCACTAAGCATTACGGTGATGGTGGTCATCCTTAAACCACATCCTTATGCCAAAATTTCATAGAGCACATTCAACCTAGTGCTACCATTTTGTATTACAACTCTCTTCTTCAACTCACACATACCCCTTCGGATTAAGGGGGGGAATGTTGGAAACCTAATCCTCTAAGGGTTGATGTAGAAGGCGAATGGAAAAATGAAGTCCAAGAGGCCTTGTAATGTGGAATACAAGGGTCACCACAATGTATTATAAATGTACATCATGTTAATGGTAATAACAAATCACACTTATTTTTCTACTCTTTCCTATTTTATTGCTCAGTCTGACAATTTTCTCCCATTATTTTAATATTTTTAACAACTTTCACCTAGGAATTTTTAGAATACTTTTAGGTAACGTCCAACATGTTTAATTTAACCACTTAACAAATTTTCATGATTCGGAAATAATCCTCTAATACTCTAGTGTTCTTTCTTGAATATTTCGAAAAAACTTATTTATTAGTTCAATAAAATATAATTTCATCATCACATAGCTTCCATTTTGGATTTTATGTCCATTAAGTCCAATATTAATTTAAATTTATAAAATAATCATGTCTGAAAAATCAAGGCATAGAGGTGTTACAAAAACTGATATCTAAGAACCGAACATGCTCTTATACAAATAAATAAACCATCCTTAGCCATTGAAATCCAATGTACACCAACAAACCACTTGTTATAAAATTTTGAGCTACACTATAGGAAGCTACAATATCCTATGAAATTCCATGTTTTTGCCTCAAAACATTAAACTCTAAGACATAAAAACTTCCATAATTCAAAAAAACATCATCATAATCAGTCAAAAACCTATATGAATGCTTATCAATCCAACAAAATGAAAGGTATCGCTAAATCAATTTTGGTTAATAATTTAATAATATTAATTACAATATACCCAACACATAAGCTAGCGAGGTGGGCCTCACATATGAATGTAGTGGGGGCTAGAAGTTTTGAAGTTTCTAAATATATGATTTAAGTAAATAGTTGTTGGCAAGGAAAAAATAAATTTGTATGTAGTTGGTAAACTAACTACTATTTGATGACTTTATGTCATACTTCACACCAAAATTATGGAATTGATAATTCAATATGTGGTATCCTTCTCAAATTATTAGAGGAAGATGCTTACTGACACTAGGCTCATCATCAACTAGAAATTAATGCACACTAAAATATCTAAAACACCCTTCAAGCTACCAAATTCAACCTTATGAAATTGTGAAATTTTAATGATCACAAAATATTTGTAAGAATATATAGTGTGATATGTGGTTGATTATGCCTTATAAAATCAGGTTTCATAGAGGAAACATATATATTAAGTTTATTTCTTGTTTTCCCAAGCCTAATGATTTATATATGAGCATGGTTTTAAAGGTTAATCTCAAGGACATACAGCAACCCCAAAAAATCACTCTTTTTCTTTACCATTCCCCTTGAAGGTACCTCTAGCATATGATTTGGGAAAAAATCCTTAAGTCCCTTTTGAAATATAACCTACATTATGAAACAAACACATAATTAATATAATCATGCTCAAAGAACAAGAGAGCATCAATAGAACCCTATTCTAGGTTTGGATACATATAATATGAAAAATCAATTTTATGACCCGCATACAAAAAGGCCTTCACTTTGACATCTATAAGAAATCTAATAAATTTCATCAAGTATTTCCAACATGAATTAATTATTTTCTTAAAAATAGGTACAATTTAGTACCTAATATATTTTACAATAATATCATAGCGATCTATTAAAATCAATAAAAATAATCTTTTTTTTACTAAAAATGAAGACTATGGATATTCTGAATTTTGCATCTCAAAATCTACACCACAGAAACCTCCAAACTATCAATAACATTCATCATTGATCTTTACAAGCATTATTCAAGTTGAATTTCAACCTACAAACTCTCATCATATCATTGTAGAAAAATGTTGATTAGTACGGATTAATTAAGAAAAGAATCCAATTTCAACATCTTACATGCCTATAAATTTCAATGAAAAAAATTGGAGAGGAAGCATAAAAAAAGGTGTAAATTTAGCTACATAAATGACGAAAATTTATAATCAACATAAACATGACTGTAATGGAAAAACTATAGCAGAATTATGGTATTCTTAGTTTTCAAAGGACATGTAAAAATATGTCTCCTTAAAGCACAAGTTGAGGGTACTCATTACTCCAATAGACCAATTGTATTAATGTTTTCTACCAGTATCATACCTCCAAATGCATTAAAGTATAAACTACATTATACATGGATTCCACCTTTTTCATCCAACTCCATTCATTTTCACTTCATATGTCTTCCTAGTATTCATTTTATAGGCCAAACACCATATAAGTCCACCATATCCCATTTCCATGTTAATGAAGATAAATATCACCTAAGATTTGAACTATAAGAGATGTAAACATGGAGTTATGTGAAGTTATAAGGAAAGAGTCATTTTTCACTTCTATTGGAAGATACAAGAAAATATCTATTCATTCACAAGAACACATTGTTTTGAATTATTTCATGAAAATGATATATAAGAATAAAAAATCTCTTATATAGATGAATCGAACTTCCCTAGCCATTGTAATTGATCATACACCAACAAGTAAATTTCTATAATATTTTTTTCTTCCCTATATGAACCTACAATATCATATGAAATTCCATATTTTCAACTAAAAATATCAAACTCTAAGACATAGAAAATTCTACAATTTAGCACCTAATATATTGTAAAATAATATTATAATGGTCTATTGAAATAAATAACAATAATATTTTTGTGGTATTTTGTTGTTATATCAATCATCATTTATCTATACAAGAATTTTACAAGTGGAACATCAACGTACAAGCTCTCATCATATGACAATACACAATCTAGATTGCACCATTGATTACATAATCAAAGGACTCTACTTTGAACATCTTACAAGCCTAGAAAATCAATGACAACACTAGGAGAGGAAGCATCAACAAGGGTGTAAATTCATCTACATAAACAAACACAAATATTTTCATCAACATAAACATGACTACACTGGAATACTTATAGTAGAATTATGGTGCTCTTAGTTTTCAAAGTACAAGAAATTATTTTTTTCTTAAGGCACAAGCTGAGGGCCTTAATTAATCCAATAGACCTATTTTGTATATCATTTCAATAACCATCATACATCCAAATTCATAAAATGATAAACCACATTCAACATGCATTTCACCTTTTTCATCCAACTCCATTCATTTTCACTTCATATGCATTCCTAGTACTCAAATTAGAGGTCAACCATCATTTAATTACTAGACCATCCATTTCCATACTAATGAAGATAAAATAGTCCCAAGACTTGCACTATAAAAGATACCCACATGTAGTTGTAGGAAGTTATAAGAAGACAATATTTAAATTCACTTCTACATGAAGGCATAAGAAAAGTTGTGTGCATTTATTGTAGGAAGTACAAACTAAGGAAGCTACATGAGCATGTTATTTTCAATTATTTAATGAAAAATGATATCTAAGAATAAAAAAAGCTCTTATACACATGAATAAACCATCCTTATCCATTGCAATCTATTGTATACCAACAAATCAATTGTGATAATATTTTTTCCTTCCCTACAATATCCTATCAAATTTCATGTTTTCACCTCAAAAAATCAAACTCTAAGACTCAAAAAATCTCTTAAACACATGAATATACCATCCTTAGCTAATGCATTCCATTGTACATATACAAATCAATTTCCATAAGATGTGCTTCCCTATAGAAAGCTACAATATCCTATGAAATTCCATTTTCCACCTCAAAAGCTCAAACTCATAGAGATATACACCTCTAGAGTTCAACAACACTTCAAAAAATGAGTCCAAAACCTATATGCATGAATATCAATGTAGCAAAATGAAAGGTATAAATAAATCATTTTTTGGTTAATTTCCATTAAATACCCAATCAGAATCCTACTAATTTAATCATCTTAATTACAATATAATCACCACAAAAACTAGTGAGGTGGGTGTTACATCTATATATATGGTAGGCTCAAAGTTCCTAAATGTTTCTAAATTTATGATTGAAATTATCAGTGGTTGGAAATGGAAAAACTTTGTCATTTTTAGTTAGTAAAATAACTAGTGGCTGAAGATTTTATAATGAAATTCACACCGAATGTACATAATGGATATTTCATGATGTGTTATCCTTTTTGAAATTATGATAAGAAGATACTAAATGACACTAGGCTCATCATCATGAGGGAATTAATGCACACTGAAACATCCAAAACTCCCTTCATGTTTTGAAATGCAACTATATGAAACTATGAAAATTTTAGTGACCAAAAAAGGTTTGGAAAAGTAGATAGTGTATTAAATAGTTCAATATGATATAAAACCATGTTCCGTAGAGGAGAAATACACCATTTCATGGTTTCATAAGGGTGATGTTATATAACCATGGCTTGAAATGCCAATCTCATGGACATATCCCAACCAAAATAAAATGGTTATTTTTCTTTCCCATTCATCTTGAAGGTTTGTATTTGTTATGCGGATAAATCCCTCTTGCAGAAAAGAGAGATCTCCCTAGTATCCTACGGATAGCTATAAACAAACATCCATTTGTAAATCATTTTCTCTATATCATTTGCAATTCAAAATTATTATAAACAAAGAAAGAGGATATGCCCCTACCTTGAAACTTGACGTTCGGTTCAGCCTTTATCCAGTCGCTCCAAAGAGGCTTCTTCAGTAATGAGAACCTACAGTCAAAGATAGATAAACAAATTAAAAGCACCTGAAACATTTAATAATTGAAAATAGCTAATATAACTCAGTGATCAAGGAATCCAAGTATTGAATTATTCAAATAGACACAAGAACAACTCAATAACAAAAGGAGATCCATATGTATTATCTTGCATGAAAAGAGTAACTTTACAACCTGTCGACTTGATGTTGAACAAGTTCCTCCTGGGGTCCTAAAAAATCATTCCTCCTTCATATTGACAAGCCTTCTTCTCTCTGAAATAGCATGAAGTTATGGACATGAGTGTGTGATCATTCTCATACCAAAAATAACTAGTATAGAGAGTATGCTCTCTTGAGAATTTCTTCATGAATTACCATATACTAGGTACAATCTACCCTTGAGACTGAAACATGAGCTCAATTTATAGGGAAATGGAGGTAGTTTCAGTTCCATGAATATGGGGATAGATTCCTCTCATGAAGAGATTTGAGCTCCATAGACGAAGGGATAAGCTCCATGAGTGAAGGGATAGAGCTCCATGAGTGGAGGGATAAAGCTCGAACTGATTGCGCTTCTAGAAGCTTCCAGTTGGGAGAATATTTGTCCAGCTAGGCTTCTAGAACTTAATTTTTCCTTTATTTGATTGTTTACATGGGTCCGCAGGTTTAATAAGCAGAATGTGTGGGATGTGTCGTAGGCTATAGAACAAATATCTGCAGATCCGTAGGAAAGAGCTAGGAAAAATGCAGAGTTAGACTTTTTAAGGTTCTAATGAGCTTTTCTCCAATTCCAAGACTTGGTTTAGGAACATTAGGGTTTTTTACTTCTAAGGGAGCATAATATAGGTAGTGATAGACCTATATGGATAGTCAAATGTCATCATGACAAAATAATGTGTAACATATTTCCCCCTAAAGTACGAAGTCTGAGGTTATTCTAAAGAGTGAAGTGCTTTATCTTTCCAAGGATTGGATTGCAGACATACCAATCAAAATCCTGTAAACCATTCAATGCAAACATATATATGTATATCATTGCTGAGGTAGGCATTCCCATACTCAAATCCAAACTAACTACATGTTTTGGTACATAAATGATTTTAAAAATACATCAATAGTAGACCCAGTATGGACGCAGCCATCTATCATAAGTAGTCTACTATATCATGAATAATAAAACTCCTCGCAGCTTGGATGGTGGAAACTAGATCCAGGGTCTTGATTTCCGCTTCCTGAACTAGTACGATTCTATCAATGCGATTGATTGTGTCGAAGTCAAACATGGTAGAAACCACTTGATTACTAGTCAATGATGTGAACTGTTTACAAGTGTGAGAGAAACCACCAATAATGACAATGGCTCTCAAAGTACTCTGTACAATTCACGAAGTGTGAATGAATTATTTGCAGTCAAAGATTTCACGAAATCATTCAATCAAAGTTCAATGATGCAACTTGTCGTCGAAGGTGAGAAAAATACCATTAAGGAATGCAGATCCCAAGGTACTGATAGGATTCTAGATCAACTTTCTAGATGATGAGTTGTCATCGATATAAAGCAACCCATCACAGGAAAGCCCACGATATGAAACCATTAGATCAATTTTTGAAGAAATTTTTAGCAATGACTGACTCAGGGATGGTCAACGCGAATGGAGATAAATGTTTGCAAAGAATGGCTTATTTAAACTGTCTCTTGAACACATAATGACACTGCAGATGGTTTGGTACCAATTGAATTAAAGCTAATACCTAGAAACCAGCTGAAGAATTTCAATGTGGTTTGATTAGCTGTTAGACAAAGTATTTTCCCAACACATGTACAAGTGTGACAAAATGTGCCATGTTCAAGAGTGGTATACTGCTTTTAAAACAAGGGTGACAACTAGATTACTTTTCTCTTTCCCCCCCCACCATTACTGGTAGGTACCTCTTTATTTTTCACAAGCTTGAGGAGGATAACATTTGCTTGTTGTGTAAGCTCATCCTTTGGATGAATCCATCTTAGTATTAAAATCGAACCCTAAGAAGGAGTGGTTTTTTCTTTTTTGTAATCGACAGGTCCTTTACTGTTAAATTTTAACGAGTCCAGTATAGGAGAAACTCGACGTTTTTCAATTTTAGGGAGTCAGAAGAAAAAAATAAGTAAACTCCATGGTTGTACTTTTTCATAAATTTAGTCTCTCAAGCCCGAAAAAGGATAAAATAATACAAGAAATAACTCTATTGACCATGATTAGTCAACGTATACCTTTTTCGTAAATAGTCCATTTCAGTCTGGAAAAGGGGTAAACTTATATTGAAAGGACGACTGTTCATTTCCTTTAATGAGTTCAAATAGTCAAGTACTCGGCGATTTTTTCATGTTTAAAGAGTCTGAAAAGGGCTTAAAAGAGAACTCCAGTGTTTCACTTTTTTTTTAATTTTCAAGAGCCCGAAAAAGTGATAAAAGTATACTCAAATGGCCAACTTTCAATTTAATTTACAAGGAAAAGACGGAAAGAACTCGGCATTTCATGTGTTTTACGAGAGTGAAATATATACAAATAATCTCGGGATTTTCATGAGTTTAATTAGTCTTGAAAATAATAACCGAAATGGACTCAAGATATGTTTCATTTTTATACAAGCTTGAAACATAGGAAAACTTATGCTTGAGAGTGGTTTCATTTTAACACAAGCTTGAAACATAGGAAAACTGGTTTTTTTCAATTTTTACACAAGCTTGAAACAAAGTAAAAAATCTTGCTTGAGATAAATTTCAATGCCCCCCAAGCATAACCTGCAAGAGAATATGCCCCCCAAGCTTCATTTCATACAACTAAGTGGACTATTGGTTGCTAATAGGTGAATGGAATGAAGGTTCATTTACGAGATCATATGAAATACTTGACTTGATAGTTACAATATCTAATCAAAGACTCGACTCAATTAGGAGAGGATTTGTTTCATTTTTTTTAATGATCTTGACACGGGAAAAGAACTATTCTCATTTCCTGATTCATTTTTTAACGAGGTTGACACATTAAAAGGAACCATCCTCATGATGAACTCATTCATTTTTTAATGAGGTTGACACAGTAAAAGGAACTATCCTCATGGTGACCTGTTTCATTTTTTAATGAGATTGACACAGTAAAATAACTATCCTCATGAAGACATGTTTCATTTTTTAACGAGGTTGACACAGTAAAAGGAACTCTCCTCATGGAAATCTATTTAATTTTTTAAGGAGGTTGACACATTAACAAGAACTCTCCTCATGGGAACCTGTTTCATTTTCTAATGAGGTTGAAAGAGTAAAAGGAACTATCCTCATGGGAAATTGTTTCATTTTTTAATGAGGTTGACACAGTAACAGGAACTATCCTCACATGAACCTGTTTCATTTTTTAATGAGGTTGACACAATAAACGGAACTCTCCTCATGGGAACCTGTTTCATTTTTTTAATGAGGTTGACACAGTAAAAGGAACTCTCCTCATGGGAACCTGTTTCATTTTTTAATGAGGTTGACACAGTAAAAGGAACTCTCCTCATAAGGGCTTGTTCCATTTTTTAGCGAGGTTGAAAAATTAAAAGAACTATCCTCATGGATCCATGTTTCATTTTTTAACGAGGTTTACACAGTAAAAGAACCATCCTCATGGGAAAACTAGTTTCATTTTTTTATGAGGTTGACACAGTAATAGGAACTCTCCTCATACAAACTGATTCATTTTTTAATGAGGTTGACAAAGTAAAATAACCATCCTCGTAGATCCCTGTTTCATTTTTTAACGAGGTTGACATAGGAAAAGAACCATCCTCTGGGATCCTGTTTCATTTTTTAATGAGGTTGACACAGTAAAAGAACTATCCTCATGGTGACCTTGCCATGGCTTCCAACTGGAAGAAAGACAATTCAAGGGACACTCCTTGATCATGACTTCCAAGAGGTCTTCATCAGATGGAAGAAAAGTTCTCTGGAAGGCACACATGTCAAGGGACACTATAGGGATAGGAACATCGTGTTCAAATACCCCCATAGAATTCACCATGTTAATTACCAGATCTAAGTCAAAGGAAGTCAAGAAAATAGTGAGAGAATCGCTTGCATCGGTAACTGAAAACATGGGACTGGTTGCCACATAATAAGCCCGTGGCGGGGTAGATACCACTTATGTATAAGGAAAATTCAGGGGTGTCAGATGGTTGGTAGTCAAATCAAGACTAACGAATGAAAGATGGTCAACAGTCGCAATGATTCCATTATGATGGAAATACACCACATGAAAGAGATTCGATACGACAACTTTCATTGCATAGACATAGTCTCGTCCAAGGAGAAAATTTAAATCCAAGGGGCCTTGGACTACCATAAGATCAATACAGACAAGTTTTCCTTCCAAGGTAATCGGAAACTTAGGAAGGATCCCTAAAGGTTCACTAATGGTTCTGTTAAAAGCTAACAGATTCTATGTAACAGGCACAAGCTTAGGGGAACCCAAATCTTGCCATGTAGTTGAGGATAAAATACTAACAGAAGCACCTTCATCTATATTTGTGCGACGCACATCCTTACCATAAGCCTTCACAATGATTTGGAAAGGGATGGAAGAAGGAAGACGAGGTTCTGTTAGTCTATTCCATTGAAAGGAAAAGACCTCTGTACTTGGAGGCGTTTCTGAACAAATAGGTGAAATGCTCCCTGGCATAGAAGAATCTGATGTAACAAGAAGAACCTAAGCAGTATGAATTTCACTCTCTAGAGGGAGAGTGGGATCAACGGGATGTGAAATCAAGTCGACCACTTGATCAACTAATGGATCATCAACCTGAGTGATATCAGTTTCACTCTTTGATGGAAGAGTGGTATTGATTGTACTTGGAATTAGATCAATCACCTCGTCAATTGATGGTAGGTTGGGAGAAATTTTACAGTAACCAGTTGGAAGTTGTTGCTGTGGAAAATTAAGGTTTTCCAACAATTTTGAGGCTTCATCCAGGTGAGGGAAAATGTGAGTTTGATGACTCCCTTTGCATAACTTACAAGGAAACCTAATTATACCCTTTTCCCAGGAACCTGACTATCACTGGTTGATGGATCAACAGTAAGTTGATGGGATCTTTCGGACGATACTTCCAAGACCTTTGGAATACCAGGACAATCAATAAGGAAGTGGTCATTATTATAAGGTTTGCAAGGGTATTTGGGTTTGCAATGCATGTTGGAGGTTTCTTCAATACTACCAACACTTACAACAATGGTTGGTTGGTTGAATTCTTTCTTATCTTGCTTCTTCTTCTTCTTCCCTTTCTTCTTCTTCTTAGCCACCTGGTTACTAGCGAGGAGGCTTTTACCAAGCAAAGAGGAAGAAAGGGAGGAAGACATGTTGGGCGAAGAAGGTAAAGGGTCAACATGCGGTTGATGATGTTGAGATGGTAAACTCTTTTGAGGTGAAGCATCCAGTTGAGGTGGAACAATTTGACTATTCGAGGCCAGCGAAGTTGAAAATAAACATACCTGTAAGCCTATGGTAAATCCAGGTAATGAAAATTTATCCATATAAGGAGGACCAACATTTCCAAAGCAAGGAAAAGTACTAGGATTCTCAATAAGAGGGGTTCCTTAGTTGGTAAATTCCGAAACATTTTCCATTAGATTCAACTTTAGTGAATTTATTTAAAAATATTAACAATTAAAATCCACAATCCACACCTAATGTCTCTAAAAAGTAAAAACAAAAAAATGAACATGCATTATTAAATCTAGGATTCAAACCACACAAGCAGTATGTTTTCACAATGAAATCACTAGTTGGTGATGAAATCCAACATCACGGAGATCAATGTGAAAAAATAATGGTTAGAACAGTTACCCTGACAACCTGCTTAATGAAAGATTCTGGTGCAAGTACTTCCACTATGCCATCTTGAAGTGAAGTTCACCCTCTAGAAAATCCAAGTGAGTCTAGTCAACGTCTACTCTAGGTACAGTGGGACCTTCCCTTTACCATCACCTTGGGAAAAATCCTAAATATTATGGCCACTAAGGTCACCAAATAAGACAATTGCACCTGGGGGAACAGTCTATGACCTGATATACACGTAAGGGCAGAGTATCAAAGCTCAAACCCCTTGAAAGCTCCTTGACATGGTAAATACGAGGTTTGCTAAAAAGTGACCCCAAGCTCCTCGAAAATGGTTAATCCGAGGTTTACCGTTTGCATTATGTGCACATAATCTTTCTTTTCCAAGGAGATAGGTATTATTACCTCACTGGGTCAGACAAGATCTTATGCTTGACTGTTTTAAAAAGAGCTTCCGAGAGCACATTTGCAACAATTTGAATTTTTCCTTACTGCAAGATACTATTGTTTGTTTAGTTTCTTTGGAAAGTTCACTAAAACGTATTCCAAAGCACTAGCCTAAGCTATATTGGTGAAAAGAGCCCTACAAAATGTAAAAATTTCTAGATGAATTTTATTAAGCGTTGTGTTATTTGGGTTGTTATTACTCAAAGGGTAAATGGATATGAAACCAATGGTGTTATGACCTAACCCAAAATTGAATGTAATCGTATATGATAATGTAATATTTTCAATTCGATGAGTCCTAACTAAAGTAAGGAGAGAGGTTCCATTCACTTCTAACAATGCAAAGATTGATAAATAAGAGAAAATATAACAAATTCTCTAATGCACTAATTTTATGAAGAAAAACTAATGCTTTTTTCAAAATGTAAATTATGCAGTTGTAATATATGCACAATTCACTTGAAAAGTATGCAAATGTAATCTATGCACATTTTTCTTTCATATTATGAAAAAGAGAATTCTAATTATGCAAATGTGATCTATGCAAGAGAATTCTTAGACACAACATGATTCCAATGTAATCTAAAGAACCAATCAAGTGTAAGTAAAGAAAATTGGGTGAGAGTTCCAAAGGTCAAAAAATAAAAACACTCAAAGGCGATTAACACTCAGACACAATTTAGCCCCCCCCACCCCCATGAAAAATTGTTAAGATACTGAGACAAACCTCCAAGTAATGACCAAAGAAAATAAAATTAAGAGCTTCTCAAAAAAGAGACTCAAAACACCCAATTAACTTAACGGAGACTGATGCAAAAGTTGTTGAAAAGAAATTCACACATAAGATTTGAGAGTTGAGACAAATTGGGGAAAACACAACGAATCTGGTAATCTAGCTCCTAAAAAGAGAATTCTTAATTTTTCAAAAATTTTCCACAAGTCCGCAGGTTCTAATGAAGAACAGAGCCAGGAAAAGTACATAAAAATAAAAATTTAGCTTTTCTTTTCAGGGATTCTTAGAAGTTATCTACCCAACCCAGTTTTAGACAAATTAAAATCAGAAAACTCTCAAAATTAAAACTGAAAAAAAAGAAGGAAAACCAATTTCTATTCCCCAGTGGAGTGATCATTTTTTTATGTGGATAAATCCCTCTTGCGGACAAGAGCGATCTCCCAAGTATCCTACGGATAGCTAGAAACAAACATCAATTTGTAAATCATTTTCTCTAGATCATTTGCAATTCAAAATTACTATAAACAAAGAAAGAGGACATGTCCCTACCTTGAAACTTGACATTCAGTGCAGCCTTTATCAAGTCGCTCCAAAGAGGCTTCTTCAATAATGAGAACCTGCAATCAAAGACAGATAAACGAATTAAAAGCACCTGCAACATATAATAATTGATAACAACTAATCTAACTCAGTGATCAAGGAATCCAAGTATTGAATTATTCAAATAGACACAAAAACAAATCAATGATAAAAGGAGATCCATATGTATTATATTTTATGAAAAGAGTAACTTTACAACATGTCGCCTTGATGTTGCACAAGTTCCTCCCAGGATCCTGAACAATCGTTCCTCCTTCAGATTGACAAGCCTTATTCTCTATGAAATAGCATGATGTTATGGACATGAGTGTGTGATCATTCTCATACCAATAATAACTAGTATAGAGAGTATGCTCTCTTGAGAATTTCTTCAGCAATTACCATATACCAGGTACAATCTACCCTTGAAGCTAAAACATGAGCTCAATTTATAGGGAAATGGAGGTAGTTTTGGTTCCATGAAGAGGGAGATAGATTCCTCTCATGAATGGATTTGAGCTCCATAGACCAAGGGATAAACTCCATGAGTGAAGGGATAGAGCTCCAAGAGTGGAGGGCTAAAGCTCGAACTGATCGCGCTTCTAGAAGCTTCCAGTTGGGAGAATATTCATCCAGCTAGGCTTCTAGAACTTACTTTTTCCTTTATTTTACCATTTACATGGGTCGACGGGTTTTATAAGTAGAACATGCAGAATGTCCCACAGGCTATAGAACAAATATTTGTGGATCCACAGGAAAGAGCGAGGAAAAGTGGAGAGTTAGACTTTTTAAGGTTTTAATGAGATTTTCTCCAATTCCAAGACTTGGTTTAGGAACATTAGGGTTTTTGAATTCTAGGGGAGCACAATATAGGTAGTGATAGAACTATATGGACTGTCAAATTTCATGGTGACAAAATAATGTGTAACAGTATTGTATATGATTTAAGTTTAGAACCTTAAGTCCCATCCCAAGTAAATCCCCACCCTA
Source organism: Pinus albicaulis (assembly GCA_034641835.2). Classification (NCBI taxonomy): domain Eukaryota; kingdom Viridiplantae; phylum Streptophyta; class Pinopsida; order Pinales; family Pinaceae; genus Pinus; species Pinus albicaulis. Next base: position 164,240,077 of record CM076572.1, on the reverse strand, counting down.
AATAATGGCCCCTCTAGTATATCATTTCGGAAGATATCCTTAAGTCCCCTACCAAAGAAATTCCCTTCGCAGTTAATTGTTCCTCAAGTGTACGATTTAGGAAAACTTGGTAAGTCCCTTCATCCTACATTCAACATTAAATTCACCTTTTTCATCTAAATCCGTTATTTTTCCCTTCATATTTTTTCCAATTATTCATTTTCTAGGAAAATTACTATATAATTCCACCATCTCCTATATCCATACTAATGAAGATAAAAAACAATCAAGCCTTCCAATATAAAATATACCCACAAGTAGTTACATGAAGTTATAAGAAATAATATTTTTTCACTTCTATACTAAGGTACAAGAAAATCAGTGTGGATTTACTATAGGAATAAACAATAAGGAAGTGACAAGAAGCCAACATATAACACATTATGTTCAATTCTTTGAGGAGAAACTATATCTAAGAACCAAACAAGACCTTAGACACATGAATCAACCATCCTTAGCCATTGAAATATTTTGTAAATGAACAAATAAATTTCCATAAGATTTTGTTCTTCCCTATAGGAAGCTACAATATCCTATGAAATTCCATGTTTTCACCTCAAAAAATCAAATTTTAAGACATCAAAATTGGTACAATTTAACAAATCTTCATCAAAATTAGAATAAAACCAAATAATCAATCAAAAACCAAATAATTTAGTCATCTTTATTACAATATAACCACAACATTAACTAGTGAGGCAGGACTCATATATACATGCATGAGGGGCTTGAAGTGCCAAAATTTTATGAATTTATGATTGAAGTAATGAGTGGCTGGTAAGGAGAAAACATTTTTCTACTCAATTGGTAAACTAACTAGTGGTTGACGAAGTTATGTCAAAATTCACACCAAAACTATGCAATGGATAATTGAATATGTCTTATCCTTTTGAAATTATGATAAGAATATGCTCAACAACACTAGGCTCATCATCCTAAAGAAATAAAATCACACTAAAAAATCCAATACACCCTTTATATTACCAAATGGAACCATATGGTATGGTAAATTTTAGTGATAAAAAAACATTTAAAAGAATAAATATTGTGCTGCAAAGTTGATTATGCTCTGTAAAATCATGTTTCACGAAAAATTCATATACCTCAAGACTACATCAAGGCTGCACAATGGTGATATTTTCTATATGAGCATGGTTTGTAAGGTGAATGCCAAGGACATAATAAATCCCAAAAATATTATCATTTTTCTTTCCCATTCCTCTTGAAGTTTCCTCTAGTATAGGATTTCGGGAGACAGCCTGAAGCCCCTTCCCAAGTATATCCCACATTACGAAAAAAATACGTCAGGGTTTGAATCCATACAATATCATCATTAGCATCACTATTACCGTCATAATATTTAGCCATTTTGTTAGCCTTATATGGAAAAAATTTCACTTTTACATCTATAAAGACGCTATCTCACAAATTTCATCAAGAAATTCCCTCCTACATTAATTACACCATTAACAACGAGTACAATTTAGCACCTATATATTGTAAAATACTATCAATAATATATTTGTGATTTTTTTCTTGTAATAACATTCATCAATGATCTGTATAAGAATTTTACATGTTGAAGATAGACCTACAAATTCTGATCATATCATTACAAAATATAGATTAGTACCATTGATTGCCTAATAAAATGAATCCACTTTTAAAATCTTACAAGCATAGAATAGCCAAAGACAACTCTAGGAGAGGAAGCATCAAAAAAGGTGAAAATTCAGCCCCATAAAAAGAAAAAGTTTAGCTTCAAAATAAAGATGACCAAAATGGCATACCTATAGAAGGATTATGGCATTTGTGGTTTTCAAAGGACAAAAAAATATTTCCAACTCTAATAAACCAACTCTCTCAGTAATTTCCAAAACCATCATACATATAAATGCATAAAATGATAAACTACATTCAACATGAATTTCACATTTTTCATAGATCACCATTCATTTTCACTTATTTTTTCTTCAAAGTGTTATTTTTATTGTCCAATCATCATATAATTCCACCATCTCCAACTTCTGTACTAATGAAGATAAAAGAGAGCCAAGATTTGTGCTATAAAATATATACACATGTAGTTATGCGAAGTGTAAGAAAGCATTATTTTTTCACTTCTATAGGTTGTTTTCTTGAAAAAGTCAAAGCGGTGGCTTACGAATTCCATTTTCCTTAACCCCAATATTTACTTGTGAAATTATTTAATCTTCTTCTCTTCTTTAGTTAGATATTTTCATTAAAGAAATATCATGATGAAACAATGACAATAGAGGACACAAAAAATAGACTCTCAACAAAGGAAAATATCATCAAAGGGAAAAACCTGTAAAAATCTTCTCTTATTATGGAATTTTCTTCAAGTGTGACACACAGATCCAAGTCTTAGACAAATTCCTCCTCCAAGTACCAAGTCATCCATTCTAGCAACTCCTTCCTTAATCTATCTAGCTTCAAATCATGCAACTTCAACCTGCCAACTTCAATACTGCAACTCCACCTGTAATTTTGCATCCTTCAACTTTGGCCCTTGTTGTTTCTACAAAAACTATAGTTCAATTTTCTCTTGAGATAAATCTAGAGAAATAAATGTCCTCTCAATTCCAACGAGGTTAAGATAGAGTATTTTGCTTCCACGCAAGAAGATATTGTACTTCATCTTACTACAACATAGTCCTGTAATTGTTTCCCTTGCTCAAAGCTGCAGAAACCCTAATCATTTGCATGTGCGAGAGAGATTGAGCCCAACAAAAAATATTTTCATCCTTCCTTTCGTCTTGTAGGCCTTCGATCTATTCATCTTCTTCTTCCAAGCTATAGATCGAAATTGTGAGTGAGTGGATGCCAAACAAGGTGGAACATCCAATTTATATTTCCCTTCAAAGGGGTACAATTCCCTCCTTTAAGCTAATTTAAAGTTGCGAGGTACGAATTGTGCTTTTGTAGTTGCCAGAACTTTCTAGACTTAAAATAATTTCTTTTTCCAATTATGATTTTCCCATAAGGGTCCTATAAATATGATGCTGAATACTTTGAATCATGGCAATAAATCCTAAGACATAACAAATAATATAAGCATAAACAACATGCTTATACCTATAAGACCATCAATAAACAACATGAAACCCATTCTTTAATATAATAAATTTTTCTTTTCTTCTTTTATTTGTTACAAAGGATACATATTGAAATTAATACTGAAAAAATTGTGAAGGATGAAGCTAGTTACATTTTATACACTTTGTATTAACTAGGGAGGTATTCATAATTGTGCAACCAATACAACATAATTCTCAAGATGAATATTTCTCATAAGAAGAGTAGGATTGATAAGCCATACTGTAAGCATCATCATTATTACTAGAACTATCACTAATTCATAACTTGAATAGCTCAACTTCGTTCAAGAAAATTGTGTTGGGAGGCTTTATGTGTGATGCTACACTACCTCTACAATGCACATACCACATTTGAATGTTATCAAGATATTTCCTTTTAGTATTATTCTTATCTTTGATCTCCAATCCTGAGACCTAAAATAATATTAGTCCTCTTATACAATTCTTCTTCTTCGATACCTATCCCATCCTCAAAGATTGTGATTACCTTTCCTTTCTTTGATTATATATACTCATGTAAACCACAGATTCTTATCCAATAATTCACCATTCACCCTTAATTTATTGAAGATGAGAATGCACATGGGATGTCCAACATCACTCACTCTGAATTAAAGAGGATAATCCTATTCCATATTTCCTAGGGAATAAATCCTTATAGCTTGTCTTCATAAGAGTATCAACTATACATTATTAATAGTTTCCTAGCTCCCTCTTTTCTCCGCATCTAATTTTATCACACTTGCTTCCTTTCGATGCATCACGAAACCATCTTCACTCTTTACTCTTGTGACAATATACATGTCATTTTTCTTGATTACCACTTTCGTCATAGATGAAGGAATGACATTAATCCTTTGCAAAATTAAATCTAATAATAGTTTCCTCATGAGATTGATCTTCTTTTACCTTTAGTTTATCTTGAATTTACATTTTCCATGTACTAGATATTGAGCTTCCCTCAACATTCTTCATATATTTTCACTCATACAATTGAACTTGCCTCAACTTTCATCATGTATTTCTGTGACATCCTTTGAAGTACCCAAATAATATGTTAACCAGATAACCAAAAATAATTAGAAGTATAGTTATATCCTAGTGACCTTATCGTCCAAACATCAACATCCTTATGGTTCATCTCCACTTCCTTCATACATTTTCTAGATAAGTATTAACCTCTTATACATCCTTAAGTAAGGCAGACTCTTCTGTTTAAAACATCACACAATCTTTTAAATCTTGTTACAAGATTCTACCCACACAAATCTTATCCAAGAGTCATTTTCAATATGTGTTCTTATGCCTCTTATTCCATCATCTAATTATTTATCTCATAATGGACTTGCAACCTAACCCATTTCATTTCTTCATATGTTTAAGAGTATTGTTTCCATATATTATGGAATGTATACTATTCTTGTCATAATGATTTTTCCAAGAAGCTTCCAAAATTATGGTTCTTCAAAGATCTTGATGGTCCACCTAAGAATGATGACTAAAAATAACATAATGTTATATAATGTATGGATGAAAAATATCAAAAATTGTCTATATATCTACTTAAAGACTATATTATTCTTTTCAAAGTAGCTTAACCAAGGAGAATCTACATATGCTACTATCACATGCTTATCTCTATAATGTTATGAAAAATCAAGACACTTCTAAAGCAAAAAACAATGCATATTATCCTAAAGGGAAGACAAATTTTACCAATAACTTTAAAAACAAGATTCCTTCCTTAATAGTAAATATATTTCACTTCTTATTTCTTCACTTTCTTCTCAGGTTCTCCTACTTCCTCAACTATGTGAGCCTCACTTATTTCCTTTCGATTGTTCTTATGTTGGTTTGGATAGTACCTTTTATAGTTTCCATATTCATTGCACTTAAACCATTGAACCTTGGACATATATTTCTTATTTTACTTCATGAACTATCCCTTCTTCATCTCCTCGACTCAAGCTAGAAAGGCGCGAGACTTCTCATTTGACGCAATTTCATATTTTACTTTGATCTTTCATTATTCCAAATTTCATTAAGACCACAAGTCATCAAAAGGATTTGAACCTTTCTTGGAGTAGATTCTTGTTACAATGATTCTCCATTCTAGTGGAAATGAATTTAATACACATATGATCAATTTTGAATAAACAATTGTCTCTCCAAGTCCTCAGAAGTGATCTCTTAAATGAGATATATTTATCATAAAGGATTCCATGTCCTCATCCTTTGACTTATTCATCATGCATATTTTATTCCAAAATACGTATTTTTTCCTCGTGTACTTACAAAGTACAAGTTCACTAGATCGTGATACATATCCTTGGATGTTTTCAAATTTGAAACAAAAGGAACAAGAGGATATTTGATGGATTCAACTATGATCATTTGTGCCCTTACTTCCCACCTCTTGTAATTTGATAGTTCTCGATTCTCATCTTTGCTAGGTTCAACAATTTCCCTAGTTACATAGTCCATTACCTCATGCTCTATAAGTGCCACGTTAGTCCTTTTCTTCCATGCAAGGTAATTTGATGCTCCAATGAGCTTATATATCTCTTTATATAAAGAACCCATATGACTAATAGATTAATACATAGAGTAGTAAGATGATACTTACTTTATAACCAATATTTTCCTCTTCGTTGATGATTTCTTCAAACTTTATTAATGCTTTCAAGACATTTGAGGTGGCTTCAACAATGCCAGTGAAATTTGTTTCCTAATATTCCTTTGAAAAAAAATTTCAGGAGTAACGAATGATACCAATATCCTTTTGATATTTCCTTCAATTTTTATTTTCAATGATCCCTTTGAATAAATATCCTTCTCTCAAGAGAAAACATTTCTTGTAGTCTTCCTTTTAAGCCTTCATTTGATGAAATATTGATGTTGTCTTGATCTTCTTCAATATAGAAACCCTCCTTCCTAATCAATATACATTCTACATCTTTTATTTAACAAATGTTTCCCCTTGACAAGAAAACTCTTCCTTGTTTCCACAAGATGATCATTCTAGTTTCCTTCTTATTTAGCTTAGCTATGGTACCATGTTGGAAAATGAAAGTGGTGTCTTATTAATTCCATTTTTGTTAACTTTAATATTTGTTTGTGAACTTAGTTAACCTTATTTTATTCTTTAGTTAGATCATTTCATCAAAAAAATATCAATAATGAAATAGTAACAATAGAGGACACAAAAATTAGGCTCTAAGCAACGACCAAAACCCTCTAAGAGAAAACTCAGGAAAATCTTCTCTTCTTATAGAATATTCTTCAAATGAGATATAAAGACCCAAGTCCTATACAAAGTCCTCCTCTAGGTAAAAATTTCACCGTTCCAACAATTCCTTGTTCAATCTTACTCCAACCAACTTCAAAGACTGCAACTTTGACCTTCCATATCAATATTGTACCTCAACCTGTAATTTTACTCCTACTATTTTGGCCCTGGTTGTTGTTTCAAAAACCCTAGTTCAACTTCCTCTTGAGACCTTGCTTGATCAATACAACTCCTCCCAAGGTCAATGAGCTCAAAATAAATTATTCTTCTTCCCAACAATAAGATATTGTACTTCATTTTACTACAAGTTAGTCCTAAAATTTTGGCCCTTCTTGGAATATGCATAACCTTAATCCTTTGAATTTGTGAGAGATATTGAGCCCAAAAACAAGATTTTAGTCCTTCCTTTCTTCTTCTAAACCATCACTCCCTTTTTCTTCTCCTTCCTAGCTTCAAATCAAAATTCCTTATTGATATCAAACTTGTGAGTAAGTTAATTCCAAATGAAATTTAATTGATCCTTTATATAGCCTTTCCAAGGGGTTAAATTCCTCCTTTAGGCTATCTTGAAGCTTTTATGGCCGATTTGTACTTTAGGATTTTCGAGGACTTCCTAGACTCAAAATAAATTCTTTTTGCAATAAAATTTTTCCTATAAGTGTCTAATAAACATGATGTTGAATCTTTTGACTCATGAAAATAAATCCTAAGACATAAAAAACTCTAGAATAATGAAGAACATGGTTATACCTAGAATACCATCAATAAATATCATGAAACCCATGCTCTAAAATAATAACATTTTCTTTTATTCTTTTGTTTGTTACATAGGATACATATTAAAATGAGTACAACAACAATGTTGAAGACCGAAGCTAGTTACATTTTCAACATGTACAAGAAAAGTTGTTCATTTACTATAGGAAAAGGATAATAAGGAAATTACAAGAAACCATCCTATAACACATTGTTTTCAATTCTTTAAGGAAAATTATATCTAAGAATAAAAAAATCTGTGTAGTCATGAATCAGGCATCCTCATCCATTTCAATACATTCCACACCAACAAATTATTTTCTATAATATTTTTTTCTTTCTGTTGGAGGTTACATTTTCCTATGAAATTCCATGTTTTCACCTCAAAACAGAAAACTCTAACACATAAATGCTTCTACAATTCAACAATGCTTCATAAAAAATAATCAACAACCTATATGAATACATATAAATCCAAAAAAATGAAAGGTATCCCCAAATCAATGTTTTGTCAATAATTTAACCATCTTAATTATAATATACCCATAACATGAGCTAATGAGGTGGACCTCGCATCTACATGTAGGGGGAGCTGAAAGTGCCTAAAGTTTATAAATTTATTATTGGAGTAATTAGTGGTTTCCAAGTAAAAACCATTGTTGTATGCAGTTTCTTAAATTTGCTTAAATAAGCACTGGTTGATTAAGTTATGTAAAAATTCACATCAAAAGTATTGAATGGATAATATAATTATGAGAATAATATGCTCAATGACACAAGGTTCACAATGATGAGGATATGAATTCACACTAGAACATTCAAACCACCCTTCAAGTTACGAAATGTAACCCTATGAAATTGTGAAAATTTTAGTGATTAAAAAAGGTTTGTGAAAATAGATAGTGTGCTACATAGTTGATTATTCCCTATAAAATCATGATCTGTAAAGGTGACATAGAACTTAAAACTATTTCAGGTTTTACAAGGGTGATAATTTATATATGATCAACGTTTGGAAGGTGAATATCAAAGACATACCCAAGCCCCAAAAAATCATTAATTATCTTTCCCATTTTTCTTGAAGATCCCTCAAACATATGATTTAGAGCATCATCATTAATTCCCTTTTGAAATATATCCTACATTAGCAAAAGAACTAATATACACTCATGCTAAAATCACAACATAGCATCAATAGAAACCTATTGTAGGAGGTGATTGTGGAGGGGTTGTCCTTTTGTTATAGGAATACCATTCCTACAATATTTATATTAGCTTTGGAATGGGGTCAAATAACTAAGAAGATATAAGTTTTAAAACATATTTTAATGTTTTCCTCACAAAAAGGATCACTAATACAAAATAGCTAATTAGTTACTAAAAATATGACTAAAATTTGCATACAAATGACAAATTTCCAATCGGTGACCAATAGTAGCTAATTTACAGTATCTTGTAACGCAACCAACTTTTAGTCATTTTTAGCTTAGTCATTAGTTGGTTGTCTCAATTTTAGTATCTAGTAGTATATTTAGTCACAAATTTGGTCATTAATTTTGTCATTGATTCAGTCATTAATTGTCACAATTAATGACCAAATATATAAGAAAATATATTACTATATGATCACTCAATAAAATCAATTAATGACCAAATAAATATGACCGAAATGTTGGTCGTGTTATAACATACTGTAAATTAGCTACTAATAGTCATATATATGAAAATTTTAGTCATTGTTTGAAACCAATTAATGTCCAAAGAAATATGACTAAATTTTGGTTGTGGTATAAGATACTATGAATGAGCTACTAATAGTCATATATATGCAAAATGTGGTCGTTATTTGTAATAAAAAATTTATCATTTACATTAATCATTTACCTTTTTTGTAGTTTCATATTCATTATATAAACGACTAATTTAGTAGTTTATATTCATTTCATTTACTTTCATTAATAGTCATTATAAACGACTATTTTAGTCGTATATTAATTTTATTTTTGTTCATCATTAATCAATATAAAGTAATAATTGAGTAGTTTTAAATTGATTTTATGTGTTCATTATTAATCAACATAAATTATTTAGTATGATTTTGCGACTAAAAACAAAATGGCTTACAATGTGCATGTTCATGTAATATGAAAACACAAAGTTACATATGTTACTTACAACACAAAATAATATCAAGTGAAACTATAAATAGTTTCAACCACAAATTATATTATATAAAATTTCAAGTATTACAATATTATTTTGTAACTTAATATTGGTTGGACTACAATTAACACGTGAAATATTATTTCATCACTTCAAAACATTATCATTATGTTGCTAAATCATCACACATGAATTCACCAACTCTAAAGACTTGACCATTAGTCTATATGTGTGTGTCTCATGTGAAATATTACCTTTAAGGGTATCACTATATTGGTTCTCTTCTCTCTCTCTTTCTCTTTCTGCATTTGTCACTCCAATGTTATTTTTCTCCCCTTTCTTCAATTCCTGCTTCTTAGCATCAAGATTGAGTTCCTCTTCTGAAAATGAAAGAAGATAGAATGTCAAATATAAGACATGAAAAATGATGAACACTATAATATAAACTAAATTACACTATAAAATATTTATACGGGATATACCTCAACATCAACAATGTCAATGTTAGTTTCCCCCAAAAAAACAAGAAACTCAAACAAGTTTTCTCTATTTGGGTGATAGTGACCATATAACCTATATAAACAAAGAAAATAAAATGCCACCATAGAAAATAACATGTTATAAACATAGTATTCAACTCTCAAAAAATGATTAGGCACAATCATGTGAACTAAGTTACATGCTAAAAATCTTAGGTGATAGATAAATTGTGAAATCAAATGGAGAGAAAAAGACAACATGTAATAAATAATATATGACCACTCACTAGAAAATTGCATCATAGAAGGAAAACAAATATCCTATGGTTACTCATAAATATGGGTGGGTAACATGCCCCAATATGCCATTATCCTTAGGTTTCATAGAAGGTAAACCTCCTCATAAATGTCCCAATATCTATGCATATAAATTTCAGCTTATCATGTGGATTTCTTACATTAGGAACCATACCAAAATAAATAGATGGAATTGATATTTGTCCTACCCCCAATGTTCGTAACTGACAAACCATACCAGTATCCCATAAAACAAATTTTGGATCTCAAGAAATGATTAGAGCCACAAATGTCAAGAATGTTCAACTAGAAACATGACCACCATGAAGAATTAACATGTTCATTAGAGTTTGTTGTATCTCTACCTCCATATCAATCTAACGAGTCTAAGGATCCTCAAGAAGATTCCATATAAGAACATTTTTCACAATCAAAACCTAGGAAAAAAAAACTTCTAGGAAGGCCTAAAAGTGAAGCCAATCCACCTCTATCGGTAAACTACATTGCCATGGAATGTGACTTTGTAAGTTGCACACAATTGAAGAACCACCTGAATTATAACTTTTGGAAGGTAGAGTTGAAAATATTTGGAAGATATCATCATTAATCTATGTTGATAATTTGTTGTCATGTATCCAAAAGGATGTCTCAAAATCTTCATGAATGGACTATTTCCTTTATTGTTGTCATCCAAGGAATACTTTTTACTGTTATCTACAACACATGTGCTAGTTAAAGTTGTATATTCAAAATCAAAGACAAGTGAATTTATTCCCATAGCACTAGTGTTATCGACATATGTAGTAAGATGAATTTTTCATTGCAGCATATGGTCAAGTATGAGCAATAATGTAGTCACCCACTTGGGAACTAGAACTTTTTCTCCTATCAGGTTATTTTGCATACAATTTTTCAATAAGTACAATGTATACCATCAAGTCCATTCTTGGCTCCTACATCTCTATTATTGTTTTCTTCACTAAAAAAAATGCCAAAATTTTCTTAATATTTAACAATGGAATAGTTCCCTTTTTATATCCATCCACCTTACAAATATTTATTTGTTTAATAAGAAGGGAAACAACTCACAAATGGTGCTAGCCTTTATTTTGGTGGCAAAAACTCACGATCAAATTAGTCATGGAAAAAGAAATTTCATTTGTATTTTGCAACATATTCATACATGTAGTTAAGATATATGCAACGGGAGGATTTTGTAGAGGTTTCTCTTCATAAGAAACATCTCTTCCTTTTTCATTAGCATTGTCTTTGGGAACCTCAAAATTACCCAGTGACAAGGAAAGAGCTTGGAAAATGTCATCCTCTTCTTGTACTAGATCATTAAGATGACTAAATAACCACTCCATAACCAATTCAACACTATTTGTTTCAACATGCCTCAATGATTCCCTCGCCCTAGACATATGGTCTAGTATGAGAAATAACACAGTCACCCACTTGGGAACTGAAAATTTTTCCCTTCTCATGTTATTTGGCATAAAAAAATTCAATAAGTCCAATTATACCAACAAATCCATTATTGGATCCTATATATCTAGTACTATTGTCTTCACTAAAAAACAATGAAAAAATATGAGAAATAGTTGATAATGGACTACTACCTTTTTCATATCCACCCACCTTACAAAGCTTTATCCATTGAATAAGAAGGGAAATGACTCACACCCGATACTAGACTTTGTTTCAGCTACACAAAGTCAATCAAATCAATTATGGAAAATGAAATTGAATTTGTACTTTCAAATAGATTCATACATGTAGTTAAGATATCTGCAACGGTAGTATTTTCCAGAGGTTTTTCTTGATATGAAACATCTCTTATTTTTTCATTACCAGCGTCTTTGGGAACTTTATAATTACCCTATGACAAGGTAATGGCTTCGGCAAGTTCATCATTTTCTTATGCTCCCCCCTGAAGATGACTAAAGAGCCACTCCATAGCTAGCTCAACACTATTTGTTTCAACATGCCTCAATGCTTCCTTTACCCTAGACATATGGTAAAGTATGAGAAATAATTCAGTCACCGACTTGGGAATTGAAATGTTTTCCCCTATCAGGTTATTTGGGCACATAAAAATTTTCAATAACTCCAATGTATACCAACAGGTCCATTTTTAGCTTGTATATCTCTATTATTATTTTCTTCACTAAAATTATGCCAAAATATGAGAAATAGTTGATAATGGACTAGGTCCTTTTTCAGATCCATCCACCTTACAAAGCTTTAGTTGTTGAATAATAAGGGAAACAACTCACAATTGGTACTAGCCTTTGTTTCGGCTGCGCAAAGTCACAATCAAATCAGTCATGGAAAAAGTAATTGCATCTATACTTTGCAATAGATTGATAGATGTAGTTAACATATGCGTAATGGGAGGGTTTTCCAAAGGTTTCTCTTCATAAGAAACATATCTTCCTTTTTCATTGGTATTGTCTTTGGGAACTTCATAATTATCGAGTGATAAGAAAATATCTTGGGAAATTTCATCATGTTATTACGTTGGCTACTCGAGATTATTAAAGAGTCACTCCATAGTGAGTTCAACACTATTCGTTTCAACACACCTCAATGCTTCCTCTACCCTGGACATATGGTCAGGTATGAGAAATAACACAGTCAACCACTTGGTAACTGAAACTTTATCCCCGATCAAGTTATTTGCCATAAAAATTTTCAATAAGTCTAATGTATACTAACAATTCCATTCTTGGCTCCAATAACTCTAGTATTATTGTCTTCACTAAAACATAATTCCAAAATATCAGAAATAGTTGATAATGGAATAACACCTTTTTAAAATACATCCACCTTACAAAAATTTATTTTTTTAATAATAAGGGAAACAACTCACATATGGCAGTACCCTTTTTTTTGGTCGCACAAAGTCATAGTAAAATCAATCATGGAGAAAGAAATTGCATCTATAATTTACAACTGATTCATATGTGTAGTTAAGATATCTGCAACAAGAGGATGTTATAGAGGTTTCTCTTCATAAGAAACATCTCTTCCTTTTTTATTGGCATTCTCTTTGGGTACCTCAGAATTACCCAGTGACAAGGGAAGAGATTGGGCAAGTTCATCTTCTTGCGTTGGCTCCTCAAGATGAATAAAGAGCCACTCCATAGCCAGTTCAACACTATTTGTTTCAACACACATCAATGCTTCCTCTTCCATGGACATATGGTCAAGTATGAGAAATAACACAACCACCCACTTTGGAACTGAGACTTTTTACCCTATCAGGTTATTTGGCATACAAATTTTTCAATAATTCCAATTTATACCAACAATTCCATTCTTGGCTGCTATATCTCTAATAATGTTTTCTTCACTCAAACATAATGCCAAAATATGAGAAATAGTTGATAATGGACTAGTGCCTTTTTCAAATTCATCCACCTTATAAATCTTTAGTTGTTGAATAAGAAGGGGAGCAACTCAGAGATGATACTTAGCCTTTGTTTCGGCAGCATAAAGTCAAAAACAAATCATTCATGGAAAAATAAATTTCATATGTACTTTGCAACAGATTCACACATGTACTTAAGATATACGCAACAGGAGGATTTTCTAGAGGTTTATTTTGATAAGAAACAAATCTTCCTTTTTTATTGGCACTATCTTTGGGAACCTTAGAATTACCCAGTGACAAGGCCGGAAAGTTCATCATCTTCTTGCACTGGCTCCTCAAGATGACTAAAGAGCCACTCCATTGTCAGTTTAACACTAATTGTTTGGACACGCCTCAATGTTTCCTCTACCCTAGACCTTGGAAAGCCAATGTCACCCATCATAGGAATGGTAGCCCCATTAGGTGGATGACCTCTAAAATTTGACCTGTGTTTCTACAAATACCATTATTATTTCTTGTAACATCATTTATGGCACTATATACATGGGTAATAATGGAAACGACAATGGTAATAAAAGGTAGACTAAAACAAAAAAAAATTGGATTTCTCTAGATAGGTAGAACAAATTTGAGAACTTAAGCTTGTAGAGTGTCAACAAAAACCTTTGGATCCCATGGAAAAATGACAAATCCTCCAAAAAATGGTTTCACTAACTGTGATGCAGAGGGAACTATTAACAATGAAGAAGAATTCACAAGCTACTCCAAAAGCCTACAATAGCTTCACAATGCATCTAAAAACCAAGGTGCATGCTCTAGCTTGTCATTTTCAATACCTTTGTCACTTTAAGTTATGGTTCCTTGATGTGACATAAATGTTACTGTCCATGGTAAATGCCATGTTGCTTTAAAAGTAATCAAAAGGATTTTAATTATACCATGAGCATAGAAACAATTCACCACTTTTGTATTGCACATTCGCTTATGATTGTCATATATAATTGTTTTCATGTGATCCATAACTTTCCCAAGGTAGTGACACTTTAAAGAATGTGATGACTCAAAATTAAATGATCAGTTGAGCTATAGTTCTCATCCACATCAAGATTGTCATGAAAATATTTTACAAGGGTAACAACAACACCCTTAGCTATTGCAATAACTGAACCTGTAGCATCGCGCCGTTGATTGGGGACTACCAAAACCTTCACAAGAGTCACATAGAATGATCGCATTGTAATTGAAACCTTATTCATAGCCTCAAAGACCATGAGATTAATTGAATTAATTTTAATTTCATGGGGTTGAGATGCTTCCCCTGCACTTATAGAGCCTCCAATATCAACCTTTGAAGTGTATGCATGTCGCTTAAGCCAACCAAGATGCATTCTTGAAATCCCTTCAATACCATGGTCCCTTTTTCTATGGTGATGCAGTCTTGTTTGTATAACAGAAATATATTTAGGTTCAATGGACCAATGAGAATTAGGTTCATTCATCATATCTTTACCATTCCTTGTAGCATTAAAATATGAGACTATTAGATTAAATAATTTCATAAGAAAAATATAAATGAGAAAATAAACTTGCACATCAACTAAATTATATTCAATAAGGTACTTGAAAATAATGTCTTCCACTAATATTTTCCTTCCTTTCTAAGTGAAATAATAGTTGAAATAGTCACAAAAATGGGCTAGGTCTGTATTCCTTCCAACTATATTAGAATAGTGTGGATAAATGGGGAAAGAAAAACAAAAATAAGGCAGTATCACATCTAACAACTTTGCACAATAAACAAGGTATCATGCAACTTCTAACAATATTAGCAGTATCCATGATCAGTGCATTCAATAAATAAAATTTTGGTTACAAAATTGGAAACATAATGTATGTTGATATTTCAGTCGTTACCAATTTGGATCCAACATAATTTAGTGACAAAAATTAGGCCATTTTTAGCCCTTTTCCAGGTTTTTTTTTAATGTGAAATCAAACCCTCAACAGATTCATGGTAAGCACATATATTTATCTATTCATGTAGATGGGAAACCATTTATAATGTATAACTACTCTGCTAGGTAAAAGAATTTAAACATGGATAATTTTTTTCCATGCATGTATTCATTCCTAGTAGTATTTTACCCCATACATGTATCCACAATATAGTTGACCTCTTAAGCTTTGAATTTTTTTTGACATTTAGGCGATTTTCATCACTTTTCCAAGATTTATTTATGTGAAATCAAACCATCAACATATTCATTTTAATTTCATATATTTATCCATTCATGCAGATGGAAAACCCTTTAGAATATACAATTACTTTGCTAGGTATAATAATTTAAATTTTTATAAGTTTTTCCATGAATGTAGTCATTCCTAGTAGTAGTTCAACTAGACCCCATATAGATATCCAAAATATAGTTGACCTCTTAAGTTTTGAATTTTTTTTGAGATGCATGGAGTAATCCTGAGTCGTAGTTGACCCCATAACAATATCCACATTAGAGATCACCACTTTTGTTACATTGGATATTATTTGTCAAAAAATTATCCTTGTGATCCTTCCAGTGAATCAATGTACAAGTCAAAAATAAGATCTTACATTGTAGATTTGGTGACTCTTCTATTTATGATTATGAAGATCATTGGAATGGGGAAGAGTATCTGGAAAACTTGTTCTTAAATATGCATCCTCAATATTACAGGGCACAAGTAGACTCTCATGCTTTAATTGATGAAGAGGAAGTGGGTTCATAAAAGTATAATCTAGTATTTCTATTGTTCATCAAAATTGACTATAACAACTATGGTATTACTCAAACTTGAACAATTGCCTAACAAGCTAGTTACTACAATTCATCAGCCAAGTAGCAGGATTTTTCATATGTTCGACTAAAATACATTTGAAGCCATGTAGCAGGATTTTCTTATGTTTGAAAAAATACATTTGGTGTTATAGAAGGACAACCTATTTTCTAAGGTCAAGTATGAGATGCTATGGGATATTTTGATAGTTCAAAAAATATATTTATTAAAAAAATTGCATGAAACCATTGTAACAAAGCTCATACTTTATAAATATAAATCCATGTATAAATCAAACCTATAAATATGAAAGTGAGTTTTAATTCCATAATATATAATCACTTACATTTCCATGTAAATCATTAAACAAGGGACCACATCATTACTAACTTTAAATAATAATAGAAGAACAAGGTTAGATAAAATGAGGCAACATACCTGGAAATTTAAAGCACTAGTGTGCTTAGTAACAAAAAATTTGCAAATTGACAAAATATGTTAGGGCCAAAATGAAAATAAGATAGTATATGATTTCCACATCCTCCCTTGCAAGTGTGATAGTTATCCCAAGCACATCAGGTTCCATCAGCAATGTTGTTAGTAGAATAATTACTACTGCAATGGGATCCATATAAAGAATAAGTTTCATAGAGTTCAACTTCTCCCTGGCATCTACAATCATCAATAAACAAAAATTTAATACCATTCATTTGAAGTTTAGAATGTAAATTATCATAACGCTTTAGAATTGTCAACTATTTCTATGGATCATCTTTGAGGGAATGGCTTATCCTATTTTTCCATATTCACTTTTTAAATGCTTAATGTTGTGTTAGAGAAATGGGCATATAACTTAGTGGCAAAGAAAAACACGAGAAACTAGGGCATCAAGATCCTCTTCCAGTAATTTATACTTGAGATTCAGAGCTTGGATGTAAACATCTGTCAACTTCTGCACAAGCTCCGCATAAGTAATACCTTTATTCACTAAGATGATCCACATCTCTCCACCCACATATCACTAGGACTGGGAAGAATTTTACCAAAATTTTTTTACATAAGCTTCACCTTTCCCATTTGTCAATCTCAACGATGTTGAAATTCAACTAGTCGTACCCCACAATACCCTAACCCATCCTTGGACCCTACTTTCCAAATTTAGAATTTGGATATTCATTAATTTATGGAAACCATGATCCTGAACATGGGTGGAGTTGGAGCGCCATAAAATTTGGATCCTCCAAAAAATTGACTCTTGTCTATATCACACCCAATCTTATAATTCATCCCTTGAACGGCCTACTCCACCTTATGCTTCTAGCTTCGCGACGGCTTCAACTTATTAATTGAAGAATTGGCTTTGGCCTCCTAGAAGCTTTTCCAATATTGGAGTATAATCATTTCCATATCTATCCTCTGATATTGCCTGTAATTTATCCGGCTAATAAGTGTTGGTGTAAGAGTGGCCTACTCCAAGGCTTGGACTCGACAAGAGTTTGTTAAATGTTTGAATGCCCACTCCTTCTTCATTTTCTTCTTTAATTTTCTCCATTGTTTTTCACCCATTGGTAGTCGAATTTCCTACTTTTGGACTTTGCCCAGAGGGCAGTATATTCATAAATTCGTTTTTTTCTTTCAGAATTTGACTCTTGTGGAAGTTCAGTTTTATTCATGTATTTTGAATCTATAGTGATTTTCTCCGACATCGGTATCATGACGTCTAAAGTGTCATCAGACCCCCATTCCACCACCACCCAAATTCCTGTCATATCGGTATAATAAGGGGTCATATTTCTGAATTCTCCCAGCCCTTGGACCACCAATACATATCTACCCGATAGATTTGGTTGCATGGAATCCTCAATTCTTCATGCCGAACTTCCATCTCCATCCCAACCCTAAAACCATGCTTCTCGACATAAAAATTATCCCCAACAGCAAGGATTCTCTCATTGGACTTATTAACCACCAAAATTTTATCATTGGGGAAATAAAATGACTGTGAATTTGATGAATTGAATGCTTCTAATCACAAATGTATGTATGCAAGTTCCTTCTCCCCGTATTTTCTTAAATTATCTTCCATATTCTATAACCCTTGTCTCGACATAAAATATCATACTTACACTATGGCATACATAACCTACCTAATCAAAAAAATATTAATAATAATAACACAAGCAACTAAGTAATCCAATTTCATAACATGAAATGAATTCCCAAGTCAAATTTCATACCCTACAATGAACTCCCAATTCAAAACTGATATTGAAATTTGGCCTTCCATTTACTGATAAACAAAACCCTCATCTGATTCAATGGAAGTAAAAAGCAATAGAAAAAACCCACTGCAAAAAAACAGTGTTTCAATCCTATTGATGATTCAAAACAAGTACTTGGGAACTACACTAGTTTTGTCTACAATATCAAAACCTAGACGCCAAACTAATAGGTGATGAATTTTTTCTTATCCATAACCATTGCAAAAGATCTTTCACGTAGGGTTTTCTCTTATTCTGCGTGGCTTTTCTTTCCCATGGTTTAACTGGCGGGATTACACATCACCATCAAGAGGTTGGTTATTTGAATCCTGAAGCGAGGTGGGTTTTTTGAATCCTGAAGCGTGCTTTTTCTGATGCCAAAATCTTCCTGAATTTTGACTCCAATTTGTGCTTATTTTTTTGTTGCCTCCTCTTCCCGCTAATATCACAAAAAAATGAAATGCCTCCCGTTGATATCAAAAAAATTCAAAATGTTAAGAGAATATTATGATAGTGCGACTACCAGCCACGTGGAATGCATCAACACCTTGCATTGGAGTCTGATGTATGCCAAAATATTCTTGAAATTTGACTCTAATTTGTGCTTATTTGTTGTTGCCTCCTCCTCCTACTAATATCAAAAAAATTCAAAATGCCTCCCTCTAATATCAAAAAAAGTCCAAATTTTAAGAGAATATTCTGGTAGTGCGACTATCGGCCATGTGAAATTATTCAACACCTTGCTGGAGTTTGTTGTAATTGAGGGGTGTTGTCTGGTAAATAAAAACTAGCAATCTCTCCAAAAAGGGTGTTGTCGTGTAACTAGCAATTTCTGCAAAAAGTGTAAAGAGAGGTAGATAGGATTATTGATTATTAAAATGTGAAAATCACAATGTATATTTTATTTAAGATTTTTAAATTTCATATGCAAATATTATCTTTTTTCGAGGAATGCAACACTAATTAATAAAAAAACAATTAGACTCCTCAAACTACTTCCACCACTTCATGAAAAACTGCAATCTCAATTCATTAACGGATTAATTTTACAATGAAATTATACTCCTCAATATAAAAATAGCACAATCAAATTGATAATATAGCTTAACTTCCTTAAATAAGGAAAAAACTTGCCTCATTTACTTAATTGGATCAATGGATAACTATATACAAACGGATTCAACTAGCCTATTTCATCTTAAAATATATTTAATCTAAATTATTCAAATTATAGATGCAAAACAATTATAAATTATATAAGATAAAAAAATATAAATAATCAAATATAACATTTTTACACGTTTTTACACATTGTTTTCCAAAAAAAAATTTAACTCGGGATTCAATGAGTGTATATTTTAGTTATTTTGTGTAATATTCCTAAATTATCTTGCAGCTAATTGGAATATTAAAGTTTTGTTATGTCACTTAGATAGGTGAATAAGTCGGTAGAGAGACCTGTAAATCTCTTTATGAAGAATAAGGCCACTTCTCTTGTGAAAGTGGATCATCATTTCAGCCTAATAAAGCACCCTAAGGTGTGAACATGGGCTAGAGCATGTGGACTAGGTCAATGTTGACCAAATCAACAATGTTGTTATGGAGCTAGTGGATGTTTATTGGAGGACAGCGCAGTCATTTAGGAGGAGTGTGTGCAGGAGAGTAGCTCCTTTAATGAGTGGGGTCCAAAGTGAGGATTCTCACCAAGAATAAGTGGAAGAGGATGACAGCATTAGAAGACATGGATTTGTATTATTTATTTTGATCTTTTTAGATTTGGATTTGTCATGTGACATATCTATGCATGTTTTTACTATTTAGCAGGGTTTTTTGTGTTTTTTAGCACAAGGTTGTTTCCAAGAATAAATCCCACCCATATCCTTGGGGGACTTAGAGTGCCTACTCAGGAGAGGTTATCTTGAGCTGAATTACCACCATTTGGAATTTTTCCAAGCTTCAGTCTCATATACACCGCAGTCTATTCCATATTTGTGTTGTGTTGCATGGGTGTAGTAGTGGAGGGTTGTAAAACCCCATTTCTGAGCTAGTTTTCCATTTGAGGGATCATCCTTTTATCCAGGAGGCTTGTGAGGAAGTCCTTCGAACATCATTCCCATATTTTATAAGAGGCCAAGTAGCTATCATCAGCTACAATGTAGTTTCCCTCAAGGACTGCATTATTTTAGAGAGCAGCTGCAGCAGTGGGTTTATTGCCCTAGTTGGAGGAGTTGTGTTTTCTTTCAGGGGATCATCCCTTCATTTAGGAGATCTATTGGAGGAGGATTAACCATTGAATATTTTAGATCAGCCACCTCATATTATTGATTCAACTTTAGTGATTATTCATCCCTAGGTCCAAGTTTGCTATTCTTGTATAGTGTGTATTTCCGTAAAACTTTTATGGGTTGTCCTAGAAATCTGTTTTTGAGCATAGATCTATATTCTTAGCACTTTTGGAGCATTGTATCAGCAGCAATATAATTTTCAATATTTTAGCTCCAGCTACTTTGATAATACATCGCAGTTATAGACATCTGGCATTTCATGTATTAGCAACATTTCAGATTTAGGTGTATTCTTCCATGGGAGGCTTATATGCCTAACTTGAGCGACCTTTTCCTCAAGACTTTGTACCTATTTTTCTATTATAATCGTAATGGAATGGCTCTATGGTTTTCTCATGTTTTGATCCACTGATATTCCACTGATATTTGCGCATAATTCCATTTTTATGTACTATATTGCTACTCACCCAATTTTTGGATATTACATTTTGATTTTATGTTATTCATTATATATAATAATATTTGCATCCAACCAATAAGAATAAAAACAACAAGCTAATCATTGAATTCAATATTTTCCAGATTTTTTAGTTTAGTGTGACAAAAAAGGCGAGGGGGTGATTTGTCCAACTTTGTATTTCTAAATGACTTCTAATTTTTCAAACATTGTAGGAAAAATTCATTGTGCGCCAGAAGTTGTGGTGTACTAAGAAAACATGTTCTATTTGACATCGTGCCTACTAAAATTAGATGTTACATTCAGCAGATGTGCATGTGGCTCAGTGGCAAAGTAACCCTTCAACTAGATGCAAGTCGTGGATTATATCCCTAGGTTGTCTAATTTTTTAACATGTTATCAAAACCATCTCCCTATCCCTAGGTATGAATGAATTATATGGATTTATATGGTTTTTAGAAGTATTAGTCATAGTTTTAAGAACTAGAAACGATAACTAAACCAGTCCACCTATCAAACTGGTTTTTAAAATGGAACTAGAAAAAGCGGACTATGAGATCTCAATGAATGATTCTTTAAAAGAAACATGAAATAATCATTTTAATTAAAATATTCATTTTTAATATTTAAAACCATGATTCCAAACCATTACAGACAAATTATGGAAATTATGTTCATCTATACACCATGTAAGGGTGAATATATCAACACATCACCGAGTGAAATACATATTAGCAACAAAAATACATAATCAATTGTTGATTTTAAAAATGCTAATTAGACAAGCACAATTTTCTACAATCGATAATAACTTCCAATGATATATTATATTGCTTTAGGACACCCCAGAACATCATTAAGTAAATACACACAAAAAATTCAAATGTAAACACAATTGAAATAGTAAAGATCACAGTAGAATAGCCATGGATAGTAGACACCAATATTTTCCCTCAGAAACCCGAACACATGATAAACCCCAACAATATTTTATAGGATAAATTATTTAGTTCAGCAAAAGTTCAATCAGATAATTTTCAAGTCAAACTTGGTCAACCATACCTCAAAAATTCAATGGTGACTGTCAAGACCTTCTAGTTATCAAACTCTTGGCCTTTTGTTAGCCATTAGGGTGAGGTCAACGTGCTGCCAATCTACTTCCCTAACATGGAATATTAAAATCTAATATGGATCTACAAGGTTAGAAAAACTACCCATATCTAATATATTGGGATCATATAATTCATAACCAAAAGTAGGATACTGGTCCAAAATTTTCCTTGGATTAGTCTAATATTTCCAATTAGTGATGTCAAGTTGCTCAACAAGTAGCCTGTAGAGAGTGCATAGTCTTATCCAAACCTCACTACACTAGAAATAATCCTAGTAACTAGTTTTATTTATTGAAAATGTCCCTTTCATTTAGATTTTATTTGGACAATCCAAGGACTGAGAGAGATAATTATAATCAGGTTCACTCAATATTTTTATTTATTTATTATCTACTTTTCACATATTTACCCCTTTATATTTTCTATAGACAAACATGGGAAATTAATCCATTTAGGATTTCCAATGATTTCATGTTTTCATTGACCATTTAAATATGATTCTTGGGAAGCTAAGCATGAAGCAGGGCATCTCCTTTTTCTTGAATTGTTTGAAGGCATAGGAAGTGGGTGGAACATGTTATTGTATGAGAGGCATATGGGACGGTTCCTAATAATGTCACATATTATCATAACATGACCATCATAGATGGAAATTTTCAAAGATAAAATCATGTCATAGATGGTATGAAACAAATAAAAAACAATTTGGAGTGATTATGAAGTGTGGTAAGTCCTACCTTTGTAAAAACCATTGTCATCAATTACTCAAGATCAAACAACATTCAATTAAATAAATGTGCAACAAATGATCATGATAATTTCATTACTGGAACCATCTAATTTTGATGAATCCTTTTGGTGCTTCATGGTTGATCCAACAAGAGTGGTTTAAGAAGAAAACAAGTATCCCTATCTATATGAATGAAGGTCAATTTTGATCAATAAGAATCTACAAGCCAACATCATACACCCTTAGAGGTGCTTGTTCATTAGCACTCGTGGGGTAACATTGTAGCCCCTACATGGGGACATGCATTCCTTTGTAAGAGTGTATGTGAACTATATAATCTTTGTAAACTTGTGACCTACACACATCTAACTCAAAGAGAGAATTAGTGGTGAAACTTTGCCACTCCAATAAAACATCCTTTTAAAAATTAAAATTCTCACAACTGAAAACACACAATCAACTAGCCAACAATGTATCAATAAAACTATGCATAGGAAATATACAATGAGTAGAATGCATATGAAATTCACAGTGACTAGTCAACTACATTAATTGCAAAAGGATTTATTTATGTATAAAAAAAAAGAAAATTTTGAGAACTTGGAGCACATCAACCCTATATAGTAAAATCACATAGCTACTGTAACCATTAAATGAGACTTCTTGGGAGTAAAAATAAATTTATAACTAAAACTACGGTAGAGGAATAAGGGCTCAAAACCAATATAATCAGGATTATTCTATGGTGGCTCCAACTCTTGGATTTTTAGAAGATATACTTCAATATTCATGCATGATATGGAGCCTACAAGGACTCTAATACCAAAAACATGAGTACAACTGAAGAAATCCCCATTATTCATGGAAAAAAAAAGTATTCTATCCAAAAATTTATGCTACTCATTTTATTAGAATCCAATAAGGGAAGCCTAGTCATCCTTTACTCACATCCCTCAACACGTTTTACTTGAATGTCCCTATTACGTTCATGCTCATATTTAGTGTCATAAATAGGATCTCTTTCAAAGTAAACACATTTATTATCCCACTTGGATCCTTCATCATGAATAAAGTATTATAGTTGATCATCTTCATAAAAAAATGGAAAACAATTCTAGTCATCACGGAGGCACATCCTCTCAAATCCACCCTCCAATTTTTTTCCCTTTTCTATAAAGATAGATTTATGAGAAATATTTCCTTCCACACGCACCTGCAAAAGGAAAATTATCAACTAATCATTAATGACATCATCATCGAAAGAACCCACATGGTCATTTATGGGCTCATTAGGTTATCAAAAGAAGATCTTTTGAAATTTCCCCTATGCAAGATGCCCTAGAGTGCCTTCAATGGTAGGGATGGTGATATGTCATATGTCCATTAGAAAAGGTCCTTATTATCCTATTAAAACTTTCTTGGACAACAAAATTTCCCACGAGTTTGATAAATTAATCACGAGTTCATTAATTAGGGTATATATGTTTGGACATATATGTAGCATAACAACTAAATCATTGATTAACCAATATACCTCGATCTCTCTATTTCTAATGGCACAAATATTCTGATGAGGCCCGATTATGTTAAAAAATAATTAATGTGTAATATTCAAGGGAATTAATTATTTTTTCAATAGTAAATCATTTACTTTCATAGGCATGTATAAATAGCAACACCATTTGATCATCCCTTATGCATAGTCTGCAATAGCATTGATTTATCTTGGGAGGGATCATTAATGGAATATTTTAAACCACAAATCCTCCTCACCTACTCTTTCATAAATTAAAATTATATTAGATGAAGGAAAGGTAAAACAATATGATAATTAGCCAATCATGTCCTCAAGTCTATATAAACTTATAATGTCTCATTACTAACCATACTTGACCTTGGTGTTTTAAGGATCTTAGTTGGATGATTTTTACCTTGAGAAGTACCTTTGTTCACATGAACGACCTTGATTTTCCTTTTGGTAAGGTGGTTGTTGACAATGATTTTATATAGTTGGCTCCATTAGAGCTTAGATTTGTTTGTCTCTTATTGCAATGTAATCAGCTCCCTATCACATAAATTCCTATAAGTTTTCTCCCATGTGGGTGTAGGTGTTGTAGCTCTAGGATTGACATCAAGATCAAATGTCTTATAATTCACTCACTCCTCTACCACATGGTTCACCATGAATTCCATGTAGAAAATTATATACCATTCACTGATCCATCGTTCAAACTATCTAGCCCTATTGAAGACCTTCCTTAGCCAATAAAAATGTGTATTAGTTGTGTGCCATGTTTCAAAGATTGCACTACTGTTGCATATAATAATCAACCACATTGTTTTTTCTATGGGATTTGGAAATATATAATTCTAATCCTATTTCTTAAAATTATCCAACCATGTCCTCCTCCTCCTCTTGATCTGAACCTATTTTATTGAGTGTGTCTTTCCAAAAGGAGAGGCTTGTTTTACATAGCATAAATTTTCTATTGCAGACACTCTATATTCTTGGTGAAATTTACCTTTATCCTCTTCATGGCCTTAAAAAATAAGTTCATCTCATTCTCTAAGTAGAATTTTTGGCCACGTTCTTCTTTGGTTCAACCTTTCTGCTTGAAGAATGGAAATTGATGGACCTGCCAATTGCAAACATGTTTTCTTACACCTTGATAGTATCTTCCTTTGAAACAAAAATATTTATAAGATCTTGCTATATTAGGTTATAACCCAAGTCACCTTGATATGGCTCAAAATATAACAATATCGATCCATGCTCAAAGGGGATAAGGTATCCATCAAGTCTCTAGACTATTTGATTGAATATCTTGTTGAATTCCTCCATTGTTTTATTTTCATGCTTCTTGACAGTGGTTGGAGAGGCTAGGATGTACTTTCCATGTATATTATCTCCACATTTCTTATAGAAAAAATTATTCATGTCATAACATGTGTTGATAAAATATATGAAAAGAAAGGTCACAAACTAGACATAGGAATCATCTTCAAGAGAGATGGAAAATACTTTGATCCTCACATGTGCTAAAAAATATGACAACAAAGGTCACAAAAAATTCATAGGAATCATATTCAAGGGATATGTAAAACACTTTCATCCTAACATCCATTGAGAGGGAGAATCTTAAATTTATTAGAGCTGATAAAAATCATTCAAGACGAATTGGTGGGAGATCCAACTGGTCATCCTCTCCAATTCATCTTAAGCCACGAATTAGAAATCCCATACATCCTCCCTCACTCTGCAAACATTAGGAGAGGATTAATATATTGGTAATTATTAAAATTCAATTATCCCAAATCAAGTGAATGTCACTTGAGATAAAAGAATCGAGGGACATTACAAGGAAAACATTTCATACCACCCTATGTACTCTCAAGATCGATAATTTATTACCAAAGCCTCTAAGAAATAGGTGTCACCTCATGGAAAAAATTGATAATAAATATATGTCACCTCATGGAGAACTTTTACCTACCCTAATTCTTCTGTCTAAGTATAAGCTCCAAAACAATGATGAAAATTTTCTCTTTGCACATTTGCAATGGTAGATACCAGAACCAACCTACAATAATGTTGGATTACTTAAATGAGTAAAAAATATTATGTGTATAATGCATAAATGTAGGGACTTGCTTAGAGGCTATGGATAAGTAGTTGAAGAATGAAATCATGTCATTGATTATGGTATGAAGTTGTACTGTGAGATACCATTGTGGTCCTCCAAAATGTGGAATTGAAGTTAGAAATTCTTGGAAGGATGATAAAATTTGATGCTAATACCTCAAATAGGAATATTTTATAGCTAAAAGCACGTATGAATACCCATAATTTGAACATATGTATGAGGCTACAAATAATTTCAGTTGGCCAGGGGATAGATGGCTTACAAATCCATCACATTCAAGGGGGTATAATCGATATGAATTCCAAAATATATAAAAAATATGGTGCACCTCTTGCAAACCAAGCTCAGTGATGACTCTCATTGTCTCACCTAGAGGAAACTATAGATTAGGCCTAGCTACTCATCAACAATTAAGAAGTTAGTAATCAAGAAGATCCACATGTACCAGATAAGCACCATGAGAAGAAAGAATTTTTTTTTTGTCTTTGTATTTATCTTTTAGTTTCAGTTTGTTTGTTAATAATGAATATTTACATGGAAGTTTATATGAATGGTGTTGACCCATGGATCAAACCATTAGAAATATGATTTACCAGATATTGAAAATAAACATACTACTAGTCTCTATCTTTTAGGTTGAAAATATTTTGGAAGTTGGTAGGGATAGATTAAAATCCATATTTTATAGTTTGTAACTCAAAGCACCTTTACAAGTGCTCACTTTGAAATGAAAATCTTATTTCCATACTAATAGTGATAAGATTACTCATAAATACCATGTATTGAATATTAAGGATAAAAATAAAATTATGTTGATAGAAAGAATGCAAAATTTTAGTTCTAAAAAATGAGAAAAATCTTTTCCCAAGAGATCAAAGGCACCATCCATTTCAAATAATTTAAAAAACTGAACTCCCCAAAAATTCTAACTTGAACACCTTGTAGGATTTAGATGCCATTACCCAAAACAAGAAACTATGATGGCTCTGTTTAAATGAAGAATACAAACTTGAATATAGATAAAAGGATCTACCACAAATTTTCTCGGGTAACTACTATCAGAAGATGATGCACATGTAAACATAGGATCAACAATAGGCCAAGCTGAGGTTATGTTGTTTGAAATTCATTTTTGTTGAGATTGATAAGCTAAAAAAAATGCATTTTATATTATGAATTCAATTTTCATATTATTCATAAGTCTCAAAAGTCATCTCCCTACGAGGAAAATTCAATAAAGAGGAGCTTAAGCATACATGTAAAGGATCGTTTACCTCCTCAATAGGATGCAATGCTAATGGATCTATTCCGTGATAAAATATGATAAACCATGATCCTTCATTATCCTCTCGACAAGCAAAAGGGATCATAGAGTATTTCCCAGAAGGAGAGAACGTAATCCATGTAAGAACATCTCCAAAGCCCGAAAAAATATAAATTGCGCTAGGAAAAATATAAAGGTAAGAAATAACATGCATGTATGAGCTAGAGAATCCCATATCCACCTACACCTTCATTTTATATTGATGTCACAACATCCACCACTGCCTAAATTGTCTAGTACGGAATGCTTCATTTCCTTCTCCCCCATATTGTGTACATGATATTTAAAAATAAATGAATTCCATCATTGAGAGACTTCAAGCTGATACCTCTCCTCCCAAGTAATACACCATCGAGACTATAAACCGCTATGAGCTTCATGGACTAGTAAAATAGTATCCTGATCAATTCAAGAAAACTACACTTGGGCTTTCATGATAGCCAAATGGGTGTTAAGTACACTACGCAAAGAACCAGTCTCTGGCATTATTTCTAAAATCTCCTTCCAAGCATTAGCATCTTCAATGAAATTATAGAGTTTCATCAAAAAAATATACCGATATTTTTCTTTTGTGATATTACAAAATGTTTCCTTGAGTTTCTTCCCCACCCTCTTCACACTTTTTATAACATCCACATTAGGGTACAACAATATCTTAATTTAAATTTTAATAATTCATTGTATTTTGGCAATAGGATAGTAAGGTTTTGAAAAAATTGGAGATATTCTATTGGTTTTATTTGATTTTTGTCCAACATGATGGTGATGCCTCTGAGTTGTGGTCATTCGACTCTTAGTTATTTTCTTTTATACTTTTATCTTAGTTATACAAAGTGTTGGAGTACGTGAGTGTAAATATAAGGGATTAAATGTTCTAGGTGATTAAGTTTCATAGTTCTTTTTTATGAGTGGTAGAATTTGAGAATAAGAGCATTGCACTATGTAAAAATCAAAGATAAATGAATTAAATTATTTATTTTTAGTACTAGTAAATATATTATAATTTTTTTATTTTTAAGTGAGTGTTAGATGTTAATAGGTCATGTTAAATTTCCATGAACAAAACTTATAGTTGAGAATATGGGCATTTAGTATGTTATCCATAATAAAAATAGGTATCATGGCCTTTACTATGGCCAAGGAAGGAAATAAGAAAGAAGCGACTTAACTCCTAAATAATACCATTAAAAGGGCTTCAAATCACCACATTAACTATATTGTCTAAGGCAATTTTTATGGCCTCTATGAGGGGTGTATCGAATTAAATTATTTTATTTTTAGTAGTAGAAAATATATTATAAATGTTTTATTTTTAAGTCAGTGTTAGAGGTTAATAGGTCATGTTAAATTTCCATGAACAAAACTTATAGTTGAGAGTATGGGCATTTAGTATGTTTTCCATAATAAAAGTAGGTATCGTGGCTTTTACTATGGCGAAGAAGGGAATAATAAAAAAGGGCTTAACTCCTAAATAATAAATGGCCATTAAAAAGGCTTCAAATCACCACATTAACTATATTGTCTAAGGGAAATTTGTTTGCCTCTATGAAGGATGTGTCTTCCATTCACAGGTTTTGTGCACCACAATTGGGTCTTGGAGCCACATCATTGAACCTTAATTAAGATTCTACATAGATGGTTTCAAAGACCCCTTTGTCTCTAAATTTTAACATTCCAAATGGATTTAGGGACCCATGTAGTGAAATGTACACTTCGGTATCAAAATTGAAATTTTCCATTTCTAGTGTGACATAATTAAAAATTACTAACATAAATGACTAATTCATTTACTTGTTTTACTTGTTATTTGGTCATATTTTTATTATTGGACTATAATAGTCATTTATGTTAATCATTATTAATTTTTTCACTTTATATAGTCATATATTTTACTCCTAGACTAAATTAGTCATTTCAGTTAGTCACTTTTAGTTTAGTCACTTATTATCTAGTCGTATATTGTATCCATAGAAATAATTGCAGTGACTAACGTTTTTAGTCACCTAGTCACTAATTTCATCATTTTCTACTAGTGGATGTTGGTCTTTGAGAATTTTTTGGGATTCCATGATTAAATTAAATTTTTTCAAGGAGGTTATGACATGTCGCAAAAATATGTTAATTCCTATTACTAAAGAAATACTGCATGTGAAACTTGTTTTTGATCAAGTTTCATGTTTCCCCATCTAGAGGGAGCTAAGCATAATAACATACTTTCTAAAGAGATAATTTTTAGAATAATGGAGTTTGAGAAGTCATTGAATAGATAGGTTGAAACATTTGGACATATTACCATAGTCCATAGAAATTATACAACAAGAAAAAAAATTAATACAATATGATAATATATTTATGCCTATTTTTTTTTATTATGACCAAGGAGGTTTCACACATATTTTCTATATAGATTTATAAGATGATAATATAATGTTTACTATTATGTACTATACGTATATGGTCATAGGAAATGCAAATGGTGTCTGTCCATAGACAAGACTATCGCAATGCATGTAGTTGCATAAGGAAAATGTAATGTTTTCATTTTAGTAATGAAAATTAATATTTTTTTGAAAGTAAAAAGAAACCATTTATAGTTTTGAATCCATACATGATCATTATGAGCATCAATATCATCATTATCCTCAACAATTTTATCACACTCATATGAAAAAACATGAACTTTCATAAGTGTTTCCAACATGCATTAATTATGTCCTTAACAAGAAGTATGATTTAGAACCTCATATTGTACAATAATTATGATAATTATCTATTAAAATAACTATTAATATTCCTTTTGTCATGTTTTCCTTGAACTATTCATCCTTGATCTATATAAGAATTTTACTAGTTGAACATCAAGCTACAAACTCTCATCACATTACATTACAAAATATAGATTATTACAATCCATTACATGAGAAAATAACTCCACTTTTAACAACTTACAATCCTAGAAAACCCATTGAGAACACTAGGAGAGGAGGCATCAAGAAAGGTTTAAATTCAACTACATAAATAAGGAATAGTTATCATCAACATAAATATGATTGTAGTGGAAAACCTATAGTAGCATTATGGAATTTTTATATTTCAAGGGTATTCATTACTCGAGTTGACCAATTATATCAATCATTTCAACCAACACCATGCCTTCAAATTCATAAAATGATAAAATACAACCACCATGCATTTCACATTTTCCATAAAATTCCATTCATTTTCACTTTATATGTCTTCCCAATATTTATTTTATAGGTGAACCAACATATAAGTCTCATTTCCATATTAATGAATATAATAAAGACCTAAGTTCTTCTACATAAAATATATCCAATGTAGTTGTATGAAGTTATAAGAAAATAATATTTTTTTAAATTATATAAGAATGTGCAAGAAAATTTATGTGCATTTACTATAGGAAATAGAAAATAAGGAAGTGAGAGGAACACATCCTCTAAAAAAAAGTTTTTATTTCTTTGAGAAATGTTATGCAACCAACTCACAAGATAAAATAAAATATGGACCATGACCTAGAAATCAGTTTTTTCGAGGGAAAACCTCTGTTACATTACATAAAGGAATAATTATTGAATGATACAAAAGATAAAACCTACCTTATATATATAGGTTTCTATCGGGTCACAATATAACAATATGGGGACCATGTGGGCACAACAATAATGGGCCTATACCTATGGGGCACAATAATAACAATATGGTAACTACATGGGTACAAAAATAGCAATAATGGGGCTACACTAGTATTATGGGGACCTAACACGCCCCTACCCTTAAAACAAGTGTTTTCCTCATTGCTTGAGTAGATATGGATGGTTTTGTATAAAATTCTTATCCCCCCCATGTTAAGTATTTAATGGGTAAGTTATTCCACTTGATGAAATATTCTGAAATTGATCGATTTCATAGCTATTGAGTTCTTGTTTCCATGACTACTTAAGGTTCCAATATTATTTTTCTTTCCTCATTAAGTTCTAACAATTTTTTTTGAACTGGGATATTATCACCTATAACCTTCTTTAATCATCAAACATTGAAAACTCGTTGCACTCGGGAAGATGCAGGAAGCTCCAATTTGAATGCCATAGTACAAATATTTTCCAACACCTTGTAAGGACCATAATACTTTGGTGATAAATTCTTATCCTTCTTATCTTGCTTGAGGGATAGTTCTTTGTATGGTTGTAGCCATAAAAATATCGAGTCACCTACATCAAATCTTCTTTCGTTGTGATGTTGATATGCATGTTGTTTCACTCGATTTTGTGAAAAATTGAGGCTATCCTTTAAGAGTTGGAGAACTTATTGTTGATGCTCGATGTGTTGTTCCACTTCTTGAACCTTAGAATTATCTCTTAAATATTATGTGATGGACAGTGAATGATATCCATAAATTTCCATAAATGGGGTCATTTTTTTTGCAGTATAGAAGGATGTGTTACACCACCATTGAACGAGAGGTAAATACTTGACCCATTTTGTTTGTTTATCACATACAAAGAAATCGAGATAACCTTCCAAAAATTTGTTCACTATCTCAGTGTTCCCATCAAATTGAGGATGAAATGATGAGCTATGAGCTGATTGAGTACACAAACAAGAAAATAATTCCATCCAAAAATTTCATGTAAAAATGGGATCTCTGTCGCTTACAGCAATATTTAGGTTTCCATGTATCTTTTGAATTGTTTCCATAAATGTAGTAGAAATGTTACTTGCTTTAAATGGATGAGATAATGCACAAAAGTATGCATACTTGGTGATTCTATATACTACCACCATGTTGACATTGTTTCCTTTGGACTTGGGTAAACCTATGATAAAATCCAATGAACCTCCTCCCAACTTTGACTTGGAATGCATAAAGGTTGTAACAGACTCACGGTGTTAAATATATCAACTTTATTTTTTTTTGAAACCAAACATTCTGCCAGAAACTTTTGAATATCAAATTTAAGACCATCCAAAAAAAACTCCTTCTTGACCCTATGGTAAGTTTTTAAAAATACTGAGTTCCCTCCTGAGGGAGAGGTGTGCAATTCCGAAAGAATATTTTTTTTTAGTTGGGAATTCTTACAAAGATATAAGTGACCTTTGTACCATAATAAATTATTTTTCTAGCTAAATGTTTCAAATATACTAAGATCTTGCTGAAAATTTTGAATGAGTGTCCACAAATCCTCATCATTATTCAATTCATCTATTGCTTCATTTATCCACTCAAATTGTATAATATAAATGGCACAAAGAAATGCTTCCACATCCTCATCCTTTCTTGAGAGTGCATCCGCAAAATAAATTTGCTTCCCTTTTTTGTAGATGATTTCAAATTCATAACCCAACATCTTTGTGACCTTTTTTTGCTTCTCTTATAAAGAAAATATTTGTTCCAAAAATTATTTAAGACTATCACGATGTGTTTTTATCTTTAAGTTTATTCCCATTAGGTAAGGTCACCATTACTTTAGTGCATGTAGTATGCTAATATCTTGCTGCAAATTTTGAATGAGTGTCCACAAATCTGCATCATTATTCCATTCACCCATTGCTTCAATTATCCACTCAAGTTGAATAATAGAAATGGCACAAAGCAATGCTTCCACATCCTCATCCTTTCTTGAGAGTGCATCTGCAAAAACATGTTTCTTCCCTTTTTTGTAGATGATTTCAAAGTCTTAACCCAACATCACAATGTGTTTTTACCTTTATGTGTATTCCCATTAGGCAAGATCGACATTTCTTTAGTTCATGTAGTATTTCCAACATTTCCTTCTCATAAATAGATTTATGTAAATAATTTCCTTTTATTGGACTAATTTCAAAAGAAATGAGTCCTCCTTCTTGCATTAGAGCTGCACCAATTCCATTTCCTAAGGCATCACGTTCCACAATAAAAAAATTGTGAATTTTGGAATAGCTAAGATTGGTGCTTGGCACATTGCCTCTTTAAGATGTTCAAAGGCCTTATTTTCCTGTGGGGTCGAACAAAATGCATATTTATTCATTAATGATGTTATAGGTGTTGATATTCACCCATAATTATTAAAAAAAATTCAATAATACCATGTTAATCCCAAAAATCATCGAAGATGCTTTATGGTTGTGGGGATTTTACATTCCTTAATGGATTTAATTTTGGTAGGGTCTACCTTAAGTGTTAGGTCCCTATAATACTAGTGTATCCCCTTATTTTTATTTTTAGTATAGCCCCCTTATTGTTATTGTTGTGCACATGTAGTTTCCATATTGTTATTATTGTGCCCCATAGAAGCCCACTATTTTTATTATTGTTCCCTTCCATTCTTATTCTTATCTCAGCTCGGATTATATTGTGACTCGTTCAACTCTTATATATATAAATGAGGTTTTCTCATTTGTTTCATTGAATAATTGTTCATTTACGTAATATAAATGAGGTTTCCCCTCAAAGTGGTTGATTCCTATGGCATTTATCTCTATTTTATTCTACTTTTGGAGCTCGTCTCATAACATTTGGTATGAGGGCTTGGGATTCTAGGGTTTCGCTGCTTCAAAAAATTCATCGTGGAATTTTTGCTATAGATTTTTTTTCTACGAAGGTTCAGTATCTAAAAAAAAACTCATTTGAAAATAAATCCTAATGAACATCGTGTAAAAATTTCAAATCTTGGTTTGCAATATTTTCAGAGATATGATATGTGGAAGTTAGGGTTTTTGGAGGCTCCCAAATTTCATCTCAAAGTGGTGACCTTGGAAAGTTCTCATTACTATCTCTCCGAGCATAGGATTTGAATTCTATAAAACATGGTCGAAAGTACACAGACTATAGTTTATTGTGTATTAATTTCAGATCCTAAGGATGAAATAGTGACGCGTGGCCCGTTGTACAAGTTTGCTCTACTGAATGAATCCATAATTAGGTCACTGCGGGAGATTGGGCATAGCTTTGCCTTGAAGAATCCAAATCAAGTTAGAATTGTGGCATTGGAAATAAGACTCAGAGGGTTACCACATGACTGGAGTTCAGAGCTTAGAGATCCTAAATTACAGAGTTAAAATCGTTTCAATATTGAGCTCCTAAAAGAAAGAAACATTTGTGTATTTTTTTTCAAACTCCATAAGTCTTGTTTGAAAAATTAGTTTGAAGTGATTCCAAGGGCATATTGAAGCATAGATATCATTATTGGGTTCTAAAAATTCCCCTAAAAATAATTCTACACTCACTAAGCCCTCAGAAAATTCTACTATGATGCATGAGTAGGAAGAGTTGCAGTATGATATATCAAAATTAAGGTACCAAGTGAAACAAATTTTGATCTCAAAAAGAGAAACAAAAGATGACATAGATGGTTTAAAAGCATACATGGAGGCTAAGGTGGATGGTTCGAAGAATGGAATGGAAGCTAAGATCGAGGTTATAGAAGAAAAACTAGAAGGAAACATGGAAGACATGAAGAATGATCTAAAAGTAGACATGGAAGGTTTGAAGTTTTAACAAAGTTGGTACAAGAAATGATTCCTAATAGAAAAAATATGGAGCAAGTCCTAGTTCAAAAAATATTTCGAGAACTTGATGAGGAAGGAAAAATAACAATGGAACCTGAAGCTGTCACAAAGACAAGAACAATACAACTACGGAATTGATCAATTTTAGAGTATCTCATCAAATGGAAGAACTTTCTTGCTAAAGATTCCACATGGGAGGATGATAATTTTTTGCAGAAGCATCCAGAAATAATCAAGTGTTGAGGACAACACTTGTTTGAAGGATAGGGGCATGTTAGTCCCCTATAATACTACTGTATCCCCTTATTTTTATTTTTAGAATAGCCCCCTTATTTTTATTGTTGTGCCCATTTAGTCCCCATATTGTTATTATTGTGCCCCATAGAAGCCCACTATTGTTATTATTGTGCCTCTACATTGTTATTATTTTGTTGGCTGGGATTATATTGTGACCCATTGGACTCCTATATATAGAATTTTCACTTGTATCATCCAAGAAATTTTCATTTCTGCAATGTAAAGGAGGTTTCCCCCTTGAAGTGGCAGATTTCTAAGGCTTTTATCACTCTTTTCTTCTATTTTTGGAGTTGGTCGCATAAAATTAAGATCCTCATGAGATACAATATGACCCAAATATTCCACCTCTTGTACTCCAAAGGAACATTTGGAGGTTTTTGCATATAATTGTTTCTCCTCCAATAGTTTTAACACCCAGTAAACATGTTGAATATGTCCTTCCAGGACTTATTATAGATTAGTATATCATTAAAAATAATAATAAAAAAAAATCCAAGGAAGGGTTTGAAAATTGAATTCATCAAACCTTGAAATGTGGAAGGTGCATTAGTAAGGATAAAATGCATGACCAAAAATTCATAATGACCCTCACTGGTTCTTACTTTTGTTTTTGAAATGTCTTCAGTCTTCATTATAATTTGATGATATCAAGAATGAATATCGAGCTTGGTGAAGTAAATTGATCCATGTAATTGATCCAATAATTAATCAATGAAGGAGATGGGAAATATATATTTAGTAGCGAGCTTATTGAGCTATTATAATACCGTTATGAAACTACCTCCAAAAATAGAAGAGAAGAGATATCAACGCCTTAGAAATCAGCCACTTCGAGGGGGAAATCTCCAATACATTACATAAATGAACAATTCTTGGATGATACAAATGAAAAAACCTCCTTCTATATATAGGGGTCCATGGGATCACAATATAATCCTAGCCGATCTAAAAATAATAATGTAAGGGAACAATAATAACAATATGGGGGTTACAGGGGCACAACAATAACAATAAGGGGGCTACACTAATAAAAATAAGGGACTAAACTAGTAATATGGGAACTTAACATCCCCCTCTCCTTAAAAAATGTATTGTCCTCAATGCTTGAGTAGCTCTGGATGCTTCTATATAAAATTCTCATCCTCCCATGTAGAATCTTTAGTGGGTAAGTTTTTCCACTTGATGAGATACTATGAAATTGATCGATTTCATAGCTATCGAGTCCTTGTTTCCATGACCGTTTCAGGTTCCAGTATGATTTTTCCTTCCTCATCAAGTTCTGGAAATATTGTTTGAACTAGAAGTTTGTCACCTATAACCTTCTTTAAGCATGAAATATGGAAATATGGATGCACTCATGAAGAAGAAGGAAGCTCAAATTTGTATGCCATAGTACCAATATTATGCAACACCTTGTAAGTACCATAGTATTTTGGCGATAATTTATTATCTATCTTAGCTTGCTCGAGGGACACTTGTTTGTATGGTTGTAGCTGTAAAAATACCCAGTCTCCTACATCAAAAAGTCTTTCGCTACGATGTTGATCTACCTATTGTTTCATTTGATTTTGTGCCAAATTGAGGTTATCCTTTAAGAGTTGGAGAACTTGTTGTTGATGCTCGATGTGATATTCCACTGCTTGCACCTTAGAATTTTCTCCTAAAGATGATGTGATGGACAGTGGATGATATCCATAAAGTGCCATAAATTGGGTCATTTTTGCTGTAGTATGGAAGTGTTATACCACCATTCCACATGAGGTAACCACTTGACCAATTGTGTTTGTTTATCAGATACAAAACAACGAAGATATCCTTCCAGAAATTTGTTCACTATCTCAGTTTGACCATCATATTGAGGATGATAAGATGAGTTATGAGCTAGTTGAGTACCCAGACAAGAAAATAATTTTGTCCAAAAATTTCTAGTAAAAATGGGATCTCTATCGCTTACCATAATATTTGTGTTTCCATGTAGCTTTTGAATTGTTTCCATAAATGCAGTAGCAATTGTACTTGCTTTAAATGGATGAGATAATGCACAAAAGTCTTCATACTTGGTAATTATATCAACTACCACCATGATGACACTCTTTCCTTCGGACTTAGGTAAACCTGTGATAAAATCCATTTAAATCTCCTACCAACATTGATTTGGAATGGATAAAGGTTGTTGAAGACCTGGGGTCTTAATTGTCTCAACTTTATTTTTCTGGAAAACTAAAAAATTTTCCACAAACATTTGAATATCAGATTTAAGGCCATCCCAAAAAATATTATTTCTTCACCCTGTGCTAAGTTTTTAAAAATCCTGAGTGTCCTCCTAAAGGAGAAGTGTGCAATTCCAAAAGAATCTTTTGTTTTATTTGGGATTTCCTACAAATATATAAGTGATCTTTGTACGATAAGGAATCATTTTTCCAACTAAATGCATTAGATGTACTAGGATCTCGCTTTAACTTTTGAATGAGTGTCCACACTTCTTCATCCTTCTTCCATTCATCTCTTGCTTCGATTATCCAATCTAGTTGGAGAATAGAAATTGCATAAAGCAATGCTTCCACCTCTTCATCCTCTCTTGAGAGTGCATCTGTGAACAACATTTATCTTCCCTTTTTTGTAGATGATTTCAAAGTCATAACCCATCATCTTTGTGACCCATTTTTGTTGCTCTTTTGAAGATAGTCTTTGTTCCAAAAGAAATTTATGACTATCATGATAAGTTTTTACCCTGAAGTGCCTTCCCATTAAGTAATGTCGTCATTTATTTAGTGCATGTAGTATTGCCAACATTTCCTTCTCATAAATATATTTATGTAAATACTTTCCTTTTATTGGACGACTTTCAAAAGCAATGGATCTTCCTTGCATTAACACAACACCAATTCCATTTTCTGAGGCATCACATTCCATAGTAAAGGTTTTTGTGAAGTCTGGTGTAGCTAAGACCGGTGCTAGGAACATTTCATCTTTAATATGTTAAAAGGCCTTAGTTTCTTCAAAAGTCCATGAAAATGCATCTTTATTCAATAATGTTGTTATAGGTGCTGCTATTCTCCCATAATTCTTAACAAACTTGCGATAATACCCTGTTAACCCATGAAATCCTCACAATTGCTTTATGGTTGTGGGGAATTTCCATTATTTAATGGATTTAATTTTGTGAGGGTCTACCTTAACACCCTCTTGAAATACAATATGACCCAGATATTCCACCTCTTGTACTCCAAAGAAACATTTGGATTTTTTTGCATATAATTGTTTCTCCTCCAATAGTTTGAGCACCCTGTCAACATGTTGAACGTGATCCTTCCAAGACCTGCTATAGATTATTATGTCATAAAAAAATAATATCACAAATTCTCTAAGGGTTTGAAATAGGGAAAATTTTAGGGGCTAATATTCGTGGGTGGGATAATTTTCAATGCTTTTTTGAAAAAAAAAGATTCACCAATTTCCATTTTTTTGAAAATTGATTTGCCCAAATTTTATAGTATAAAAATATTCCTACCCTAAAAATCACCAAAAACATATATATACTAATATAAATGATTATAAACCTAAATATTTTTACAAAAATACCATAAAATTTTTTACAATTTACATATTGGGGACTAGTAATATTCGCCAAGGTTTCTAAACTTTAAGATAAACTTCCATCCTTAAAATTTTCCCTAGTTTGAAAATGGAATTCATCAACCCTTGAAATGTAGAAGGTGCATTGGTAAGGCCAAAAGGCATGACCAAAAATTCATAATGACCCTCATGAGTTCGAAATGCTGTTTTCAGAATATCTTTAGTCTTCATTCTAATTTGATGATATCCTGAACGAAGATTCAACTTGGTAAAATAAATAGCACCATGTAATTAATCCAATAATTCATCAATCACAAGAATGGGAAATTTATCTTTAATAGTGATATTATTGAGCTCCCTATAATCTAGACACATGAACCATGATCCATCCTTCTTGTGCACCAATACTACTGGATCAAGGAAAGAACTTTGACTAGGTTGAATTATACCAGCTTCTAACATTTCCACAATCATATTTTCAATTTCACTCTTTTGGACATAAAGATATCTATACGGCCTAATGTTTGGAGGAACACTTCCTGGAATCAAATGAATAGCATGATCATTATCACGAATAGGTGGGAGTCCTTTCGAAGTATCAAACACCTTGGAATGATTGTCCAAGAATTTTTGGAGATATGGAGAAATAGATGCTTTTGATGTTGCAACTTCTAGTGAGCATAATTGTACAATTACACCTCGTTGTTATTTCTTCAAAAAAAATTTCATGACATTAGAGCTTATTATCTTTCCCCGCTTTGCTATGATACCCCGTAATTCGATTTCATTTCCTTCCGAAAAAAAATTCAAGAAAAGTTCTTGAAAATTAAAAGCTACCATCCCCAAAGATTGTAACCATTGTACTCCTAGTACAACATCAGGACCTCCCATTGGAATGGAAAGCATTGGAATATTCAATACATATTCCCCCATAGTTAGCTTGATATAATGGCATTTTCCAGAGAAATTTATAGTTCCTCCATTTGCAACCTTGAATTGACATTTGGGTGTTGGCTATAGGAAACAATTCAATTCCTTGGCTACCTTACAATGAATAAAATTATGGGTGCTACCTGAATCAGTAAACACTATTACCTTTTCTTCTTGATATGTCCTTCTATCTTAAGAGTTTGAAGAGTGGTAATTCATGCCAATGCATTACACGATATGGTCCAACTCATTTCTTCTTCTTCTAGGGTTGGTTCCTGGTGTATATCCTATTTTTTTGAAGTTTCTTGTTAATTGTCTTCCTCCTCTTCACAATCTATGTAAAATAATTTCTTCTCAGCGCACTTATGACCTTTATTGTATTTTATATCACAACTATAGCAAAGCCCTTTTTCTCTTTTTCTTCCAATTGTTGTGGTTTCAACCTTGTAGGTTGTGGAAGTCTAGGAGTAGCAATACTTCCATCTTTAAAGATGTGAGTGGTAGGCTTCCTTGTCGCCATAATTTTACGTTCAAATTTTCTTTCCAACCTGAAAGCCTTCTCCAAGGAATCAGGTTCCCAAACGTGAACTTCATTTTGTATGTTATCCTTTAAAGTCCCTATGAAGACATAAATCTTGTGTTCCTATGGAATATCAGTTACCCTTATATTCAATTTTTCGAAGTCCTCAATGTGGTCCACCACTGAACCCTTTTGTTTGATATTTATCAATTGGTTAAAGAAGGTGTTGCTCTTAGTATCCTCATAATGTGCTATCATTTCCTCCATAAAAATTGACAAAGTGAAAATTTTGTTACGGGAGAAAAGCCATCGATACCATACAAATTTATTTTGTTCTAAATGTAAAGTTGCAATGCATACCTTTTGTGTGTTTTGCACATTATTGAGATCAAAATATTGCTCCATATGTAGTATCTATGTTACAGGATCCTTTCCATCAAACTTCCTCATATCCATCTTTATAATATGGTGGTTCTTCCATCCAACATTAGATATTATGAAATCACGATTAACATTTATTTTTTTTCTCATAATGAGTTTCCTCTATTATCTTTTCGACATTAGGAAACATTTATTCTATGAACTTTGTCAAACATTCCATATATGTATTTAGATCATTCTTCATGTTTTCCATGTTTCCTTTCATTTAATCCATCTTAGCTTCCATGCCAACTTCCATTGCATCCATCTTAGCTTCCACACCTTTCTTCAAAGCTTCCATTTCATTTTTTGTTGCTCTTTCCAAGAGCGAAATTTGGTGCACTTGCTCTTGTAATTTTGATATGTCATGTTGCAATTCTTTGTCTTCATGAGTCATAGTAGAGCCTTCTAAAGGCTTAATGGGTGTTGAATTGTTTTTAGAAGGCATTTTATAGCTGAATACTAATATTTATTCTACACAATATGCCCTTGGAATTAATTCAAATTTATTTTTCACACAAGACTTATCAATTCGAAAAAAATACACACATTTTTATTGATTTTGAGGAGCTCGATATTGAAAATAAATTATCTCTATGATTTTTGATCTTAAATATCTAAAATTTGGCCCTATAGTAGCCCTATGAAGCTTCTTTCAATCTCCACAAGTCTCGCCTAATTTGAATTCTTCATGTCAAAGTTATGCCCAATCTCCCACAATGACCTAATTATGGGCTGGTTCAATAGAGGAAACTTCTACGACGTGACACATGTCACTATTTCCTCCTTCGGCTCTGAAGGTGATAAAAAGAAAGATAAAGTCTGTGTACTTGCAGCCACATTTTACAGAATTGCAATCTGATGCTTAGAGTGAGAGTTATGACGATTTTACCAGGGTCACCTCTTTGAGATGAAATTCGGAGGCCTGAAACAACACTAACTTCCATAGGTCATATCTCTGAAAATCTTGTGAATAGAGCTCTAAAATTTTTCCAAGACATTCCTTAGGGTTTCAGCTTTGCTCTGTAAACATTAAATCTTATGAGCCTTCGTAAAAAAAAAAAGTTATTACGAAAATTCAACAATGACCTCTTTAGTTTAAATTCAGGAGCCTGCAAAAATCCTTAACTTCCATAGATCATATCTTCGAAAATATTGTGAACCAATATCTGAAATTTTTCCAAGACGTTTCTTAGGATTATGGCTTCATGCTCTAAAACTTTCAAATTTTGAACCTTCGTCGAAAAAAAGTTATATTTAAAATTCCACGATGACCTGTTTGGAGCAGCG
Organism: Pinus albicaulis; assembly: GCA_034641835.2. Lineage (NCBI taxonomy): Eukaryota > Viridiplantae > Streptophyta > Pinopsida > Pinales > Pinaceae > Pinus > Pinus albicaulis. Next base: position 164,197,390 of record CM076572.1, on the reverse strand, counting down.
AAACCCTAGAATCCAAAGCTCTGATACCAAATGTTATGAAACCAGCTCCAAAAATAGAAGAGAAGAGAGATCAACTCCTTAGAAATCACCACTTTGAGGGGGAAACCCCAATACATTACATAAATGAATAATTCTTAGATGATACAAATGAAAAAACCTCCTTCTATATGTAGGGGTCCATGGGATCGCAATATAATCCTAGCCGACCTAACAATAATAATGTAAATGAACAATAATAACAATATGGGGGCTTTAGGGGCACAAAAATAACAATAATGGGGCTACACTAATAAAAATAAGGGACTACACTAGTAATATGGGGACCTAACATGCCCCTCTCCTTCAAAAACATGTTGTCCTCAACGCTTGAGTAGCTCTGGATGCTTCTGTATAATATTCTCATCCTCCCATCCCCTCATCCCACTACTTCCCCTAATTCTATGCCAGAGACTGTTTGGCTTCCTCCTGATCCCAACTTGATCAAACCCAATTATGATTTCACTTCCAAGGATAATCTCAGAAATGCGGGATTTGGAGGAGTCTTCACAACCATAAAGGCATAATTCTATGGATCTACTATGGTGACATTGGCTACACCACTAACAATGTAGCTGAACTCCAAGGGCTTGCTCACGGGCTTGACATTTCCAGAAATCATAATTTATGGCCCCTCATATTAGAAGGAGACTCTATTGTCGCTACCCAAGATTGTAGGAACCTTCAACAGGGTGTAGCTTCTGACAAGTCTCTGAATGCTAGCACATCAGAAAAATCCATCTGATCTAGGTGGATATCGGTGGCCACCTACATATTCCATTTGGACCAACACCATCAATTCTTCCAGCTTTTCACATTCAACACAACTTACTATTTTTAGCATGTTTTCGAGTCCTGCACTCTCGGAGCCATTTTGGGACCTTAATGATCCAAGTAGATATTGGTGGCCACCCACCTATTCCATTTGAACCCCCAACATCAGTTCTTTTAGTTTTGAAGTTGCAGCACAACTTACTATTTTTAGCAGTTTTTCGGGTCCTGAACCTCCGGAGCCGTTTTGAGGCCCTAAACGACGTTTTGTAGTCCTCAGATAGATATTTCTAACGATGTATCATATGCGTCAAACGGAGATCGTATGCCGAAGTTACATCCCCAAGATGTTGAAACACCAATTTACCCAAACAGGGCCCATAGTTTTGGCGCTTCATCTCCTAGGGTTAGGTTTTTGGACGTTTAGAGTTCTCCATTTTTTCTCAATAATAAATAGGCCCTCGAGCCTGATTGTAACATAGTTCAGAGGTCTGTAGCCACCACATCTGTTCTCAGAGATTCGCTACTAGTACCCTGGATATTTTATTTCCATTATGTCTGTAAGCATATTTATGTGATTTGATATTAATGAAATGAAGCATTATTTCTGCTGCATCTCTATGTTCATGGTTATTTCTCTATTCTGTTGCATTCCTGCATAAATCCGGATTAGTAGTATCAGAGCGGTCTACTCTTTCTTTGTTTTTATATGCATGTCCCCAACACGGTCAAAGTATAAGGATTTAGGGCTCGATCTAGTTGAACCGTTGCAATATCAGCCTCGCAAACCCCAACTAAATCCCATGGTGGAGGAAAAGAAAGAAAGGAAAGTAGGAGATCCTATCAAAATATTGCTCGAGGAGGCCCTCGAGAAACAAAGGAACATGATGATGAATAAATTTTCTCAGATCCTTCAACGACTGCCCACCTATGGCGCATCTGCATCCAGCAGCCACTCTGGAGGTGCCACTCCCTTCAAGGTATAAGTAAACTTTGAAATTCCTACATTTGAAGGCCAAATAGATTCAGACGTCATAGATATATGGTTCAATTTTCTGGAAGGGTATTTCTCAGTCCATGATTTCTCTGACTGAGAAAATATTTTTTTTTTCACTCCTCAAAGCCACCCCCAATGTCAAAGACTAGTGGGAAACCTATTGTGAGAAAGAGGATGAAGGGGAACCCTCTTTGTTCTCATCCACACCCACACCCACTTAGAATTCATTCCGAGATGACACCAAGGAATAATATTACCCCTTGGGGAGCTATGAGGACAAATACATCCAATGGACCACATTGCAGCAACAAAGGGATCAAGATGTGCACGAATAGAAAAATCTGTTCCATAACCTATGCAAAAATTTGGGTATTAAATATTCAGAGAGACATTTGGTGCTTAGGTATTGCAGATTTCTGGATAAACACGTTCAGGAGGAAATGTAGTTCCTTGACATTACATCGCTTGGCATGTCATATCGTTATGCCACCAAGATCGAGCAAAAATTTAAGCAGAAGAAGCGAGACTTTAGATCTGTGAATCCGAAAGATGCCCCCAAACCAAAGAAAAAGGTGAAAGGCCAAAGCGGTGCGACTCAGAAAAACACAAAAAATCAAAATAAGGACACAGGGAAGTGGTGTGAATTTCATAATAGCCCCACTCATAGCACAAACGAGTGTCAGGCCAAACAATCGTTGGTGGCCAAACTAAAGGCACCTGAATCAGATGCCTTTTTTTTATCCTGAGTTAGAACTAGAAGAAGGCAATGAAAAAGGGAAACATATCATTGATGTAGATCCTAGTGCCATTTTTTCCACCACCAAGATCCAGAGGGAGGATCCAGAGGAGGGGGAGTGCCTCTTCCATTCGCAGATGTGGGTAAAGGGTTCTCCACTGCAATTTATTGTCAATAATAGAAGCCAAAAGAACCTCATTTTAGTAGAGGTTGTGAATAGGCTCGACCTACCAACCATAGCACACCCACATCCATATACCATCAGGTGGCTCCACCCAGGGAGAGATCTCCGCATTTTCCAGCAATGTCGCCTTTCGTACAGTATCAAGCCATTCACCAATGAGGTGTTGTGTGATGTTGCTCCTCTTGATGTAGCTGATGTATTATTGGGCCAACCATACTTGTGGAGGCGACATGCTATGTATGATTCTAGGCCTCATGCTATTTTTATTACTTTGGTAAATAGCTTTTATAGGATACCGGAGGAAGTACCGCCTTCTGTCATCTCTTTGACTACTGCAAAACAACACAGTAAGATTATTTCCCAAACAGGGAAATTTATTTTCCTTACAACTCGCTCACAGGGAAATAATAATATTGTGGCCACAACCTTGAAATAGGGCTCCCTTGCACGGTTGCAGTAGATGGACAAAGTCATGGAGGAATACGAGGAAATTTTCTCCTCACTCACAAAGGTTCCTCTACACTGTAAGGACAAGCACTCGATTGATTTGACTCCCAACGCACCACCGCCTAATGTTTCCATACATTCTACAACTACACATACAAAATCCACACATGTGCCATTTGAGGTTGATAAAGGAACCAAATTTACTAAACACATCTAGCATGTCCACCTGCAGGTCCATGACATCTTCAACAAATCTAATACCCAGTTCAACAGAATTTTCCTCATCTCATGGAGGATCTAGAAGAAATGGGGACCATTGCTTCCTAAGGAGGGAGGAATGATCTAGGTGGATATCGATGACCACCCACCTATTCCATTTGGACCAACACCATCAATTCTTGCAGCTTTTCACATTTAGCACAACTTACTATTTTTAGCAGGTTTTTGGGTCCTCCACTCCCGAAGCCATTTTAGGGCCTTGATGATCTAGGTGTATATTGGTGGCCATGCACCTATTCCATTTGACCCCCCACCATCATTTCTTCTAGTTTTTAAGTTGTAGCACAACTTACTATTTTTAGTAATTTTTCAGGTCCTGAAACTTAGGCCCTAAACGACGTTTTTTGGGCATCATTTTTGTAGCTAATATGATTCTATTCCAAAATTGATATCTGCAACAAAAATTGTATTCCTTGGATGGATCTTTCTAACGATGTATCATACACGTCAAACGGAGATCGTATACCGAAGTTACGTCCCCGAGAAGTTGAAACACCAATTTACCCAAAAGGGGCCCATAGTTTTGGCGCTTCATCTCCTAGGGTTAGGTTTTTGGAAATTTAGAGTTATCAATTGTTTCTAATAATAAATAGGCCCTCGAGCCTCATTTTAACAAAGATCAGAGGTATGTAGTCACCACATCTCTTCTTAGAGATTCGCAACCAGTACCCTGGCTATTTTATTTCCATTATGTCTATAAGCATAATTTTTTTATTTGATATTAATGAAATGAAGCATTATTTCTGCTATATCTCTATGGTCATGGTTATTTCTATATTTTTTTGTGTTCTTGCATAAATCTAGATCACCTTCAAAAGATCAAGCTCAGCATTGACAATTCCAGAGGCATTTCCTTCTCGGCGGTCTGGAGAAAGGCCAACAAGTTATGAATTTCCTTGCAAGCACCGGAATTGGTGATTCCGACAAACTCACCTCAATTTACTGGGATTCCATAATGGAGCCAACTGTCAAAATGGAATGTCTCTGTATCAATGCTCAAGATCTGCAGTAGGCCAAATCGACCTCCTCCTTGTTTTCCCCCCTAATCAATTATGTCATCATGATCACACCACTAGCCTTCCTTCTCATGATTGATCACTCAAGCAGCTCTACGTCTATCTGTTCCCTGCAGTACAATGCCACTCCAAACATTAATTTCCAGCATGATTTGGCTAACCCATCCAGCACGCCTACCATAGGCTCCTCTGGGCCTTCACACCTCTTGATCAGCTACTTAAAATCCCTCCTCCATACTTACACCTCTCTCCTAATTGTTATGCTTATGAACCCAGTAGAAACTTGGCCTCCCCCAAATCTACTTCACAATGCCGCCCCCCTCATCTCATCAACTCTACCTCCACTCTTCTTCATTTCCCCGCCTCAATGGCCCAAATCCACTCTCACCCACCTCCCCTTGCTCGTCGTGGCCTCCAAGCCTTCTGGGCTAACCTTTCTCACCCTCCTGTCACTCGGGCTGATACCTCTGCCAAAAATTCAGCCTGCTCATATGTGGACAACAACAACCTAGACATGCAGACGCAAATTTCTGACATGGATTCTATAGCCCAGATCCGTCGCAAAGCAACACCTTCAGAGGTGGTAGATCCTTCTCTTAGATGGTTCCCAGATCCTGGGCTAACCAGGCCTCAGGAGAACTTGTATAGCAGAACTATTGACCTACATTGGCACACCAAGACACTCTTGGTCATAGCCTTTCAGGAGTAGAGGAACACCAATAAGGAGCTTGAACAGAAAATAGATTCCCTGACTGATAAGTTCATAGCATATGTGAAGGAAGTGTATCACATGTGTTTCATTGATTGCAACTCACCTCACTATGCTATTCTGAAAAGGAGCTCTGTGGTGTGCCATCGTCAGAGCCCCAAGATTAAAGAGGAGGCTCCTCACCCCTCCAAAGCTGAGTGCCATGAAGCAGGCCCCTCCACACTTCACTGCCAATTCTTCTTCTCGGAGGAAGGGACTCTAGACAGACCCATCAGTGTCGACGAATACCTGAATGACAACACAAATGTGCAACACTCCCCTTGCCCCTAGTTCTTCAACTTTTGGTTTGTTTTATTTTATCTCTCTATATTTCTCACTTTGTTCGAGGCCCAATGGCCCTTTTTTTCCATAGCATCAAGATGTCGTTGTTTTTCTTTTATTCTCCTAGTTTTGTATGCATCTCTCTCCCCTCTGAGTCTCTCCCTATATACTCCTTCCCAGAGGATGAGATATATTTGTGCTAAAGGTTGTTCCTGGATATTTTCATCTTGAGGCTATGATGTAAACTATGTTTCTTTTATGAATGTGAATAGACCGACTTAATTTACAAAAAAAAACAATCTTGGGGTTACAGGGGCACAAAAATAACAATAAGGGGGATACAATAATAAAAATAAGTTACTACACTAGTAGTATGGGGACCTAAAAAATACAAAAACATATGCCATGATCCATCCTTCTTGTGCACTAATCCTACTCAAGCATAGAAATAATCTTGGCTATGTTAAATTATATGAGCCTCTAACATTTCTGCAAACGTACATTAAATCTCACTCTTTTAAGCATAAGGATATATGTAAGACTTGATGTTTGGAGGAAAAATTATTAGAATCAAATGAATAGCATGAACATGATCACACATAGGTGGGAGTCCTTCGAGAGTCTCAAACACCTTGAAATGATTGTTGAAGAATTTTTGGAGATCTAGAGAAATAGATGATTTTGATGTTTGAACATCTAGTAAGCATAATTGTGAAATTCCACCTCGTTTTTATTTCTTCAGAAGTTTTTTCATGAAATTAGAGTTTATTATCCTTCATGGCTTCACTATGATACCCCGTAATTCAACTTCCATTCACTCCAAAAAAATTTCAAGAAAATTTGTTGAAAATTAAAAATATCGTTCCCAAATATTGTAACCATTGTACTCCTAGTACAACATTAACAACTCCCATTGGAATGGAAACCATTGGAATATAGATACATATTACCACATGCTTAACTTGATATTATGACATTTTCCAGAGAAATTTATAGTTCCTCCACTTTCAACCATCACTTACACTCTCATTTTCAGTATAGGAATCAATTCAATTCCTTGGATAGCTTACAGTGAATAAAATTATCGGCACTACCCGAATCAGTCAACACTATTGCATTTTTATCCTTGATATGTCCTTCTATATTGAGAGTTTGAGGAGTGTTAATTCCTTTCAATGCATTATAGGATATGGCGAAATTCATTTCTTCTTCCTCTAGGTTAGTTCCTCATGTATATCCTCATATTTTAATTTTGTTGTTCCTTTTCTTCCTCCTCTTCACAATCTATGTAAAATAATTTATTCTCAGCACACGTATGACCTTTAGTGTATATGCTATCACAACTATTACAAAGACCTTTTTCTCCTTCTTCTTCTAATTCTTTTCGTGTCAACCTTGTAGGTTGTGGAAGTCTAGAAGCAGCAACACTTCCATATTTATAGTTGTGAGTGGTATGCTTCCTTGTCGCCATAATTTTTATTTTCATTTTTCTTTCCAACCTAAATGCCTTCTCCAATGAATGAGGTTCCCAAAGTTGAAACTCATGTTGGATGTTATCCTTTAAAGTCCCTATGAATACATCAATTTTGTTCTCCTCTAGAATATCATTTACCCTTATATTCAATTTTTGGAAGTCCTCAATGTGCTCCATCATTGAACCCTTTTGTTTGAGATTTATCAATTGGCTAAAGAAGGTGTCTCTCTTTATATCATCATAACGTGCTATCATTTCCTCTGTAAAAATTGACCAAGTGAAACAATTTTTACAAAAGAAAAGCCATCAATACAATACAAATGTATTGGGCTCTAGATATAAATTTTTAGTATATACCTTTTGTGCGTTTTGCACATTGTGAAGTTCAAACTCTTTCTCCATCTGTAATATATATGTTACAGGATCCTTGCCATCAAACTTCCTAATATAGATATTCTGAATATAGTGGGTCTTCAATCAAACATTACAGTCTATTAAATCATGATTAACATTTATTTTTTTCTTGTCATGAGTTTCCTCTACTATCTTTTCCCCATTAGGAAGATTTTCTTGTAGCAACTTTGAAAAACCTTCCTTCAAACCTTCCATGTATTTCTTCAAATATTACATCTTGCCTTCTATACCTCCAATATTAGTTTTCATGCCATTCATTCCATCCTTAAAGCCATCCATCTTAGCTTCTAGTTCATTTTTGGTTTTTCTATGAGAGATCAAAATTTGTTGCACTTGATCCTGTAATGTTGAGATATCATGCAATAATTCTTCCTCTTAATGTGTCATAGTACAGATTTATGAGGGATTAATTGGTATGGAACTATTTTTTATAGGTATTTTAGAATTAAATATTGATATATATTCTTCAATAAACCCTTTGAATCGCTTCAAACTGAATTTTCCAACAAAATTTATGCAATTTGTTTTAAGATCTTGAAATGATTTTAAATATATAATTTCAAATCTCCAACATCTGAAATTTCATCCTACGATATTCCTCTTGAGTCTTCTTTCAAATTCCATAGGCTAGACCTAATTTATATTCTTCAAGATAAATTTATTCCCAATCTCCAACAATGACCTATTATGGGCACGTTCAATAAAAAAAAAATTTGCAGTGTGGCACATGTCATTTTTTTGACCTTAGGATGTGAAATTGATACAAAGGAAACTACCATATATGCACTAACACTTTTTACATAATTCCAATTCGATGTATGAAACAAAATTTATGACAATATTGCCTCCGCCACTGTTTGATATAAAATTCTAGAGCATCCAAAACTCCTAACTTCCTCAGATCATATATCCGAAAATATAGTGAGAAAATATTTGAAATTTGAACATGACATTCCTCAGGATTTACGCTTCTCGTGGTAAAAATTTTGCTTGGAAAACTTCGTAGAAAAAAGTTATAATGAAATTTCCAATATGACCTGTTTCGAGTAGCGAAACACTAGAATCCAAAGCTCTCATGCCATATGTTATGCAACCAACTTATAAAATAGAATAAAATATAGATCATCATCTAGAAATCCGCCTCTTTGAGGGGAAAACCTTATTTACATTACATAAATGAACAATTCTTGTATGATACAAAAGATAAAACCTACCTTCTATATATATGAGTCTAAGAGGTCACAATATAACAATATCGGGACAACATGGACACAACAATAATGGGGATACACCTATGCGGCACAATAATAACAATATAGGGACTACATGTACACAAAATAACAATAATGGGGCTACACTAACAATAATAAGGGACTACACTAGTATTATGGGGACCTAAGAGGAAACATGATATATAAGATTTAATAAAAAATATCTCATACACATGAATCAACCATTTCTAGCCATTGAAATCCGTTGTACACCAGCAAATCAATTCCCTAAATATTTATAGTGCTTCATATAGGAAGCTACAAAATCCTATGAAATTCCATGTTTTCAACTCAAAACATCAAACTCTAAGACATAGAAGCTTCTTCTATTCAAGCACTTCATGAAAATGAGTCAATAAGCTATATCAATGCATATCAATCTAAAAAATTGAGTGGTATCACTAATTCAATGTTTGGTTAATTTTCTTTAAATATCCAACCCAAATCCTAGTAATTTAATCATCTTAATTACAAAAAAATTACATCATCTAGTGAAGCGGGCCTAAAGTTTCTAAATTTATGAAAAATTGTTGTATGGATTGGTAAAATAATTAGTGGTAGTGATTGACGAAGTTATGTCAAAATTCACAACAAAAGTATGGAATAAAATATGGTATCATTTTGAAGTTACTAGAATAAAATTCTCAATGAAATAAAGTTTCTAAATTTATGAACGAATTAGTCATTAGGGTTGGGCAACAAAATTTGAGTATGCAAAAAAATTGTTGTATGGATTGGTAAAATAATTAGTGGTAGTGATTGATGAAGTTATGTCAAAATTCACAACAAAAGTATGGAATAAAATATGGTATCATTTTGAAGTTACTAGAATAAAATTCTCAATGAAATTGGAATCATCATCACAAGGAAATGAATGCACACTAAAAAAGTTACCAAATGCAACTCTATGAAACTGTGAATTTTTTAGTGATTGCAAAAGGTTTGAAAGAATAAATATTGTGCTACATAGTTGGTTATGAGATATAAAAGAATGTATAGTAGAGGATACATAGACATTAATAATAGTTCATGGATTTGTAAGAGTGATACCTGATATATGAGTATGGGTTGAAAGGTAAATACGAAGGAAATGGGGCCAACCCCAAACACTCATTATTTATCTTTCCATTCCTCTTGAAGATCCTTTTTCCCTGTCACTTATAACTACTAGAATGTTTCTTTAAACAATATTTTTATAATTAAAATTATCATATAAAGATATAAGCAAGCTTCATAACAACCCAACCCACACTAAATATATTGTATATAGCCTAATCAAATACTAAAATTTTATTTATCCTCAAAATTATTTAATTTTTGGAAACACATAATTAGATTCCCCCATTTCAAATTGAAACATTCCAACTAATACATGAGTGCATTGCAACATGCTATGAAATAGTTTGATATTTCAAATTATAATTTTAATATATCAATATATGTCAAAGAACACAAAAAGTAACTCAATATTTACATTTAACTCAATATTTACAATCATACTGAAATTTTCATTTGTAAGGATAGTAGTATCAATACTGAAAATAAATAATAAATACAAATACAACGAATAAAAATACAACTTCTATTAGCGCCTAAAAATGCGTTGACAATTTTTCATTTTTGCGGGAGTTTTTTTTGGTCCAAGCTAAGAGCTCAAATTTAGGAAAGTATTTCAGAGGTATGGATGGAGATACTTCTTAATATGTTGAAGGAGGAAAGGAGGAGCCCAAACTTGCACGAGAAGCTAATAGGAGCAAGAAGAAACCTATAAAAAAAACAATTATCATATTATTAGTGAAAATATACATATAACATTTCTAGAATTAAATATAAAACAAAAAATATTTTCAACAAATCATAAAGAGAGAACTAAACCTAGTAAATCAACCGTATCGACAGGATGGAGTATAAACAGTATCAATCAGACCCTACGAGACAACAACAATTGGTGGAGCTGTAAGGAGAATATCAATGGCACACTCCAAATGTGCAGTATCAGGTGGAGCACCAAGGAGCGTATCTATGGAACACTCCGAACTAGAAGCAGCAGGTGGAGAATAATCTGTATTGGTAATATCCCTTGAGAGAGAAAAAAAAATAGTATCGATGGGACACTTTGAGAGAGGAGAAATTGGTGGTACACAAACATAATCGGTGGAATCCTCTGAGAGAGTAACAAAGGGTACATTAGCATCAATGCGACCAACTGGGATAAAACATTAGGAGGAGGTGATTTGAAATTCTCTGCAATATGTGTCATATTAAATCCACTGGATGTGCCACCATTGAAAAGAGTGGTGCATGTTTGTTGGGCCACCCACATCTCGAGACAAAGATTAAAGGAATACGTTTTTAATTATAATATTAAAAAGATGTATGTCATACTTTGGGGCCTAATGTAATGTGGTTAATGGGGAGGAAAAAAATAAAGGAAGGCATGTTTAGTTGGAATCTTAAAACATGTATGTCACACTTTGTGGCCTAATGTGGCTAATGTGTAGGATAAAAGGAAATTTTTAGTACATTTATGATGTAGCCGAATGTTGGAGGGATATAGAGGAAGTGTAGGAGGCTTTTTATTTTCATTTCCTCTCCTTTTACTTGAAGGGATCCTCAGAAACAATCATCATCACTCATCTACAATAGGTGTACTAGCAGTCAATGAAATCAAGTTAATGAGAGAATCTAAGGAAGCTAGATATATTTTTTTTTAATTTTTGGAGGAAGGAGTCTTATTTATAAGGAGGTTTCCCATCAATCCTATTTTTATAGTGAAATATGCCTAAGGGCTCCTTAGGATTTACATTTTTGGAGAAGGTAAGTACTATCAAGAGCTAGGAGATTGATTGTGTCAATGCATGACGTATCTGAACTCTATTTTATATGAATGAAAAGTATATTGTTTATTCACATATAATTTTGTTCCACGGGGCTGATTCCCCTTTCTTTACATCTAATTTTTTTCCATGGGGCTGAGTCCCCTTGGGTTAGAGCCAAACTGAGAGAAAATAGTCCCCTTATGTGTATCATGTTTTTCCATTATTTTAGTAGCAACATTCGCTTAGTTATTTGAGTAAAATTTTATTTTCTATAAAATTGTAGTTTTAGGCTTTATTACCACCTCCCTTGTGGGAAATGTGGTTGAGGATTCTACAACAATAAGCCAAAAATATGTGATTATTTCGCTTTACAATTTTCTAGGATTTAGTTCATTATCACTCACATACTTGGTTTATGCAATCTAGGAGTTAAAATCATGTTTTTTAAGTTTTCTTGTATGTAAGTTGGATGGATGTTGTGATTTGAATTAGTTCTTAATGAGATAAATTCATTTTTTTAATTTCATGAAATTCATCTCATCCTTTCTTTCTTAGGTTATTTTGCTGCAACTTGATTATAATTTTGAGTAAGAAAAAAAATATTTTGTTGGAATTCATGCTATCAATGGCTTGAAAGGTTGGAACACTCATCCTACATTCCCCTTATCATCATCAACCCCTTCATTTTCATCCCATACTACCCTCAAAATTATGCCAGGGAGACCATATTTCTGGGTTATTTAAGGGATTCAATGTGCATTTTTTTTTTGTACAATATTAGCCCGTAAGATGAACTAGGCTTGAAAGAGACCTCACAGAGCCCCAATATATCATTACCTACCCTTTCCCACCTTAAAAACACCTTTCTCACCCTCAATATACCCACAATAATAAATAGTGAAGCAAAATATGGCAATCTTATAGCATCCTGTAGTCAGTAAACTTGAGCAGATTTGTCCCAAAAGTTTGGTTTTTGTGCCTAAGCCTTGAATAATGACCCCTAGGATTTGAATCCATGATTAAGGCGGGCCAAATACTAATTTTAACCTTCCTTATTCCAAGTGCAAGCACAATTTTGAAACTATGATTAAATGAAAATTTTCTAAATTGAATGATAATGATTATTTTATCATGAAATGCATACGAGTTATGTTATTCTAGCCAAGTTCATTTGAACTCAATTATTAAGAGGTTTATTTTACAATCTAGAGTATATTAGAATTATTTCTTGAATTCATGCTATTAGGCTTTCAATTAAAAAAATGATGTTCTTGTGTAGGTTTAGTTTCTTTTCAAAGCAAATTTTCACATAGTGAAAATAGACTAATGAATCACATTCTTACAAGTAGAAAAAGGTTTACATTATGTAAATAGATAATTAATTTTCATTCCTTCAATTAGAATAGCCTTTAAATTCCTAAAAATAAGGTATAATTTACATTTAATGAATGAAATTTTCCATTTCCACAAGTAGAACAATTGATTTCATTCGTGTAGTTAGTCTACAAATTTATTTTTCATGCAATTCCCTTCCTTGAGCTAGTTAAAAAAGTGGTATTTTCATGCCTTGACATCGTCCATTGCTTGAACGTTGCATGAGTAGAAATTGACCCACTATGCATAAAACACTATCACAACTTAATTTTGTATGAACCCAAGGTCTATAATTAAATTTGGTAGCCTTGGTGACCCACTATGCATACAACACTATCACCACGTAATTTTGTATGAACCCAAGGTTTATAATTAAATTTGGTAGCCTTTGGAGTCTAAACAATCTTGTTGTTATATTGCAGCTCATTACCTTTTGGCATTTTTGTCATAGAGGTGTAAAATTAGATGTTGTTTTTACTTAGGTTAAATTTCTTTCTTTTTCCATCATTTGTTCTGCACTAGCATTTATGATTTGAAAAAGTGAAAAAAATAAAAATACAAAAAAATAAAACTAGTTATTTCATGTCTCTGGATAATCAAGGGAAATTTCTATAAAAAAAAACCCTCTATCAAGGAGTAAACCATCCTCCTTCTTTGTTGACTGTGAGCTTCCATATCTCACTACAAGGGAGTGGGAAAATCCTATAGGTGAACAAATTCAAATTTATGAGGGACCCATAGGGGGGAAGATCTCATATAAACTACCCAAATCATGGTTGAAAACAACCAAACTGAGTTCTTTCCTATCCGAGGGACCAATGAGAAGGATGGGATAAAGAATATAAATCCTAACACCCTTCCCCATTTTCATTACTTACCATTTTAGGATCCTCAGAAATTTACGTTTGAGTTTTCTATAGTTTGAAGGACCTATGACTATGCCTCTCATGAACAAAAGATGAAATTGTTTCCCTTAGCCCTCAAGGATGCAACATTGCATTGGTTTATGAGTCTACGTGGAGGCACTGCCACCACCTGGGAACAAATGCATCAAGAATTTAATGAGAAGTACATGGACTATTGTACATCTAAGGAGACAAAATAAGAAATCTATCAAATTACCTTAAGGTGAGATTAGTCCTTATAAGAATACGAGGAAATGGTTCAACTCAATTATCATAGGGATAAATTTACCCTTGTGAATCACTAAAGATTTTCTTTCTCTGAGGGATTAAGAAGGATGTAATGGAGACCCTAAATGTGTTGTCTGTAGGGGATATTTATCATCTTACCTATGATGACTTTCAGACAATATTCAAGAATCATTCTATGGTTGCTAGGAAAAATGGTAGTTCAAGTCAACGACTATTCAACTCTTCTCCCTCTGCATCAACTATCAAACATGAGATAGGGAGTAAATTGGAAGACTTTATGAGTGAAAATTTTCATAAATTTTCCTTAATATGTAGATAAAAAAGAAGAAACATGAAGAAAAAAGGGCACTAGTATTTTTTTTCCCTAGATTTACTAAGAGGCACCCTAGCATTGACTCGCCATTGAACACAATAGAGGTATGCTCTGTATGTGAGGAGAACCATGCAACAAAAAAATACCCATCTCTTCCAATCCGAAAGGTAGTGTACCAAGGGGATTAGAATGGCCTAGGGTAGCTTTGTTTCATCAACAAAAGAAGGTTGCAAGGTCCTCAACCTTATCAACAAGGAATGTCATGCACACAAAATCCTTCTTACAATTCAATCTGGAATGCACCTTTCTAGCCTTGGTACACTCGAAATCATCCATATTATTCTATGCACTCTCCTTCGTCTTATGCTCCTCAGTATTCTCTCCATCCTTTCAACCCACCTTTGCAGCCATATAATTCTCAGCCTCCTTAATGGGGTAACTCCTCACAAGGATGGAGACCTCAGGTGTCCCAAAATCCTTCCTTAATTCATCCTCCTCAACCTCAAAAATAACTCTATCACCACAATCCACCTAAGGAACCTCAAATTCGTTCCCAACGCAATATAAACCTGAAGAGTAAGCAAGCACAATTTCTTTATAGTTGGGAGAGATCCTATATTTCTTATTTTCTGGAACTATAAGAGATCAAACTTTGGTATTGGAAGGTACTTCCAAATATTCATGCACCTTCTCCACCTGAAGATATTTAAGAAGAGAAGGAAGATAATATCCCTCGGGCTAGTGCACCCCCTTATCCTACCAGGTTGGTCAAAACGTAAATAACACACCCGATATGAGGCTACAATTCTAGTAGAATTGATTAACTTGTGTGTTAAAATACCCCTTCACCATGGCATCAAAGACGTCCCAATTTACAAAAAAATTATCAAGGAAGAATGTTTCAAAAGGCATGGAAGAAGAAGAAGGGATGCCCCTTCTATCAATGTTGTTGGGAAATTGTATGATCTAATTCTTGGGAGGGTGATCTCCCTAAAGTGCTTGGATCCTTGTAGCTGAGTAGTGGATGTGAAGTGTGCACAGTAATAACATTATGGTCCCCAAAACCTTGATTTCCCTTTGGGATTCAATCAATGTTATGAAAAAAGAGACCATGCTCAAGTTCAATCGCTAAGGAGCTTTGAGGAAAACCACCACAGTACTATACCTTTCAAATATATCCATAGTATCCCTCGAAGGAGTTATTGAGGATGTGATGGTATCTATCGATTCCTAGGTATCCCAAAAATTTCCTTGTCCTATAGCCCAAACCCAAGTTTAATATTTACCCTATCATCCTAGGGAGACCATGGTTGGCTACTATTGATTCCAACATTAGTTGCAAGGCTAGGAACATGACCATCAAGGACTTTCATATCTGAAATAAACTCATAATTCTTGCTCAACCTTCTATTTAGCATTAATTACCCTTATGGATCGAGTATGGGGAAGAATAATACTTTTATCATACATCCCTCTACCAATTTCGTAAACTAGACATTGTTGTAGGTGGTCGACAATTTGATGAAGATGACCTTATTGACCATCTCTTACAGAATCAACCTCCCACTTCCATTCCAATTGATGAACTCGTGGATGAATCCGTGGAAAAGTATGAGGGTAATCCATGGAATTATATGTGCTCTCTTGACCTTGACCTAGATAATGTGGAAATAAGCCCATCCAAAACTTTGAATATGATCCCTCTCCCATCCAAACAAGAAGATAAATTATGCCCTTTGTTGAGGCAACATCTTGATGATTTTTCTTTTGCTTGGGACTATAACGAAATTAAAGGTGTAAATTCATCAATTTGTACTCATCATATATACATCAACAAAGGATGAAAACATGTAAATAAACCCTGGTGGAGGGTGAATACCTTGCTTAAGGAAATCAAAAAAGAAGAATTGCAAAAGTTGTTGGATGAAGGGTTCATATACCCCATGTGGGATATTTAGTGGGTGTCCCCTCTTGTCATAGTCAGAAATAATAATGAGAAGTGGAGGATTTTTTTATTATTATATAGAACTTAGCAAGGCTACAAAGAAGGATGATTTCCTTTTTCCTTTCATTGACCAAGTCCTAGATGGCCTTGTAGAGAAGAGATTATTTTCCTTCCTAGATGGATTTAGTGGGTACAACCAAATATAGATTATCCTTAAGAATCAAGGCGATACCACATTCACATGTCTTTGGGGAACCCTTTTTTATAGAATCCTTCCATTTGGTTTATGCAATGCCCCTAATACCTTCCATAAGGAAGTTCTAGGTATCATAGCTGACCTTCTTCATGGCACTGTTGAGATATTCATTGATAACTTCATTCCTTATGGATGTGGCTTCCAAGAATCTCTTTCTTATCTATGTAAAGTCTTAAATAAATGCATTGAGATGAATATTTCATGAATCTTTCATTGAGATGAATGCAGCAATTGTCTTCCATTCTATATCTAAGGAAGTGATACAAGTTGACCTCAAAAAAAATTTCCATCATTAAAAGTGTCCCCACCCTTAAAAAAAAAGGGATGTCATAAACTTCCTTGGATTAGATGGGTATTATAGAATTTTCTTTAAGTAATTTAGTAAATTGGCTTCACCCTTCTTTGGATTACTGGAAAAATAGTTAGAATTTTATTGGACACAAAAATTTCAGGAGGCATTTGAAGTATTGAAGGAGAATTTGACCACTACACCCATTCTTAGGGCTCCCAATTAGGCATTTCCTTTCCATGTCCACACAAATGCATCAAATAAAGTTGTAGGAGTAGCCTTAGCACAAGTGGAAGATAAACTGCCTTGTGTTATACATTTCATTAATAAGAAATTTTCTAAGGCTGAACTTAACTATACATTCACTGAAAACAAACTCCTAGATGTGGTGCACTCTTTCAATAAGTTTAGGTAGTATATCACTCGATATCAAACTTTTTTTTCACACTAATCATTTAGCCATTATGTAACTAGTAAATAAACCTGATTTGAATGCTAGAATCATTACATGGTTGTTACTATTGTAGCAAGTTGATTTAACTATTGCTTGAAAATGAGGGAAAGAGAATGTGGTTGCATATTTTTTTTCAAGGCTAACCTTCCCTAAAGATGAGGAGATGGTTTATTAAGAACTTGTGGATGAACAATTATTTTCTATTTCAGCTTATGTGCACTTGTTTTTTGGGGGATTCCCTCCTAATATATCCTCCATAATGTATCCTCCATGGTGAAGAGAAAGAACATCTCGAAGAGTGTTCCTTTCACTTGGATTGGGAGAAACCTCTTCAAGTTAAGGCCAAATCAAATTTTGAGGAGATGTGAAAGTGATGATGTATTTTACATCCTCTCAGCCTACGATAATGGACCTTGTGAGGTCCATTTTTCTAATATAAGGACAATCTTCAAGGTTTTACAAGCTGGCTACTATTTTCCTACTCGACATCAATATGAAAAGAGGTACACTTCCATATGTGATGAGTTCCAAATGATGTGAAATCCTACATCTGATGATTAAATGGCCCTACAACCTCAAGTGACTCTCGAGAAATTTGAGAAATGGGGCATGGACTTCATTGGGCCTATTGATCCAAAGAGAAGAATATATACATCACTGTGTGCACTCATTACTTGAAAAAATGGGGTGAAGTAAAGGTAATGAAGGAAACAACTCACATTAGGGGAATTCTGAGGTCTAAAATGGGCCTCCTAAGAAAATTTTCGAACCAAAATAAAGTTTATAAGAACAAATAGGATTCAAGATGATTATTTCAACCATGGGGGATGATGATTCATAATTTTTGGAGTAAAAAGGTACAAATATTAAAAAATAATAAATAATAAAACTACTTTTTCAACTTGTATTTTTAAATTATCTCACTAAGTTTTCACTCAAATTTCGAGTGAGAGTACTCGTTGGATGCAAAATTTAATTCCTCATCTAAGGAGTACCCATGTTTCATACTTGTGATGGACCCTGCTACATGAAAATTGAGAAATACGTGAAAAACGTGATTTCATTCACGAGTTTTCATGTATTCCTCATTTTTCATGAAGCGAGGTCCATCGAAAATATGCAACATGGGTACTCCTTGGATGAGGAATCAAATTTTGCATCCAATGTGTCGCTTGAAATTTGAGTAAACCCATAGGGAGATAAATTGAAAATATGAGTTTAAAAAATATTTTTTCTGTTTTTCCCTCTAAAATTTGATGATGTAATTTAATCTTATTTTATTATTTCCACTATTATTTTTTAATTTCCTTAAGAGGCCCATTTTAGACCTCAAAATTCCCCTAATGAGATAAGTGGTTAAAGTTTTTAGGGACAACATATTCTACAAGTTTTGTTATCCAAGGGAGTTGGTCACTGATAAAGGGGCATAGTTCACCTAAAATTTGATTGAAGACATTATGAGGAAACACCATATCAAGCACATGAAATACAATACTTATAATCCTTAGGAAAATGGGAATGTGGAAGTCACAAATAGAGCCTTGGGGAACATTTTGACCAAGGTTTTCATCAATAGTAGAAGGGGTTGGGTAGACAGACTTATACAGGAAACTTGGGCCTACAATACCACCTCGAAAAATGCTACTGGATTCACCCCATTCGAGTTAATCTATGAAAATAAATCCTTGTATTACATTTAAATCAAGTACAATACCTTGAGGATGTAATCACACTTATATTTGGACCTCCCTACAACACAACAAGAAAGGTTGTTAAGATATAGGGAAAATTTTAAGATGCAAATTTATCTTGAAGTTTAAAAACATTGGCGAATCTCACTGGTCCCTAATATAAAAAATATAAAATGTTTGTTGATATATTTGTAAAATTATTAAAATTTATAGTTATTTTACATATATCCTCTATATATTGTTGGCGATTTTGAAGGTAAAATAATTTTATATTGTAAAATTTGGGCGAATCATTTTTATAAAAAATGGAAATTGGAAAATCTTTTTTGTTGAAAACTCATGGAAAATTAGCCCACCTGCTAATATTAGCTCATAAAGTTTTAATTGTTAAGCTCAATGGCTTGGATGAGTTCAGATTGCAAGGTCTCCTACACAATCAGGTAGTCTAGATATAGAGGAAGATCTAGCATGATAAACATATTAGGGAAAGAGATTATCAAGAGGGTGATTGGACCATATTGTAAGATTCAATGTTCAAGGATTTGAAAGGGAAGTTAATGGAAAGGTAGTTGGGACCCTATCTAGTGGAAAAATGTTATGTGAATGTATCTCTCCAACTAAGAACAATTGGTGAGGAAGTCATTCCCTTATTGGTTAATGGTTACCGATCAAAGTTATACAAAACACCTCTATCAAAAGAACTTTACTAGTTCAATAAGCAAGTAGCCATGTAATTGGGGGTATCAAGTTCACCCAAACTCTAATTAGTAAAATAATAATAGCGAAAAATGAAAATAAAGGGCCTAGGTGAATAAAGGGCCTAGGTTGAAAACCTCAATGAAGCAGCCAATGCTAGGGTTGAAAACCACCATGAGGTAGCCCAAGAGAAAAAATAAATAAGAAAAAAATATATATAACAGGAAAATAAGTGAAAACCCCCTCTAAGTTTCCTAGGGAAAGCATGTAGATTCAAAACCTATTTAGAGTAAATCCGAAAGAGAAAACGAGAAAAAAAAAAAGAGAAAATAAAGAAAATAAAATGAAACAAAAAAGAGGAAGGAGAGAGGTAAGGGATTCCACATTCCATTTCACTAAGCATGTTGATCCCACTACCACAAAAGGAAATAAAATGATATGCCGTAATTGAAATACTCATTCCCAAAAACATTAGAAAGGCCCAATAAGGCATCGAAGGTTAAGCTAGATATGACTAGAGGTTCTCTAGGGTGCTACAGGGGAACTACAGAGTCGATTCATAGGTGCTACAGCATAGGGAGTACATGTTATATAGTAAGACACACTTGCTAGAGTATTACCAAAATTTCTACGGGATTGTAGAGGAGGTGTTATAGGATCAGTCCGAGAAGTGAAATAGGGTTTAAATCAACAACAATCTTCCTCCAAATCCCCATAATAATAACTAATAATCCAATAAGGGGTACCTAAAAACACCAAAATAATACAAAAACATCCCCCTGTCATAGACATCTTCCTAAGACACTAGTGGATGGGTTCCTTGAAAACTTGAAAGGGTTTGATCATGAGATAACCCAAAAATTTTCCATGGCCCTTCAATCTCAGGAAGAAGATATTTCCACCACTATTTTGAGGGGGATTTCCATCCATTTGAATTCAAATCTCATTAATAAAGTGACCACGATCCTTATAGGAGTCAAATGGGGCAAGGAAGATAGAACAAAATCTATCACATACATGATAAATTTCTTCCTCCCTAAAGAAAAATTATTGAAGAGAAAAATGGAGTAACAAGAGAGATCCTCCTCTTTTATATTTTTTTGATGATTCACACACATAATAATAAGTAACAAAGCTAATAAGTAAAATGAATTCATAAGAATTTTTCAAGTAAGATATATCATTCTAATAATTACACTATATATTTCTCAACATGGTTTAAGTGCTAAGGTTGGCGAAGGGAATTAAGAATATCTCCATTACATTGAAAGGGTTCCTAAAGAAGATTTCAAAGGTAGAAATACATCTCAATAAAGGCATCGAGGAAGCATGGAATCTTCTACTTACTACAAAGAAGCAAATAATCAAGACTACGAAATCTTCATTTCAAAATCCATCCAAATCTAATTTATACAATAGATGCAATCTGTGAATTGAAATAAGATCATGAAGGAGTATGTAAGGGATGTGCATTAGGTAACAATACCAAGAGACCATTTGGAAGCACTGCTTCGCAGTCAAAATAAATATTACATATTATTCATTATGATGTATGTGGCCTTATTACTTGTAAATCACTTGGAGGTTAGTTATATTACGTAAATTTTATAGATTATCATTCAATAAAAACTTGGGTTTACTTATGAAATCCAAGGACTAAGTATCTACAAAATTCAAGAATTCAAAGCTAAAGCAAAGAATCTTTAAAAAAGAAGAAAAAATATACTAAGATCTAATAATGAAGGAGAGTATACATACAAGGAAATTATAGTCTTCTATAAAGAGTATGGGATTAAAAGGAAGATCATAGTCCTATACAATCAAGAGCAAAATGGAGTTTCAGAACAAAAAAAATCGTCGATTAAATAAAATGTAAAATTAATGTTGCATAATCAAGATCTACCAAACTTTTAATGGGGATAAGCCACAAAGAACGAAATAATTGATCCATTGAACAAAGTGTAAAAGAAAGGTTATGTAAAATCAATATTGGATGATCAATATCTATCAGTATTTGTGGGGACATGCCACAACGAGGGTTATATATATTCAAGGTCGAAGTCCCCACAAGTCACTAGATAACAAGACTCCTGAAGAAGTATTCACTAGGAAGAAACCAAGTATAGACCATCTCTCACTCTTTGCTTGTCATATATATATATATATATATATATATATATATATATATATATATATATACCAAAGGAAGAAAGAACAAATTTGGATTTGTGAGGCATGAGAGGAACATTTATTGGCTACAAAAATTTTCTAATTCCTATAAAATATACATAAAGGAAGGTCTCCATATAGAACCAGAATCCTAGAATCTCTTAACATTGAGAAAAAATTCTAAGCAATTTTTTCAACACAAAATCACCTACAAAACCAACAACTTACATCCTCCTACATTTTCCATATTAAATAGGCTATCCCCAAGACTTCCTATAGCCTCTTAATACCATATTCCTCTCATTTCTCCTACTTATTGAAATATACTTTATTTCTTCATTAAAATTTCATTTATCCCATGTAATTTTGATTCTCACTTTCCCCATGGTTAATTTAATTATTCTACATGCTCCCAGTAACTATGTGATGTGATTTTCCTCACCAATCAAGAATATAGAACATGCATCCAAAGGTTTAGGGATATTAAAACAACACTCATTTAATGATTATATTTTCAGGGTATTAAAATAGGGAATATATTTTTTATAAAAAAAAAATAATAGACCTTATTTTTTTCATTAAAATTCCATTTATCCCATTTAATTTTGATTCTCACTTTTCTCATGCTCCCAATAACTACGTGATGTGATTTTTATCAAAAAGATATAGAATATGCATTCAAATGTTCTAAGCATTATAGGGATATTAAAACATTAAAGGAAACTTCAACCTAAAAGTAGTCTCCTAAGGAAAATTGTTAAAATAATAGTTAAAAATTTTGGAATGAAAAAAAAAAACACTACATTTTTTAATTGCATATTTCTTTTATATCCTTATATTTTTACTCAAATATGATGTGTATTGGACACTAGTTGGATGCATAATTAAATTCCACATCCAATTTTTTTGCATAACTAAATTCTACATCCAGCTATTGACCATTATGCTAAAAATTGAATATACCATATCAATGTGGGTTTTCTCAAAAGTATTCATAATTGGTAGTTGTTGTATGTGGAATTTAATTCTTCATCCAACTAGTGTCTACAGATGAAATTTGAGTAAATTTGATTGGTTAACATTTATGACAACGCGCCGATGCGGCTGTTTAATGCTCCGGATGGGACGTGCCACCATGCGCACTTCCCCATGGCGATGGCCAGGGCAGCCCACATGGCTCCCGGTACCTGCATTTATATAGCTCTTAATGCTCCTTCTTGTGCGAAGTTTATTCATCTTGGTCTGCTCAATTTGGTTACGATTCTGGCGGTGCTGCAAGAAATGGAAGGTCATTCGAATGGCTCCGACGACGCCACTGGTTCGGTGAGCTCGCCCGCCCCACTGCTTGGTATCTGCACTCCTGGTTCGCTCGAGGCCAGCGTGAAGACCTCCACAGGGAGGCGCTGCTCTCTGCAGGCCTGCATTGAATTGCTCCCAGGTATTCAATACTCTCAGATTCCGCATTGTCTGCTCAATTTTCTCTCCGGTGCTGGCACTGACCTGCGTGGTGGGCTTCTTGTCTATTTTTCTGCTCCTCCTGTCATTCTCCGCTTCGCCCATCCCATTGCTCATTCCACCACTCCTCCTGCTATCACCGCTACCCCTCTCGATTCCGCTCACCTCTGTCGTTCCTCTGGTGACATGCCTCGTCTTCGTGAGAGGATGAGGAGTCGACGAGGCCTCAGCCGAGGTCTCAGTCGCCCCCCTCCCAACTCCTTCTCTACCGATGACGCCCAGGACTTCTCTCCGAGTCTGCGTGGTGGAAGAGGACGTGGTCGCCGTCGCTCTGGGGATGCAGTTTCAGTTTCCATGGATGCTGCCCCGCCTTCTCCCTCCCATGCACACGTACCCGGCGGCAGCTCTACCCAGTCTGTCCCTCCTGGCCTTCCTCGGCCCACCATCAGGTAGACTTTGTAGCGTACGGAGCTAAGATTTGATAGCATGTCCTCCAATTCTGTTCTCACGGCCTACATCACTGTCACTCTGCGTGAGGAAATTCCCAACCATCCTGCGCCCCGTTGGGCTTCTCTGCACCCCCCTCCAGGTTCTGGGCCCCTCTGCGCTGAAGCTATTCCTGTCAATTCCCCTCTTTCACCTCAGGAGCAGCAGAGACTCACTGGAGCGCGCTCTGGCAGAATGGATACTATCGACTCTGTCAAGGATGACAGCAGTGAGGATTTCGGTTGCAGGGTCATTGAGGAACCACCTTCTCCGACTCATGACTAGCCTCTGCAATGCTTTCCAGGTTTTTTGTTCCAGTTTCATAGATAATGCTAGATTTTGTAGCTTTGCAGATCAGTTGGAAAAGTGGTTTCTGAACTATGGCTTCTCTTTTTATGTTTGTTTAGTTTATATGTACTCCAAACCGGTTTCCCTCTCAAGGGCGGTTAAGACTCTTTGTTTAATAGGACTGGTTTCCCACTCTGGGCAGTCCAGGTACTCCTTCAACAGTTTGATTTTCAAACACAGTGCTCAGGCTTTCATAGCTGACATTGTGCCTGTTTTGTACCAGTAACCTTATACATAATAGAATTAGTCATACTTAGATAAAAAAAAAACATATTATGACTTGGAAATTACATAGACACTTTTACGCTAAAATTTCCTCTTTTTTATGAATATTAAAAGAGTGAATACAATTTTTATACAAAAATAATCTAGAAATGTTTCTTTTGATTGATATACAAATTTAATTACCTTTTCTACATATTTTTTCCCCTCTTATATAAAACTAGACCCTATTCGCATCATTTATATACTATACAACCATATCATTATTAGTGCAACTTATGGATTAAAAACTCTCTTGGTATATGAGAAAAAAAATATCCTAGATAAGTGACTCATATATCTCTTTTGTGATAGTGAATTGGCTTCACACTTTGTTACTTCATAAGAGAAAAGGGAAAATGGACTATATCTATGTATGTAAAGTTACTAACCACAATTGTACAATATTGGGATGGTGGGGACTCAAAATTTATTTCCACTAACTCATTATTTTCCTATGATAAGACATTGTTTAGTTATAAATATAATATTAGGTTCTCTAATATGCTATTATTTTGTGAATTTTTATTAATAAATTAATGTATTCAATATCACAAATATGGTATTTATCAATTATATATGAATATTTGTTTTTTAAATTTCTTAGCATTTAAATACATAAGATAGACAACATTTATCCAACATGGAAATAATAAATGGTCTCAATAATATTTAGTCAATGAATACAAAATTTAGTTATATATGCGAAAATGTCCTCCAACATCCACTTAATATTTCTGCAATAGGCCACCTATGGGCAAGTGCAATGAGGGCATAATAATGAATTTGATAGCCCAATTTCCCAAAAATATCATATTATTTTCACTTATGTATCAATCCAAACACACTCTTTTTCTCTCTAACTTGCACAAACCAATGATTGGGTGCCCTTGGGTTATCCTAATTTCCCCTAGGGCTCTAGCATTGACTAGCCAAAAAACCTCTTTAATCTAGGTCCCCAGAATTATCAACTACTATTAGATTGTTAATAACAATAGTTACTTATGCATATGGGAAACTCCTCTCGCTTGATTCAAATAATAGACATAACCATCATTATGTTATAGTGGTACCTTATGTTCATCCTAAAAGATACTCATAGAGTGTTTGGAAAAGAACTACTAATGATATAATTTAACCAAAAACATTGGAATATGCATGCATTCTCACAATTTACAACTCGACTCCCTAATAATCCCACATAACATTTGAGGTAACTAATCCAAAGGTTGATATGGCATAGAATATAATTTAATCAAAAACCTACGATTATAATAAAATATTATTATTTTTTCTTATACCCTTTGAGCCAACTAAACTCTCTCTCATTCCTTTCTTATATAACATTACCTCCATATTATTGTCCTTCTTTCTCTACAACTAGAAATGTACTTTTATTACTAAAACTCAATGCAGATTTTTTACATACTATATGGATTGACTAGATTTCATTCATCATGACATATTTAATTATTTATAATCCTAGAACAAAGTAGTCTACATATTATGGGGAATTCAACAAACACACAAGGAAATACAAATCCATCTTACCTCTCATGAACAACTTGTAGGGCTCATTCATGAATAAGACAATGTTTTCTTGTCCATGTGGAGCATTTTCCTATAAGGAACTTCTTTGTTCCCTTTGCAAGGCTTATACAACTTTCCAAAGAGCTACAATGAACATAAAATCAAACCTTATTAAGTAAAATATATGATTCTACATGGATTATTTTAAACCTTATTGAATTTTCTTCCAAAAAGACTAACGAATATTGAAAACTTTGTAACAAGGAGAGAAGATATGGACCTATAAATTAGAAATTAAATATGAAATAGACACATAACTTAAGGTTTTTTACTCCATCACCATATATCATCATTCATCAAATACATTTAAAGATACCAAAAAATTAAATATTTAAATACATTTTCTATGGTAGAGGAAAATATTTATAAAAAACAACAACAAACTAACATCCCCTTTGTTCACCTTTCTATCCATGGATAATGAGTTCTATATGACATTAAAATTATTATTCAAATAGAATGATAATATCATTCCCTCTATTACAAGGACCTATCTAGTACATACCCTTCCATATTGAACAAATAAATATTTAAATACATTTTCTATGATAGAGGAAAATATTTATAAAAAAAACAACAATAACATCCCCTTGGTTCACCTTTATATCCATGGATAATGAATTCTATATGACATTAAAATTATTATTCAAAGAGAAGAATCATATCATTCCCTCTATTGCAAGGACCTATTTAGTACATTCCCTACATTCCCTTTCATATTGAAATTGATGCATGTGGCAAGGAACCATAGGAAATTATATATATATATATATATATATATATACATTTTCTATGATAGAGGAAAATAATTATAAAAAAACAACAAATTAACATCCCCTTTGTTCACCTTTATATCCATGGATAATTAATTCTATATGACATTAAAATTATTATTCAAAGAGAAGGATCATATCATTCCCTCTATTGCAAGGACCTATTTAATACATTCCCTACATTCCCTTTCATATTGAAATTGATGCATGTGGAAAGGAACCATAGGAAATTATATATATATATATATATATATTAAGAATATCAAATTTTATTTTCAATATAATATATCCAGAAATGTTATTTAGTGTAGGGTTGAATTTTATAGTCAAGAAAAATTTAGTTGTAATTTATGCATTAAAACTTTAGACACTATGTCATTTGATATTGAGTTTTTGTGCATACAATTAATTCATCCATAAAGTATTTAATAAACTAAAATAATATGTGTAAGGATAAGTAGACTAATTTTCTTGTTGCAAGAAATTGATGTAACAATACTTTAGAAGCACAGATAATGATTTAAGTATATTGAGGCTTCCTCAACATTTATACTATACATAATTCTACAAAATTATTAGGAGGATGGAATACATGGAATCCTTTATCCATTTCATGATAAGCCAAGTGGAAGTCATTATGGTACAAAGATAACAGCCTAAAAAATATTGTATGATGGATACCATTGGCCTGCTATAGAATAAGATGATGAGCAATGTATATTTCATAATCAAGAGTGACAAAGAATAGGACAACACCAAAAGGATTAAATTCAACTGAAACCCTTAATTTTGTTGAAAATTTTTAACCAGTGGGGCATGGACTTTATATTAAGGCACATTTAAGTTCCTATAAAACAAAAGAAACATATTAAAAAATTCATGGATTAATTGCCAAAACTGGTAGTTATTATTGAAGGAAATGAGTAATGGAATTACTACATGAAAATAAAATTTTCAAATTTTGAGTGCCAAGAGTGATAGTCACACACTAATGCAAGTAATTCACCTAAAGTCTCATTGAATATCTCATGCTATTCAATTAGATTAGTAGAGAATTGGAAATAAATGGGGTTAACAAGCACACTAAAGATTAGGAAACTAGATTTATTGAAGTTATGTAGCAATGCCATACAACTTACAATACCACAAAAAGCTTCATTCCTTATGGGTTTCTTTATAATAATAATGTTATGTTATCTATTCAGTTTTATAAAACGATGTTAACAGTATCCTCCATGAGAAATATCATGAACGCAATAAAATATATATTACAATTTAGCTAAATATATTTGATAAATACAAGAAACAAGCCCCATTCCACATAGATTTAGTGCAATATAAAATACAAAATATGGCGGGCCTTGAGTTTTTAAAAAAGGGGAATATGCCATCCCTAATATTTTAGTATTTAAGGATTTCATAGATATGTTGAATACTAAAAGGTTGTGGCCTTACATAATAGATACATGTGGCTAAAATGTATCAATGAAAATTAGAGAGCAATAGATGAGGAAAAAAATAACTTTCCTTGTTAATAGACATCATTGTCAATCTAACAATTGATAACCACAATCAAAACGAAGAAATTCAATGTGATTAACAATACCAATTTCCTCAACCCAATCTGAAAAATAAAAGAGCATACAATCATAATAAAAGTTACCTTGTAACAACCTCATATAAGGTCTAGTGGAAACAATCCTAGGAGGCATCATCCGATATATAATGAAATAATACCAATCATGAAAACCCTATCAAGAATCATGGGGTATAGAAATTGTTAAATTCATTAATTGTGATAGCATCTCACAACCATTAAAATAAAATTAAAAATTAAAAAATTAAAAAATCATAAATTTAGGCAAATAAAGTACATAACAAAGAGCTAAACTTACTCAAAATATACAAACTAAAATTCAACAATTGGAACTATCCTACTACAAATATAAGCTACATTATGAAAGATGCAGAAAGTTTATATACACTCATGCTATTTCATATTTGAATCCATACAATATCATCATTAGAATCCTCAACCATTTCATCAAACCCACACAAGAAACCTTCACTTTAACATCTATAAACAATATAAAGTTAGAGATTTCGTCAACCATTTCTAACTCAATTACGTCCTTAATAAGAAGTACAATTTAGAACCTAATATATTGTACAATAATATCATGATGATGTATTCAAATACCTTACAATAATCCTTTTTGTTAAATTTTGGCCTTTAACTTGAACATCAATCTACAAAATCTTATCATATCACTCTACAAAATACAGATTGGATGGATTAATTAAGCAAAGAACTCCACTTTGAACATCTTACAAGCCTAGAAAGTGTATTAAAATGCTAGGAGAGGACGCATCAATACCGGTGTAAATTCAGCCATATAAACAAAACAAAAATTAACATCAACATAAAAATGAGAACAATTGAGGACATATATTAGCATTATGGTATTCTTAGTTTTCCAAGGATAAAAAAAGATTTTTTTTTTAAGCACAAATTGAGCTTCTTCATTACTCCAATAAACCAATTCTAAGATCATTTATACCACCATCATCCCTCGAGATCAATAAAATGATAAACTAAATTCAACAAGAACTTCACCTTTTCCATTCAATTCCATTATTTCACTTCTTAAGCCTTCCAAGTATTCATTTTATAGGCCAACCCCAATATAAGTCCACCATTTTCCATTTCCATACTAATGAAGATAAAAAAAAAACCCCAATATTTGGAATATAAATGATATCCACATGTAGTTATATGAAGTTGTAAGAAATAAATATGGTTTACTTATATAGTAAGGTACAATAAAAGTTGTTTGCATTTAATCTCCTAAAGAGAAAATAGTGAAGCTACATTAAGCCATCCTAAAACAAATGTTTTTCAATCCTTTAAGGAAAAATTATGTCTAAGAATAAAATTGGTCAAGTTCTAGATAGTCTCAATTTGAGTTTGAGGATTTCTCCTAGATTAGAATGAGAATAGTATTTGTTAAGAATATAAAAAATATATGTTTGTTGCAACAAAATCTTGGATACTAATTTTACAAATTATCATTACTAAAATTAGCAAAACATTGATACTTATTAAATTGAATGCATGCTATGATAAAGCATATATGGATGTAACAAAAATTTTGAAATTTGATAAATATGACACATTAACATAAAGAGAAGCATAGAAAGCATTAAAAGTATAAATTAAAATTCCTAACAATTTAATTAATCCTTTAAGGTAAAATAAAGCTATCAAATAATACACGTATATTGTGAGCCACCCAAAACAAACTGCAAAGAGAGGATGCTCCATCACACCATAGATTTCGTGCTTCATTATATCAATTATAAGTGATCCATTAGTTTCCACTACTAATCCACAAGAAAATTTCACCTCTAAAGATGAATATTATTCCCCCATAGTAAGTTAATTCCTATAGCCAATCCAATCCATAAACGCAAAGAGTGGGATGCCCTTCTTTGGAAGTTAGTGGCTCAAGCTATATTAGTTCCCTGCCCTTATTTGGAAGTTAGTGGCTCAATCTATATTAGTTCCCTCCCTATTTGGAAGGTAGCCATTCAATCTATATTAGTTCCCTATAAAGCTCAACAAAATCATCATGCTTCATTATATCAATTATAAGTGATCCCTTAGTTTCCACTACTAATCCACGAGAAAATTTCACCTCTAAAGATGAATATTATTCCCCCATAGTAAGTTAATTCTTATAGCCAGTCCAATCCATAAACGAAAAGAGTGGGACGCCCTTATTTGGAAGTTAGTGGCTCAAGCTATATTAGTTCCCTGCCGTTCTTTGGAAGTTAGTGGCTCAAGCTATATTAGTTCCCTCCCTATTTGGAAGGTAGCCATTCAAGCTATATTAGTTCCCTATAAAGCTCCAACAAAATTAATTCCATGAATTTAGAACCACAATAATAGAATCTCTCAACATTGAGAAACATTTCTAAGTAAAATTTTCAAATAAAATCACCTACAAAACTAACAACTTACATCCTCCTATATTTTCCATATTAAATAGGCTATCCTCAAGACTTCATATAGCCTTTTAATACCATCTTCCTCTCATTTATCCTACTTTTTGAAATATACTTTATTTCTTCATTAAAAATTCATTTATCCCATGTAATTTTGATTCTCAATTTCCCCATGGTTAATTTTATTATTCCACATGCTCCCAATAACAATGTGATCTGATTTCTCTCACCAATCAATAATATAGAACATGCATCCAAAGGTTCTAGGGACATTAAAACAACATGCATTCAATGATTATATTTTAGGGATATTAAAATAGGCAATACAATTTTTATACAAAAAATATAATATACTTTATTTTTTTAGTAAAATTCCATTTATCCCTTTTAATTTTGATTCTAACTTTTCCCATGCCCCGAATAACTATGTGATGTTACTTTTCTCACCTTTATTTTTTCATTAAAATCCCATTTATCCCTTTTAATTTTGATTCTAACTTTTCCCATGCCATGAATAACTATGTGATGTTACTTTTCTCACCAATCATTCAAAGGTTCTAAGGGTTCTAGGGATATTAAAACATTAGAGGAAATTTCACCCTAAAAGTACCCTCATAAGGAAAATTATTAAAATAATACTTAAAAATTTTGAAGGGAAAAGAAAAACACTACAATTTTTAATTGGATTTTTGGCTTATATCCTTATATGTTGTTGGCAATATGATGTAATGTGTTGTCCCTGATGGCAACCTACTTGATGAATTTCTCCTTGATGGAAACCTACTTGATGACTTGCCTATGATAAGCAACCTATGTGTTAAAGATGTAAGAATGATGTAGCTACAGATTAGTTCAGATGTGACAGAGAAAATAATTCAAGTAAGTGCCAGAGAAATGGTAAAATATAATATGTCACAATGTATATGCTACTTCTGTGAAGGCAACCCGCGTATGGATGCAATGTATACGCTACTTTTGTGAAGGCAACCCGCGTATGGATGCAATGTATACGCTACTTTTGTGAAGGCAACCCGCGTATACATTTAGGGTTAGAATATATGCAGTTTTTATGAAGAGAAGTTGTGTATGCCTTTTTGTGCTCTAAAATTATGATACCAAGGGGAATTACGATGGTATTAGCCCACGGTATTGAGTGTTGCATTGTCTATTTTATTCCATCCAAGAATACCATCGAAATTTGTGTGGTTTTGACTCATGGTATTGGTAAAAGCTAAATGTATATAAGGAAAAGAAGATCATAGTGAAAAGTGTGCATGTGTAAGGGTTGTTGATGAATAAATTTCTCTAAGGAATATCTGCATGGATGAACTCTGTTCTTAATTGATAGATCTTAATCTATGATGCACCCATGGATATAATGATGGTTCAAGATCTCTAGATTTGGTGATTATGAATCTCTAGAATGAACTACTAAAGGAATGATGAAGAACTGGCACAAGTCTGCTGAAGAAAATGAATAAATATGGGTAAGTTTTATAGATCTGGTCTATTCTACAAAGTTTATTTTTTACAAATCTATATGCTAGTTGGTTTAAAAAAAAGAGCGTATATACGTGAGTTCACTTCATGAAAAGCGCATATGGCAGTTAGGGTTTTCTGAAGAATAAAATACATAGAATATTACATGGGTTGGTGTGTAGGAAAGCGTTTATGTGCGCGGCTTCAGTGAAGCAAAGTAGCATAAGCTATTTGAATCAACGATTGTTCGGGATTGAGTTTTTATCTGCATATCTATTCTGAATTCTGGGTTATTTCTAAAGTTCTGGTCACAATGTTTTCACTATTCCAATTGAAGTATTGGGAAAAGTTTATTATTGTTGATAAAGGGTTGTGTTGAAGTTGTTTGATCCAGTATGAAAATTGATGAAACGTGGTCTGCAATGGGTTTGAGGGTTGAAGCCTTCAGTATGGAAGTAGAAGCTTCCTGCCAGTAGAAGCTGGTGTTATGTTCAGGGGGTTGAAGCTCCCTTCCAGGAGTGGCTGGTAAATGAGCTCAGGGGGTTGGAGCTCCCTTCCAGTAGTAGTTGGTAAACGAGTGAACGTGGTAGCCTTATGTCGATAGAAGCTTGCATACTAATATGAGTATGCATCAGTACAATGTTGTAAACAATTTTCCATATAATAAATATTGAAGACAGAGACGACAACAACGGTGGTTTTATCCCGAATTGGGTTTCCACCTTAAATACTGGTGTTCATGTGTGTTCCACTTGTGTGATGTTTTATACTGTTGTTACTGCACATTTTTCCTGTTTATCTAACCTAATTAATTAACTAGTAAATCTATTTTAAAGTCTGTTTCTCAGAAACTTTATAAACTAGAAAATTATATCTAAATACCCGAGTTTCTTTCAACATATCCACGTGTATACGTGAGTTCAATCCATAAAATCCGCATATGAAATTATAAAAAAGAAAAATTTAAAGTCAAGATATAAGCTCTAAATACTGATTCACCCACCCCCCACCCCTCTTAGTATTTTTCCCAACAATTGGTATCAGAGCGGGTCCTTCTAAAGAAGCTTAGCCGCTAGAAGGAAGATCAACCAAGATGAGTAATCAAGATGGGATAGCATCTATCAGGCCTCCACTCTTCAACTGATATAATTTAATCTTTTGGAAAACACGGACAAGATCCTATCTTCAGTCTCTTGGAGCAGATGTATGGGCTATTGTTGAAGGAGGTTATCAATATCCAGCCTTAGTTCCAATAGATGCAATGACAAGAATGAACTATGAAACAAATGCAAAGGCGGTCAATGAACTATTGGGGAGTTTGACTGAATCAGAATTTGTCAAGGTTATGCAGTTAAATACAACAAAGGAAATATGGGACAAAATCATTCTAAGCTATGAAGGTGATACAAAGGTAAAAAGTGCTAAACTCCAAACTCTCAAAACTCAATATGAAAATCTAAGGATGCATAATGAGGAGAGCATTGCCAGTTTCTTTTTACGTCTAGATGATATTGTAAATCGTATGAAAAACTTTGGTGAAACCATAACTGACACTACTCTGGTTGAAAAAAAATTAAGATCTCTAACTTCAAAATTTGAGTCAAAAGTGTCTGCTATTGAAGAGAAATAGGATCTTCAAAGTCTTTCTATTGTCCAACTTCATGGGATTCTAACTACATGTGAAATGAGAAAAGGAGGATCTTATGAATTCAAAGAAGTCGTCTTTAGAGCCTTTACAAAAGGAAAATAAGTACAAGAAAGAAAAGGATTAGGGTATATTTTAGAAGAATATGAGGTAAATTTTGTAAAGAAGCTCCAACTTGGCACTGGAAGGTTCAGAGGTAAGCTTCCTTTCAAATTTTTTGCTTGTAGAAGAGTTGGTCATTATGTTGCTAAGTGTCCTCATAAATAAACATATGAAAAAGGAAAAGAAGTAGCAAGAAGAAAAAAGAATCGATTTATCTCTAGAAAAATTTATTGTACTCATGAAGATAGTGATGGGTTATCAGATAGTGAGGAAGAATATGATCAAGATCTTAGACTTATCATGGCATTTTAAAAAGAGTCTAGAGAAGAAAAGGATACTTTTATGGATTCTCTAGAAGACAATGATTTTCTTGAAGAAATCAATCAACTCAAAATATTTTTGGAAGAAAAAAAAAATCCATAGAAACTCTAAAAAATCAACTTGAAGAAAAGGAGAAACACAATGAGAAATTATAATGTAAAGTAGTAAGTCTAAGAAAAAAAATTAAGAAAGAAAAACTTTGAATCTTAGATTTGCTAAAGGATCTAAAACCTTAGATGAAATTATCAAGGTACAACATTCTCCTCTTATAAATACAAGTCTTGGATATGTCGGAGAATCTTCTTTGTCTTCAGCACCAAACTATCTAAAAGCAGCTACAACAAGCCTACAACATTCTGCCACTCAGCAAGGAAACAAAGAAACTTTACAGGTAAAGCATGACCACCTCAATACAAAGAACACTAACAGGAATACCTTTCAGAGAAATACCAACCAACAGGTAAACACAAATAGAGGATTCAATGACGTAGAAATTTCTTCTTCAGTGGACAATGTTTCTCATGTCATAATTTTGGTCATAAATCTGTTGAATGTGTTGCATACAAAACCATCATGACTAGAGAAGAAAGGAAGAAAATAATTGATACTAGAATAAAGAAGAATACATATAACAACTTTTTCCTCTTAAAAATGAAATTGAATGTGCTTATTGCAATAATTTTTGTCATGAAGAATCTGAATGTGGGAGCAAACTTCAGCCAAAAGATAATATACCATCAACTTCCAAAGTACGAAGAAAGAAGGAATTACAGGTTGAAAACTGTGGCATAGCTTTATTTGCAGAAGGAGAATAAAATCAATGTTACATTGATAGTGGATGCTCAAAACACATGACAGGTGACAGAAATAAACTTCTTGCATACAATGATCTAGAAAGAGAAAATAATGTTACTTTTGGAAATGACACTCCTGCTGTCATTAAGGAAAAAGGTTCTGTTTTTCTAAAAGAAAAGGTGAAAGCTAACAATGTTATGTATGTGGATGGATTAAAGCATAACCTGTTAAGTGTAATTCAAATGTGTGATCAAGGAACTGAAGTTTTCTTTAGCTCAAAAGAATTTGTGGTACGTGATTTGGATACATGAAAAACAATCATAAAAGGAAATAGAACACCAAGCAATTTGTATGTATTGAAAAGTTATAAAGAACAATGCTACTTGAATAAATCTTCAGAAAATTGGTTATGGCATAGAAGATTGGGGCATTTGAGCTTCTCTCAAATCAACAAACCTAGCAGACTCAAATTTGTTCGTGATCTTCCCAATATTACTCTGCCTGAAAGTACCATATGCAAATCTTGCCAATTCGGTAAGCAAACCAGAGTCCAATTTAATGCCAAGGAAGGATCAACAAGTAAGACTCTTGAACTCATTCATACTAATATATGTGGACCCATGAGAAAAAGGTCACCCCATGGAGAACAATACTATATTATGTTTATTGATGATTTATCTAGAATGTGTTGGATTGGGTTTCTAAAGCACAAAGATGAAGCATTCAAAAAATTTCAGATCTTCAAAGCATTGGTTGAAAATGAATTATATCTAAAATTCAAGTGTCTTAGATCTAATCATGGAGGTGAATATATATCAGATGAATTCTTTGATTTTTGTGAACAACATGGCATAAAAAGACAGTTTTTTGTAGCTAGTACCCCACAAAAAAATGGAGTAGCAGAAAGAATGAATAGAACATTTCAACAGATGTCTCAGGTTATGCTTGATGATTCAGGAACACCTGACACATTTTGGGGAGAAGCAGCACATACTGCTATAAATATTCTTAACAAAGCACATGTTTGTGTAAACAGTGATAAAACTCCATATGAGCTCTGGTATGGTAACCTTCCCACTGTAAAGCATTTTAAGGTTTTGGAAGTAGATGTTTTATCAAGAAAAATGATGAAAAACTTGGCATGTTTGAACCTAGGGCAGATGAAGGGATATTTCTTAGTTACTCTTCTAGAAGTGAAGCATATAAATGCTACAATAAAAGACTTCAGAAGATTGTTGAATGCATTGACATTGTAATTGATGAATCTCTCTCAACTCCAAAAGGGGAAATACAAACAACAAATGAAGATGATGATGATGTATATCTTCCTGCATCAAATAGAGATAATATAGAAGGTGTACCCAATGAAGCAGTAGAAGAAGATCTATCTGAAAAGGCTTCATCCAGGTATGTTCAAAAGAATCATCTAGAATCTAAAATTTTGGGAGAAAGGGGATCAACTGTCCAAACAAGAAGAACTCTTGTAGGATCTACTAGCTATCTATCATTTTTATCCACCATTGAACCACATAATGTCAATCAAGCTAGAAAATATGAATGTTGGATTCAAGCCATGAATGAAGAACTTGATCAAATTAAAAAGAATCATACTTGGGAAGTAGTTCTAAGACCTCTTGATAAAAATGCTATTGGAACAAAATGGATATTACAAAACAAGTTAAATTAAAATGGAGATTTTATTAGAAACAAGGTTGGACTTGTTTGTAAAGGGTATGCTCAACAAGAAGGTATAGAATTTTAAGAAATATTTTCTCCTGTAGCTAGACTTGGAGCCATCAAAATGTTTCTTTCTTTTTCAAGCTTTCAACAAATCAAAGTTTATCAAATGGATGTTAAATCTTCTTTCCTCAATGGTGATCTAGAAGAAGAAGTTTATATAGAACAACCAGAAGGATTCACTTTGGGCAATGATGAAAAACTTCTTTGTAAACCTAAAAGGGCCTTTTATGGTCTCAAACAAGCTCCAAGGGCATGGTATTATCATCTTGACAAATATCTTCATCAACAAGGATTTTCAAAGGGTTCTGTTGATAGCAACTTATACACAGAAACTGAAAATGAAAAACTATTGATTGTGGTTGTGTATGTTGATGATATCATTTTTGGAAGTAATGAAGAGTCGATGAGTCAGAAATTTTCTTTTGTTATACAACAAGAATTTGAAATGTCTTTACTTGTGGAGCTAACATTTTTTCTTGGCTTACAAGTTCAATAAGCAACCGATGGCATATTTTTATCTCAAGCAAAATACCTCAAGAAAATTTTGAAGAAGTATGGGATGGAAGACTGCAAACCTGTAAGTACACCAATGATAACTAGATGTAACCTCATCTCTCATGATGATTCTCCTGCAATGAATCAACCAGAATACAGATCCATGATTGGAAGTCTACTTTATCTAATCAGGACAAGACCAGACATTATGCATGTAGTTGGGATTGTTGGACGATTCCAAGCTAATCCAAAAGCGTCTCACCTTTAGGCTGTCAAAATAATATTCAAATATCTAAAAGGAAGACTTTCGACTATGGTATCCAAAAAATGCTGATCTCACGCTTCATGTTTACACAGATGCAGATTGGGCTAAAAATGTTGATGATCGAAAGAGCACTAGTGGTGGTGCATTCTATATGGGGCCCTGATTAGTATCTTGGTTCAGCAAGAAGCAAAGCTCTATTGCCTTATCTACAGCAGAAGTAGAATATGTGGTTGCCGCATCATGTTTCACACAACTTCTTTGGATGATGGAGACTTTACAAGACATTCAAATCAAATGTTCACCTCCCATATCCATTATGTGTGATAATACAAGTGCCAATAGTATCTCAAAGAATCCTGTTATTCATTCCAGAACCAAGCACATTCCTATCAAGTATCACTTCTTAAGTGAACAAGTGTTTGAACAAAAGGTGAAATTGGAATATTTTCCCTCCAAAGACCAAGTTGCTGATATATTTACTAAACCTCTTCCCAGGGAAGCATTTGAATATGTCAGACAAAAGCTGGGAGTTGTCTCTGCCACTCAGAAGATCAGATCTGCTTAAATTCAGAAGATGAAATTTGATACGTGGATTTCATAAAGGACAGTTGTGTATATACGTGAGTTTATATACATAAAACCGCGTATGGGTTTTTGCTGGCACAATTTTTTGGGTCAACATTTTTAGAACAGTTGCAGTGTTGTTGGGTATCTCTAGTGATGTTCCATATCTCACATTTCTATTTCATTCTCTAATATTTTTTTTATGAATATGCCTTAATGATTTGCTGTTGAAAGTGTTCAGGGTACACAAGCTAAGGGGGAGCACTTGTCCTATGGAAAAGGATGCATTGTTGGCATTCTAAGTGTTTTTTGTAGTTTGATATCATGATTGAGATTCATTGGTCTAGTTTATAAAAATTCATTTGATGAAAAGGTCATGTTGAGACCTATGATGTAAAATTGTTATATTCAGTGATGTAAGGACTTGGTCAAATTTGTACACCCACTTGGTTGGGTAGTTGAGTCAAATATGTAAATCCACTTGGTTGGATCATTGATGTAAGTATGAGTCCTTGGTGATAGGAATGGTCATACTTGGTTGAGTTATATAGTCATGTAATTCATTGAAAAATCTGTCTAAAGATTCAGCATGAACTCAGGGGCAGCATGGTAAATTCAGTGCACTTCAGATCTACATAGCTCATCTTTCTACAAGGGAAGAGAAACCTTGTTTTTGTCTGCCCTTTGCCCTTGATGTCAAAGGGGGAGAGTGTCATGGAGTTTGAATAAAGGTTGTGATTAATGTATATATCTATTGTGGTGATTAAACACCATCGTGGTTTCCATCAATTCCAAAGGGGGAGATTGTTGGAAATATGATTTAATTTTTTGTCCTTGATGGCAACCTACTTGATGAAGTTTTCCTTAATGGAAACCTACTTGATGAGTTTCCTATGATAAGAAACCTATGTGTTAAATATGTAAGAATGATGTAGCTATGGATTAGTTCAGATGTGATAGAGAAAAAAATTCCAATAAGTGCTAGAGAAATGATAAATATAATATGTCACAATGTATACGCTACTTTTGTGAAGGAAACCTGTGTATGGATGTAATGTATGTGCTAATTTTGTGAAAACAACCCGCGTATACATTCAGGGTTAGCATATATGCAATTTTCATGAAGAGAAGTTGCGTATAAACGTAGAAACGAACGTTCCAAGTCACGTGTGCCTTTTTGTGCTCTAAAATTATGATACCAAGGGGCATTACCATGGTATTAGCCCACGGTATTGAGCATTGAATTTTCTATTTGATTACGTCCAAGAATACCATTGAAATTTCTGTGGTTTTGACTCATGGTATTGGTAAAAGCTAAATCTATATAAGGAAAAGAAGATCATAGTGCAAAGTGTACATGTGTAAGGGTTGTTGATGAATAAATTTCTCTAAGGAATATCTGCATGGATGAAATCTATTCTTAATTGATAGATTTGAATATTTTATGCACCCATGGATATAATGATGGTTAAATATCCCTAGATCTAATGATAATGAATCTCTAGAATGATCTACTAAAGGAATGATGAAGAATTTGCACAATTCTACTGAAGAAAATGAATAAATCTGGGTAAGCTTTATAGATCTGGTCTGTTCTGCAAAATTTATTTTTTACAGATCTATATGCTAGTTGGTTTCAACAAAAGCACGTATATACGCGGGTTCACTTCATGAAAAGAGTTTATGGCAGTTAGGGTTTTCTGAAGAATAAAATACACAGAATTATATGCGGGTTGATGTGCAAGAAAGTGCGTATGTATGAGGCTTCAGTGAAGCAAAGTATCGTATGCTATTTGAATCAATGACTGTTCAGGGTGGAGTTTGTATCTGCATATCTATTATGAAGTCTGGGTTATTTCTACAATTCTTGTCATAGTGTTTTCACTGTTCTAATTGGATTGTTGGGAAAATTTTATGATTATTGATAAAGGGTTGTGTTGAAGCTGTTTGATCCAGTATGAAAATTGATGAAACGTGGTCTGCAGTGGGTCTGAGGGTTGAAGCCTTCAATATGGAAGTATAAGATTCCTTAGAAGCTGGTGTTATGTTTAGGGGGTTGAAGCTCCCTTCTAGGAGTGGTTGGTAAATGAGATTAGGGGGTTGGAGCTCCCTTCTAGTAGTAGCTGGTAAACGAGTGAAGGTGGAAAGCCTGCATACTAATATGAATCTGCATCAGTACAATGTTGTAAACAATTTTCCATATAATAAATATTGAAGATAAAGATGACAGGAGCGGTGGTTTTCTCCTGAATTGGGTTTCCACCTTAAATACTGGTGCTCATGTGTGTTCCACTTGTGTGATGTTTTATACTATTGTTACTACACATTTTTCCTGTTTATCTAACCTGATGCATAACTGGTGAATCTGTTTTAAACTCTGTTTCTGAGAAAATTTATAAACTAGAAATTTATATCTGAATACACGAGTTTCTTTCAGCATATTCACGTGTATACGCAAGTTTAGTCCATAAAAGCCGCATATTCAATTTTGCAAAGGAAAAATTTAAAGTCAAGATATAAGTGACAATGAATAAGAAGTTATCAGTTGCAGTAAACAAGAGGGTAAGGATGACAAGGTGACAGTAAGAATAGAAGTTCAGCAATCAAGGAGTGAAAGTAATCAGCAATCAGAATATTTATTAGAGAAAAAAAATAAATTTATAAGAAGGATAATGATGAAAGTATCCTAGAAGAAGATAGCAGCAAGAAATCAAAGAAGTAGAAACAAGAGAAAAATAGCAGTAGACTGTGAAAGTATAGCCAGTGGACCAAAGCAGCATAAAGTGTGGAGACCTGGAGAAAAGAAACAAACAACAACAGAAATAGATGACAAATTACAGAACAAGGTATGGGATCTAGGAAGACAAATACTAAAATCACTTGATCAGGAGATCTTGATTATTTTTAACTTTGGGAGTCTGATTTAGGAGCATTAGGCTCATAAATTTATTTGTACTTTAATAGAATTAGGGGTCTTTTGTTTTCAAAGGAATTAGTTTCATATGTATTAATTTTAATATCTTGAGTGAATTTAGAATAGGAATTAATTAATTCTTGAGAGTAATTTTGTAAATGGAGAAAATGAGAGAATTAGGACAAAATGAGAGAATTAGGACAGTTGAGAGCTCATAGGGATTGAGAGATTTGGAAATTAATTTTATATTTTTAAATTAGGAATTAGTTCATGATTTATAGGATTAAAGAGGATTCTTAGCGGTTAGTTGAAATTATTAAGGATCTGAACCAGAATTGGTTCATAGAATCATTTTTATAAATTGTAAAGCCTCATAGGCAGAGATATAGTAGGTTTTAGAAATATAGGGGTTTGTTGTTATAAGCCTATGGGAAAATTAGATAGAAAGGCCACTGATTAGAATATCAGACCCGAGGGAAGAAATTTTTTTAATTATTTGGTGATATATATGGAGAAATTCGATTCTGAATAGGGAACTATGTCATTGTGTATTGAGCTACAGGATTAATGAATTTATGAGACTGTGTGTTCTTAAAAAGTAGAGCATACAATCTATAATTCTGTGTAGATTGTGTATGTCAAATATTGGGCATCGATCACAGAATGGATCGATGCCACTAAAAGGAATTTGGTCCTTCAATTTTATGCCAATTCCACATGGTGTAGAAAGAAGTTAAAGATTCATGTTACAACCTAAATTCTATGTGGATTGCATTCTCAAGGACTGGTCATCGATCAAAATATACATCGATGCCATAAAAAAAAGAACTTGGCCCTCAAATTCTTGTCAATTCACATTTCGCAGAGGCGAGGAGAATACAAAATGAGGTTCAAATCAAAATTGTCGAGAGCTGAAGTGGAGTCAACGTGGACTGACAAGCGAAAGTTTCAAGGTTAAATATGAAAGCCGAGAGTTGAAAGAGGATTCCACATCAAGATGTGGTTGTTGTAGATGCGAACGAAATGAAACGTGTATTTTGACATTTCAACGAATGTTGCAAAATATGAGAACTAATGACAGTGTTGAGGAATAGACTTGGAGAATGTAAATGATTTTCTTCAATTGTGATTGAGCAATGGCAGGAACCATGAAATGGTGGCGCAGATAAATGGAGAAGAGAAAACGAATTAAAATTGGAATGCAGTTTCATAAATCAATAAATGGGTTTCACACAACTCAAAGAGGTAAGTCGTAGATAGTATTTGACACAATTAAAATCTGGATTAGTTTCCAAAATTATGGGTAGATTGAAAACGGAATCCTAAGCCAATGGTGTAATAAAACTTTGAGCCAATGGAACAATGAGGATGGTTTTGAAAACTAGTAAGTGGTTTTCGCATGGCACAAAGTTTGTAAGTGGTAAATCCTTGAGCGAGTGCGATAGCATTAAGAGAATGCCACGTTGTCTTTCAAAACTAGCCATTTTCCATTGAATAGGAAACATTAAATGGAATGCATATTTATTTGTGATTTCTGTCAGATGCATGAGCGTTAAGATCGACGGTGGAAAAAATATGTTTGAAATAGCATCCTCATAAGGGATTTCCGTGATGATATCTTTATCGTTAAAAAATTAAATTCGATATTTTAAAATGGGCGGACTTATATATATAGTAACACTTGAGTTTAAACCTAAGTGCAATGTGTTAAGAGTAGGCCCAGATATGATTGGTAATTTGGGTTTTGAAACCAAAGTCGAATTTACAAAAAGAAATTGTCAAGGTGGGTATTTTTATTATGGTCAACAACCCAATTGAGATAATGTGAAATAAGCTTCTGCATATGGAGAAGCCTCTGTTTTTTAAGTTGATAAGATTTGTATACATGAGATTTGCATTGGGAATGCATTTGTGGGCTTTTGCAGCTTTGGCTGCATTAGATATGTTGAAGACTATATGGTTGTGGACTTACATGATAGATACATGTGGCTAAAATGTATCAATGAAAATTAGAGAGCAACAGATGAGGAAAAAAATAACTTTCATTGTTAATAGACATAGCCTTAAATCTAAAAAATATCATTTTCAATCTAACAATTGATAACCATAATCAAAAGGAAGATCTTAAATGTGATTAAAAATACTAATTTCCCCAACCCATTTCAGTTCCTCTAAAAAAGAAAAGAGAATACAATCATAATAAAAGGTACCTTGTAACAACCTCATAAAGCCATTAATAATAAGGTCTAGTGGAAATAATCCTAGGAGGCATCATTGGATATATAATAAAGTAATACCCATCATGAAAGCCCTATCAGGAATCATGGGGTATAGAAATAGTGAAATTCATTAATTGTGATAGCATCCCACAAAAATTAAAAGAAAATTAAAAATGAAAAAATGAAAAAATCATAAATTTAGGAAAATAAAGTACAAAATAAAGAGCTAAACATACCAAAAATCAACAAGCTAAAATTCAAGAATTGGAAATAACGGACTACAAATATACCCTACATTAGAAAAGCGACAGATAATTAATATAACCTCATGCTATTTCAACTTTGAATCCATACAATATCATCATTAGAACAACTATCAACGTCATCATCTTCAACCATTTCATCAAACTCACATAAGAAACCTTCACTTTGACATCTATAAACAAGATAGAGTTAGAGATTTCATCAACCACTTCTAACTTGCATAAATTATTAATTATGTCCTTAATAAGAAGTAAAATTTAGAACCTAATATATTTTACAATAATATCATAATGATGTATTCAAATACCTAACAATAATCCTTTTGTTAAAGTTTGGCCTTTAACTTGAACATCAATCTACAAACTCTTATCATATCACACTACAAAATTTAGGTTAGTACCATGGATTACTTAAGAAAAGGACTCCACTTTGAACATCTTACAAGCCTAGAAAGTGTATTAAAATTCTAGGAGAGGAAGCATCAATACAGGTGTAAATTCAGCCATATAAACAAATCAAACAAACAAACAAAAGTTAACATCAACATAAACATTACTACAATTGAGGATATATAGTATCATTATGGTATTCTTAGTTTTCCAAGGATAACAAAAGATTTATTTTAAATAAAAAATTGAGCTTCTTCATTACTCCAATAAAGCAATTCTATGATCATTCATCATACCTCTAAATGAATAAAATGATAAACTACATTCAACAATAACTTCACCTTTTTCACCCAACTCCATTCATTTTCACTTATTAAGACTTCCAAGTATTCATTTTATAGGCCAAACCCAATATAATTCCACCATTTTCCATTTCCATACTAATGAAGATAAAAACCCCCAATATTTGGAATATAAATTATATTGAGATGTAGTTATGTGAAGTTATAAGAAAGAAATATTTTTTACTTCTATAGGAAGGTACAAGAAAAGTTGTGTGCATTTACTCTCCTAAACAAGGAAGATACATTAAGCGATCCTATAACAAATTCTTTTCAATTCTTTAAGGAAAAATTATGTCTAAGAATAAAAAGAAATCTTATACACATGAATCAACCACCCTTATCCATTGCAAACTATTGTAAACCAACAAATCAATTGCTATAAGATTGAGTTTCCCTATAGGAAGATTCAACATCATATTAAATTCCATGTTTTCACCTCAAAATATCAAACATTGAGACAAGAAAAATTCTATAATTAAACAACACTTCATCAAAATCAATTCACAAACTATAGGAATTCATATCAATCCAACAAAATAAAAGGTATCATTAAATCAATAT
The DNA here is from genome assembly GCA_034641835.2 of Pinus albicaulis. Taxonomy (NCBI): domain Eukaryota; kingdom Viridiplantae; phylum Streptophyta; class Pinopsida; order Pinales; family Pinaceae; genus Pinus; species Pinus albicaulis. Next base: position 164,152,557 of record CM076572.1, on the reverse strand, counting down.
TTGGTTAATTTTCTGTCAATAGCTAATCAAAATCTTATTAAATATCTTAATTAAAATATAACAACCACATTATCTAGTGAAGTGGTCCTTATATCTTCATGTAGGGGCTAGAAATGCATAAAGGTTCTAAATTTTTTATTGAAATAATGAGTAGTTGGTAATGAAATGAATTGTTCTATGCAGTTGAAAAAATAACTAAGGATTGATGAAGTTATGTCAAAAGCCACACCAAAATTATGGAATGGATAATTGAATATGTGTTATCTTTTTGAGATAATAACAATAATATTCTCAATGACAATAGGCTTACTATCATGAGGAAATGAATGCACAATAAAACATCCAAAAGACCCTTGAAAATACAAAATTAAAAACACCCTTGAAGTTACAAAATGCAACCATATCAGTGAAAATTTCATTGATCACAAAAGGTTTGAAAAAGTAGATAGTTTAATACATAGTTTATTATATCTTGTAAAATCATGTTTGGTAGAAGGGACATAGACCATAATACTACTTGATGGTTTCCCAAGGGTGATACTTGTTATATGAGTATTATTTGAAAGATGAGTCTCAAGTACATATTAGAACCCTAAAAAATAATTGCTTCTCTAGAATTCCTCTTGAAGATCCTTAACTTCCTTCATCCTACATTAGATATGCATTTCACCTTTTTCATCCAACTCCATTCATTTTCACTCCATATGTCTTTGAAGTATTCGTTTTATGGGTCAAGCGCCATATAATTTCACCTCTTGTATTTCCATAACAATGAATAAAAATAAAGACCTAAGCTTTTCACTAATAAATATATTCACATGTAGTTATATGAAGATATAATAAATTTGAAAATTTTCACTTCTATACAAAGTTACAAGAAAAGTTGTCTGCATTTACTATAAGAAATAACAATAAGAAAGATACACGAAGTCCTCTTATAACACATTGTTTTCAATTATGTGAGGAAAAATTATATGTGAGACTCAAACAAGTTCTTATAAAAATTAATATATTATTCTTAGCCAATTCAATCCATTTTACATAAAAAAATAAATTTCCATAAGATGTGATCCACTATAGAAAACTACAATATCTTATGAAATTCCATGTTTTCACCTCAAAAGATAAAACCCTTAGACATATAAACTTCAACACTTGAACACCACTTCCAAATATGATTTAAAACTTATATGAATGAATATTTGTGGAGAAAAATGGAAGGTATAAGTAAATCAATGTTTGATTAATTTAATTCAGTAAACAGCCAATCAAATCCTAAGAAAGTAATGCACACTAAAACATCCAAAACACCCTTCATGTTTCAAAATGGAACTATATGAAGCTATGAAAATTTAGTGATAAAAAAAGTTTTGAAAGAATAGATAGTGTGTTACATAGTTGATTATGCTATAAAATCATGTTTCATAGAGAAGACATAGAACTTAATACTAGTTCATGGTTTCCTGAGGGTGATGTTATATGAGCATGGTTTGAATAGTCAACCTTAGGGACATACCCTATAAAACAAACAAACAAAAAATCTTTCCCATTCCTCTTGAAGTTTCCTATTATATATGATTTAAGATGACAAACATAAGTCCCTTTCCAAGTAAATCCCCTCCCTAAATAATGGTCCCCTTAGTATATGATATGATAAAGCATCCTTAATTCCCCTCCCAAATAAACTCCCTTCCCAAATGATGGTCCCTCTAGTATATGCTTTAGGAAAAAATGGTTAGGTCATTTCATCCATTATTAAACATTAATTTCACCTTTTTCATCTAACTACATTAGTTTTCCCTTCATATATATTCCAAGTATTCATTTTATAGGCCAACCACCATATATATACACCATCTTCCATTTCCATACTAATGGAGATAAAAAATACCCAAGCTTTGCATTATAAAATATATCCACAAGTAGTTATATGAATTTATAAGAAAGCATACTTGTGTTTTGTTATATTATAAAATTTGTGTGCATTTACTATATGAATAAACAATAAGGTAGCTGAAAGAAGCCACCATATAACATACTATGTTGAATTAGCTGAGGATAAATTATATCTAAGAACCAAACAAGATCTTAGACACATGAGTCAACAATCCTTACCCATTGAAATCATTTTTACATGACAAAATAATTTTTTATAATATTTTGTGCTTCCCTATTAGGAACTACAATATCCTATGAAATTCCATATTTTTACCTCAAAACATCAAACTTTAAGACATCGAAATTGCTACAATTCAACAACTCTTCATAAAAACTAGTCCACAACCTATATGAATGGATATCAATCCAAAAAAAAGAAAGCTATCACTAATCAACCTTTAGTTAATTTACATTAAATATTCAATCAAAAACCTAATAATCTGTTCATCTTTATTACACTAGAACTATCACAATAGCTAGTGAGGTGGGACTCACATCTATTGCATGAGGGCCTACAAATGCCTAGAGTTTACAAATTTATGATTGAAGTAATTAGTCGATTGCAAGGGGAAAACATTTTTCTACTCAATTGGTAAAGTAAATAGTGGTTGATGAATTTATGATGTGTTATCCTTTTCAAATTATGAGAAGAATATTCTGAAAGACACTAGGTTCATCAATCGGATCAAATGAATGCATACTAAAATATCCAAAAGGCCCTTCATGTTACCAAATGCAACCATATGATATGGTAAAAAAAATAGTGATCAAAAATGGTTTAAAAGAATAAATAGTGTCATACAAAGTTGATTATTCCCTATAAAATAATGTTTGGTGAAGATTAAATAGCTTAAGACTAGTTCATCGTTGCCCAATGGTAATATTTTCTATATGAGCATGGTTTCAAAGGTAAATCTCAAGGGCATACCTCTTGAAGCTCCCTCTAGTATATGATTTAGGGAAACATCCATAAGTTCCTTCCCAGTTATATCATACATTAGGAAAAAAAACACATGAGGGATTGAATCCATACTATATCATCATTAGCATCACTATCATCGTCATCTTCAATCATTAGCCTCATTTGAAAATATTTCACTTTGACATTTGTTATGATATGGAAATTTAACACTCATCTCTATGCATTAAGAGACACTCAAAGTTAGTGGTCAACAAATATAGGGGTGACATTTCCATCTCAAAAAACCATGCACACCAAAAATAAAACAATTTCCTAAGTTAAAAAATTAAACCATGTGGGTGCACCATTATCATAAATTAGCAGTAGCACGGTTGTTTCTTTGATAGCCACGTGGTCATGGAAATTTTGAGTCGGCACCTCAGGCCGTGAAATTTCTTGACCAAAACTCCAAATATTGACATGATAGGATGAAAAAATTGAGCCTTGAGCCCCAAGAAGCCTTGAAGACAAGGAGTTACTAGTTATCATCTCATTTATGAGACAATATGTGGCTTCTACATTCATATGCTTCAATTCCATTTCCGTTAAAAAAAAAAGAATGGATTGATTCAATGGAGTTTCAGGATATGTCAAAAATTGAACCAATATGTTCATTCTGTCTCATCAATGAACTCTGTTACAATGAGGCTCAAGGGAATTTTTATTATTTAACAATATGGGAAGACCCTAAGAAACCAAAAACCTAACCCCAAGAGATGGAACACAAATATTTTGTGTCTCTTTGGGGTTGGTTGGGCATCCAACTCTGAGGGTCTTAACTTGGTCATCTTATCTTCGTTTCCCACGTATGATACATCATTGTAATGATATCTCCAATTACTTCAAAATTTTCATCAAGAACTTACCTATGGATATGGGTCTACTATCCTATGTCTATGGGTCTCCTACCGACCTCAACAAAAGAAAATTTATGGAGTCAAAACTACTCTGGAAGTTTTGGACCTGAAAAAACTACTAAAAATAGTAATTTTTTCTTTAAATAATGAAACTGATGAAACTAAATATAGCTCTAGATTTAATATTCAAGTGGCCACCAATATCCACCTGGATGAGTCCTCTCTCCTTAGGAAGAAATGGTCCCCATTGCATAAAGAGCCTCCATGAGGTGAGGAATTTTTTGCTGAACCTCATCCCTCATGAACCACTTGTCGTGGTGAACAAATTGGCCTTCTTTGACAACACAATATAGTTGGATCCTATATTGGTGGTTGTTATTATTTTTCATGTCCATGATCTGATCATTTCTAGCCGATTCCATTCAGTCTTAGTTTAAATCTATTAGTGTGAGTTGTTTTTCAATGTCATATGTGTCTAGTAGTAGTGGAAACTATGGGCGAAGGCAGTCCACATTAAGAATTGGGTCCATACCAAGGAATTATGGAATTTTGAGCTTGAATTTATTGTCCCATATATCCTTGGCAATGGTGTAAGATCCATATCAGAGCGGGTGAGGTTTTTGACGAGGCCTAGTGAGGCGCTCCTTCTGTAAATGTAGCCAAACTTTGTCTCTGACCTAGAACTTGTGTGGCACATGATGTTGTTCATGTTGCTTCTTGTACTTAGAATTAGCTCTATTCAATATGTTATGGACCTACTAGAAAATGTGTTGAATGTGGTCAATGAAATTGTTCATCATGTCAGCTTCATACTGGACATAAGTTGAATATTCGTAAGTAGCTACAAATGGTATGGCCACATCAATGGGTCATAGTGGATGGAATACCAACACCACTTGAAAGGGGCTATGGCGAGTTAAGCTATGGAGACCTCTATTGTATTTGTGATGGAAATAGTGAAGGCTTTCATCCCATGTGCATGGATGCTTCAAGTTGTACATGCATAGAATGTGTAATATCATCTTGACGACCTTTATTTGACCATCAAATTGGGAGTGGAAATTTGAGGACATCATGAGCTTGGTATCTACAATCAACCATATATTTGACAAAAATTTACTTAGGAACCAGATGTATTGATCTAAGATAATGGACTGTGGGATCTAAAAGTGTACCCACACATGTCCAAAGAAGAGCTTATGAGTGAATTTTGTTGTGGTACTCTTCTTTCAAGGCACCATAATTTCCATCTTATAGAAAATTTCGATGAAAAAAATGCAATCGTTTCCATGCTTGGTACGAGGAAGGTTGAATATGGAATTCATGGAGATGGATTCCCAATCTCGACTAGAAGTGGGAAGCGTAGTATATATGCATTTCTTCTTGATGGTCGATTTGGAAAAGGAGTAGCAAGTGGAGGATTTCATGTACTTCTCAACATCTTTTCAAAGGTTTGGCCAATAGAAATACTTCTATAGCACTGCCACTACTTTCTCTACCCCAAAATTTCGAGTGACCCAACTGTATTATGCTTCCAAAATTATCTTAGCATGCTCACTTGAAGGAACACAGAGGTGTCCCAAGTGGCATAAAAGTGCATCCTTGAGGTGAAAATTTGTAACTTTCTTTCCTTTCGAGAGCTTCTCGTATGTGTTTTCCAATTCTAGTTAGCTCTTGTAAAGATGTGGCCAACCCGAAGTCTCATTCCCACAACACTCAAACACAATGGCCAGTGCCATAATGGGTGGTTTACTGAGGCAATTTGCAACATTGTTACTGTTACCTATTATATACTTGATGCTAAAATGGAATTGCTGCAATTATGTGGACCATATCTAATGACGATCTTTATGCAACTTCTCTTGGGTTTGTATGAACTATAGGTGTTAGTGATCTGTGTTTGAAGGTGTCTCACTATGATATGCCACTGGATTCCCCCGTTGAGTAAGAACTACACCAATAGAATAGTTAGAGGCATCTGTATCAACCTCAAATGGTTGATGTTGTGAATAGGAACCTAGTGTAGAGGTTGTGGCCAAAATATTCTTCTTTACTTAAGGGTGAATCATAAGGAAAAAAAATTTCATAGTTTGGGAACTGATCTTACTGCATTTCTTCATAGTGATAAAAGAGATGGCAATAGGCGATGCTACCTGTGGTATCATTTAGAACTTATTTCCAAAAGTAATAATAACAATATAAGGTATAGAATCATACACAACATGTTGCTTCCACAAGTATGGTTAGTCTAATAATACACCACAAACTTCAAGAGGATAAACATCACACAATACCTCATCTGTGAAGGGCTTGATGTTGTAGGGCTGGCAACATTGCTCGATGACGTGGATATCTTGTCCTTGGTGAAGTCACCCAATGGTGTACCATTGCAAGTGCACTATGACTGATAGGCCCAATTTCTTCATGACATCTTCTGAAATTAGGTTATTTTGGATCATTCTATAGAAAATGAACTGCAATGGAAAACCCTTCACCCACATCTATGAGTGGAAGAGATGCTCCCTATCCTTTAAATATTTGGGATCATCCTTCTTGATATTGGTGGTTGCAATGGTTGCACTAGGCTCCACATCGATAGTCTTCTTCCATTTTTCATTACCCTTTTTGAGTTCTGAATCAGTGTCAAAACATGCATCTGATTCAGAAGGCTTCAGCTCGGCCACTAGTCACCATTTTGATCAACACTCAATCATGTTGTGAGTGGGGCTCTTATGGAACTCGAACCACATTTCCATGTCCTTATTTTTCTTCGTGGTGTTGTTATTTTCTTGCAGCTTCAACGGGTTTTCCTGGGTACCCTTGCCTTGTATTTCTCCTTTGTATTGTGGCTTGGGGGTGCCTTTCCATTACTTCGGATTCACTGATCCAATGTCTCTCTTCTTCGGTTGAAACTTTTGTTTTATCTTGACAACATATCCATAAGCGACACCAAGCTAGGATATGTTTAGGAACTCCATTTGATCCTAGATGTACTTATGTAAACAACCACGGTACTTCAGTTAAAAATATCACTCATAACCCTTCATATCTAGCTTCGTATGAAGCACATGAAAACCATTTGTGAACTCTGGCACATCTTGGTCCCTTCTCTGTCATAGAAGAGTCCACTTTATGCATTTATCTTCATATATCCAAACACGATAATATTTTTCCTTGATGGCATCTCAGAAATAATTCCAAGTGGTTATGGCTCAAAACAATGAGGATTCCCTCTCATCATTTTTCTCACAATAGGTTTCTGAGGAGTCCTTGACAGGTGGGGCAGATTTGAGGTGTTAAAAACTAATCTTTTCCTAATTGGAAAAGCCATGAATTGAATAATATCCTTCCAATATATTTAATCATTTATCAACGACATCTATATCTATCTTTCCTTGAAATATCAGAATGTCAAAATTAACTTATACCTTAAAAGGAGTAGCACCTCTAGCTCAGTTGTTGGAGGAAGATGCATCGTCTCTGGGTAGTCATCGAAGGATCTGAGAAAAGGTATCCATCATTGCATGCCTTTGTTTCTTGAGTTCCTCCTCAAGAAATATTTTGAAAGGATATCCTACTTCCCCGTCTTTCTTTTCTTCAACCATGGGAGGCCATCAGGGTTTTTCAGAATGATCTTGCAAAGGTTCAACCAGTTCAATCCCTAAATCGTTATATTGTAACCTCATTAAGGAAATTCAAGAAAAAAAAAGAAAAAGCATATCGCTCTGATAACATTGATCTAGACTTATGGAGGAATGCAATATAATATAGATATAAACATAAATACAGTGGTGCAGAGGAAATAAAACTTCATTTCATTAATATCAAAGAACTAAAATATGCTTACATATAGAATGGAAATAAACTAGCTCAGGATATGGTAGCTTATATCTCAGAAGAGATGTGGCTACTACATGCCTCTGAAATGTGTTACAATGACACTAAAGGTACTTTTTATTATTCAAAAACAAGTGAAAACCATAAAAAACCAAAACAGTAACTCTAGGAGATGGAACCGCAACAGTTTTTGGGCCCCATTAGGGTTTTTTGGGCATCCAACTTCCCCCGGTCGTAATTTGGTCATATTATCTATGTTTGGTGAGTAAGATACCATGTTGGAAATGTATCTCTCAGTACTATAGGATTTTTCGCAGTCCCTGCCTATGCATATAGGCTTGTGGGAGACCTCAAAAAAACTTCATTTAGGAGGGAAAAATTGTTCTGAAAGTTCGTCACCTGAAAAACTACTAAAAATATTAAATGCCGCAATAAACAAGGAAACTGATGAAACTGACTAGATTTCTAAGTGGAATAGTTGTGTGGACACAAGCATCCACCTAGATCATTCCTCTATCCTTAGGAAGAAATGGTCCCCATTGTGTGTAGAGCTTCCATGAGGTGAAGAAATTTTTGTTGAGAATGGTCCCTCGTGAACAAGTTTCCCTAGTGAACGATTTGGCTTAATTTAACAACTCTATTGGCATTATGATAAATATGTGTCCTTGATGACAACCCACTTGTAACAGAGTTCACAGATCAGTTCAAATATGACAGTGTGATGGAACATAATGATAGAATGATGGGATAGAAGTTTGCACATCATAATCATAAGATTATTAAAGGGAAATATTTGAAGATCTATACGTGAGATCATCAAGTAAAAATTATGTATACACGCGAGTATGAAGAAACAAATTCGTGTATGTGGTGGAGCACTAATTTAATAATACCGGGGGCCTTTACCATCATATTATCCCACAATATTGAGCACAATAAGATTATTTCATCCCGTCGAAGAATACCATCAACACTTTTGTGGTTTTGGCTCATGATATTAGCTAAGGCTCAAACTATATAAGGAGCTAAATATCAAAGTGCTAAGGGTGCATGAGTAAGGGCTAATGAATGAATACTTCTATCTGAAGTATATTTGCATGGTATGGGCTATAGTTGATTGGTTGATTTGAAATAGTGATGCACTCATGAATACAATAATGGATTAGGATCATTAGACCTGAAATGAAAATGTATTTGCATGATATGTTTATGAGTTTTTTATATCTGTGGTCTGGCGCATGTTTGTTGCAGTGAAGGGTATGATATGAGTAAGTTAGAAAATCTTAAGTATTATGCAGTCCTGAATTATATATACATATCTATATGTAGTTTTGAAATGTGGAAAGCACATATACACATGAGTTTGGTTCTGCAAAGTAGTGTATATGTTCAGTAATATATTGAGACCTATAAGCGAGTTGGTTTTGGGATAAGCGTGTACATACGCGAATAAGTCTACTGGAAGGTGTGTATGAAAGACAAGGTTTTTCTAAATAATGCATAAGAAAATTTCTGATAATATTTTTTATGTTTTTGCTATCTATCAATGATGTATTCATATAGATATGGGTTGTTTGAGTACTGATTATGCTGCTAGTCGATTGTGATCCGTGATTGGTTGGCAGATTGATGATTCAGTGAATGATTTAGTATAGTTATATGTTTTAGTTATACACTGGTGTTGAGGGTTGGACCCTTGAGTGAGCAAGTCGAAGCTTCCTTCCAGTAGGAGCTAGTGATCAGATGAAGGGGTTGTATCCCCCTTCCATTATTGGTTGGTAAATGAGTGAAGGGGTCGAAGCTCCCTCCAGTTGCAGTTGGTAAACGAGATCATGGAGTTGGATCTCCCTTCGAGTAGCAGCTATAGAATGAGTGAAGGTAACATCCTTCTGCAAGTGGGTTCTTGTGTGTTGGTATGAGTCTGTGCCAGTACAAGATTGTAAGAAGTTTTCTATATATTAAGTATTGAAGACAAAGACGACAACATCTGTATTTTTCTCCCACACTGGGTTTCCACCTTAAATCCTGGTGTTCATGTGTGTTTCTTATGTGTAATGATTTATTATGTTCTTACTGCATATGTTTATTTCTTACTAAATGATAGATGGATCATTTATGCACTCGCCTAAGTAATGTTACTGAAAATTTATCTAAATTATAAGTTGACTAGGCATATGCTAGCTTCCTAAATGAAATTCATGTACATATGCTAGTTGGCTTAGGACAATCACGTATAGATTTCAGTACATAAAAGTAAAATTATGTGTGAGCTTTAAATACTTATTCACCCCCCCCCCCCAATATTTTTCCTAATAATTTGTATCAGAGAAGGATGTCGCTCAGAAGAAGCTTGATCGCTTGAAGGAAGATCTAACAAGATGAGAAATCAAGACGGAACAACATCTATCAGACCACCACTCTTCTATGGAAATAATTTAATCTTCTGGAATACAAGAACAAAATCCTATATTTAGTCTCTTGGAATAGATGTTTTGGAAATTGCTGAAGGATTTTACCAATATCCAGTCACAGTTCCCACAGATGCAACAACAAAGAAGACATACGAAACCAATTCAAAAGTTGTCAATGAATTATTGGGAAGCTTGACCGAATCATAATTTATCAAAGTTATGCAGTTATGCAACAACAAAGAAGACATACGAAACCAATTCAAAAGTTGTCACTGAATTATTGGGAAGCTTGAACGAATCATAATTTATGAAAGTTATGCATTTAGATACAACAAAGGAAATATTAGACAAAATCATCCTAAGCTATGAAGGATATGACAAGGTAAAAACTGCTAAACTCTAAACTCTCAGAATTCAATATGAAAATCTCATAATGCATAATGATGAAAGTATTGCTAGTTTCTTTCTACTTCTAGATGATATTGTAAATTGTATGAGAAATCTTGGTGAAGACATAAAATACACACCTTTAGTAGAGAAAATATTAAGATCTCTAACTCCTAAATTTAGTCCAAAGTGTCTGACACTGAAGAAAAGTGGGATCTATGGACTCTTATTATTATTCAACTTCATGGGAACCTCACTGATTTTGAAATGAGAAAATGAGTAAATCTGCACTTAAAGAAATTGAAAAAGGAAAATAAAAGGAAGATCAGAAGGAATCAGGGTATGTATAATAAGAAGATGAGTTAAACTTTGTAAAGAAACTCCAACTTGGCACTAGAAGTTTTAGAGGTAAGCTTCCCTTCAAATGTTTTTCTTGTGGTAGATTTGGTCATTATGATGCTAAATGTCCTCATAAATATAATCATGACAAGGGGAAGGATATTCAAAAAAGTAATAGGAAACAATTTGGAAATAAGAAAAGTTATTATACTCATGAAGATAGTGATGGCTTGTTAAATAGTGAAGAAGGATAATTTGATCAAGATCTTAAATTACTCATGGCATTTGAGAAAAACACTAATAAGCCTAATGATAACTTTATGGATGCTTTAAAAGAAAAATATTTCTTTGAAGAAATTACTCAACTCAAAATATTCTTGGAAGAAAAAAAAATAGCCATATATACTTTAAAGAATAAAATCATATAAAAGAAGAAGCATAATGAGAAGTTAGAATGTGAAATAGTAATTTTAAGAAAGGAACTTGAGAAAATAAAAACTCTAAATATTAGATTTACGAAATAATATGAAACCTTAGATGAAATTATCAAGGTTCAACACTCTCCTCTTATGAAGAGGGGCCTTGGATACATTCGTATACATTGTTGAATCGTAGGAGATAGGAAAATCCTCATCCACAACCAAAATCTATCTAAATGCAGCAAAATCCAGTCAAAAAAGTTTCAACCTTCAGTAGAACAAAAAAGAAACTTCGTACGTAAATCATGTTTACTCTAATTCAAGGATGAACAATAACAAAAGCATAAGTCAAAAGGAAAACAACACTAGAAGGTTCTATGATCACATAAATTTCTTCTTTAATGGACAATGTTTCTTATTTCATAATTTTGGTCACAAATTTTCTCGATGTGTTGCATAGAAAACTACCATGAAGCATCAGTCAAAAGGAAAAGAACGCTAGAAGGTTCTATGATCACATAAATTTCTTCTTTAATGGACAATGTTTCTTATTTCATAATTTTTGTCACAAAGTTTCTCGATGTGTTGCATAGAAAACTACCATGACTAGAGAAGAAAGAAAACAAAGTAATGAGACAGGAATCAAGAAGAATATTTATAACAGTTTATCTCCCCTTAAATATGAAATTGACTTTTCATTTTTCAATATCTTTGGACATGAGGAATCTTAATGCAAGAGAAAATTACAGCCAAAGGAGAAAATATCAACAAATGCTAAGGTATGGGAAAACAAGGACTTACAATCTGAAAGCTGTGGCATATTTATATTTACAAAAGGACAAGAAAATCAATGGCAAATTGATAGCAGATGTACAAAACACATGAGAAGAAATAAAGATAAACTCATTTAATACAATGCATTAGAGAAAGAAAATAATGTCACTTTTGGAAATGACTTCCCTGTTGTCATTAGTGGTAAAGGATCTATTTTTATAAAAGAAAATATTAAAGCTCGTAATGTTATGTATGTTCATGGATTAAAGCATAAGTTGTTGAGTGTTAGCCAAATGTGTCACAAGGGAAATGAGGTGGTCTTCAGATCAAAAGAATGTGTGGTTCATGAAATTGACACATGGAAAACCGTAATAAAAGGAACAAGAACACCAAGCAATCTATATATATTTAAAGGTGACTACGAACAATTTTACCTAGGAAAAACAGAGGAAAACTAGTTATGGCATAGAAGGTTGGGACATAAAGTTTTTCTTAAATTGTTCGTGATCTACCCAACATCACCCTATGATAAAGTACCATATGAAAGTCATGTTGATTCGGTAAAAAAACCAAATTTCAATTAACTGCCAAAGAAGGATCAACAAGTAAGCCTCTTGAACTTATACATAGTAATTTGTGTGGAGCTGTAAGGAAAAAGTCACCTTGTGAAGAACAATACTATATATTATCCATTGATGGTTTTTTCTAGAAATTGTTGGATTGGTTTATTGAAACATAAATATGAAGCATTTGATAAATTTAAGGTCTTAAAATCATTAGTTGAAAATGAATTACACATAAAAATAAAATGTCTCGGACCTAACCAGATCTGACCAAGGAGGAGAATACATATCGGATGAATCTTTGATTTCTGTGAACAACATGGCATAAAAAGACACTTTATGTAGCCAAAGCTCCTCGAAAAAATGGAAAGGAAAAATCAATGAATAGAGTAGTTCAACAAATGGCCCGTGCTATTCTTGATGAGTCTTGAAATCCTGACACCTTATGGGGTGAAGCTGCAAATACCAAAATAAATATTCACAACAAGGCTCATGTTCATGTGAATAGTGATAAAACTCCTTATGAACTATCATATGGTAAGCCTCCCATGGTAAATCATTTTAGAGTTTTTGGAAGCAAAATTTTCATAAAAATAATGATGAAAAACTTGGCAAGTTTGAAGCTAGAGTTTGAAGCTAGAGAAGATGAAGGAATACTTATGGGTTACTCTTATATAACTAAAGGATACTAATGCTACAATAAGAGACTTCAAAAAATTGTTGAATGTATTGATGTTGTGATTGATGAAGCATGCACAACTCCCAAATATGTAACAAAAAAAAGAGAGGATGATGATGATGAATTCTTTCCCACATCAAATCACAATGATATAGAAGAAGAAACTAATGAATCATAAAAATAAGACACATAAAATAAATAAAAGTCTCCATCCAGGTATGTTCAAAAGAATCATCTAGAAACTCAAATTCTAGGAGAAAAGGAATTTGGGGTACAAACAAGAAGAACACTTGTAGGATCTCCTAGTTATCTAGCTTTATTGTCAACCATTGAACCACAAAATTTAAATCAAGCTAGTAAAGATAAATGTTGGGTAAAGGCCATGGATGAAGAAATTGATCAAATTAAAAAGAATAATACTTGGGAATTGGTTCCAAGGCCTCACAATAAAAATGTTATTGTGACAAAATGGATATTAAAAAATAAGTTGAATGAAAATGGAGAAGTCATTAGAAATAAAGCTTGACTTGTTTGTGAAGGTTATGCTCAACAAGAAGGTATATAATTTGAAGAAACATTTGCACCAACAGCCAGACTTGAAGCCATAATAATTTTTGTTGCATTTTCAAGTTTTCAACATTTCAAAGTTTATCAAATGGATGTCAAATCCGCTTTCCTTGATGGACATATAGAAGAAGTATATATTGACAACTAGAAAGATTAATTTTGGGGAATGATGAAAACCTTGTATGCAAACTCAAAAAAGCTTTATATGGGCTAAAAAATCTCCACGTGCATGGTATTATAATCTTGACAAGTATTTTCAACAACAATGCTTGACAAAAGGATCTGCACACAAGAACTTGTACACAAAAATTGTGGATGATAAACTGTTAATTATTGTTGTTTACGTTGATTACATCATCTTTGGGAGTAATGAAGAATCTATGAGTCAATTTTTTTCTTTTGTTATGCAGCAAGAATTTTAAATGTATTTTCTTGAGGAAATAACATATTTTCTTGGTTTACAAGTGCAACAAGAAGAATATGGCATCTTTCTCTCAAAAAAAATATATATCAAACAAATTCTGAAGAAGTATGGGATGGAATACTGCAAACCTGTATGTACTCCGATGATGACAGGATGTAACCTCAGTTCTCATAATGATTCACCCATTGTAAACCAGCCATAATATAGGCCTGTGATTGAAATTCTGCCATATCTATTAGGTACTAGAGCAGATATGATGCATATAGTTTGGACTGTTGGATGTTTCCAAGCCAATCCAAAGGAATTACATCTTTAGGAAGTAAAGAGAATATTTAAATATATCCAAGGAACTCATGACTTTGGTCTATGGTGTCCTAAGAATGTCAATATTACTCTTCATTCCTACACAAATGTGGGGTCAGATAGAAATATTGATGACCAGAAGAGCGCTATTGAGGTGGATTTTATATGGTACACCGATTAGTATCTTGATTCAGTAAGAAAAAAAGGTCCATTGCCTTATCTACAACAGAATAAAAATATGTGGTTGTTGCATCTTGTTGCACACAAGTTCTCTGGATGATGTAGACATTACAAGATATTCCAATTAAATTTTCTCCATGCATCTCCATCATATGTGATAATACAAATGCTATTAATATTTCAAAAAATATTATTATGCACTTCAAAACCAAGAATATTCCTATTAAGTATCACTTTCTACGAGAAAAAGTGCTTGAGAAAAAGGTTAAATTGGAGTATGTTCCATCCAAATAACAAGTTGTTGATATATTTACTAAACCTCTCCCCAAAAAATCACTGCAATATCTCAAATAGAAACTGGGAGTTGGCTCTACCTCAGTTTTTTGTTTGTTTAGTTTGCTCAATATATAGTTGAAAATATAGAAGGTTTCTTCTTGTACGAAGGTTTCAATAAGTATAGTCATGTATATACGCGAGTTTCTTTGCACAAACTCGCATATCCTTTTTATCTAACAAAAAAGGAGTGGCACAGACTCAAGATCAGACTCTAACATGCTGCTGACAATTATGATTTGATTGGACTACATTCTATTCATATGGTATTGTGTTATGATTCTTCATTGATATTTATCTGATCTATGAATATGCTTTGATGAGTTGTTGACAATTTGTTATAATATTCTCTTATTTTGATAAGTTAGAATGGTAGTTTAAAAAATAAAAATATAAAATTCTAAGTTAGAACATGGATGAAAAAAAAAAATTTGTTAGGACAAGTATATTTTATTACATCCATGTTAGAAAAATGATAGGACAATTTTCTCTAAAGCAGGCCACGAAAAAATGTTAGGGAAGCATAAAAATAAAAATGTTAAATGCTTTAGTGATCAAAATAATAATGGTCGCTTGTTTAAATGCACCATAATTTCATAATGTAAAGTTTAATTTATGCATGTTTGAACCTTTGAAAAAGGGTTTTATATATTCATTGGTTAAATTAATCTATATGTGCGCATATTGCTTTTATTGTAAAGTCGCTAAATGACAAGCGACCAAATCAAAAGAAATTAAAGTGCTCACAAATTCCGTGTTGGGAAAAATACTGAGAGGGGGGCGTGAATCAATATTTACTGCATATTCAAAACTTTTTACGTTTTCATTCTCTAAAACCCATACGCTACTTTCCTTTAGTAAACTCGCATACACACGCGGATATCCTTCATAGAACTCGCGTATTAGCAGAGATCTAAATATGCAGATATTTATTAACTTAGTTCTTTGCAATATTCATTCATCTGAAGTTAAGCTAGCAGTAAACATGTGTAGTAACAACATAATAAACCATCACACAAAGCATCACACATGAACACCAGGATTTTTAGGTGGAAACCCAAGTCGGGAGAAAACCACCACTGCAGATGCTCAGCCTTCAATATTTTATTATAGAGAAAACATCTTACAACATATGTGCTGGTGCAGACTCCTACCAGCACGCAGGCACCCACCTGCGCTCGTTTACCAGCCTCTCCTGGAAGGGAGCTAGAACCCCCTGACTCGTTTACCAGCCTCTCCTGGAAGGGATCTACGACCCCCTGCTTTCGTTTACCAGCCTCTCCTGGAAGGGAGCTACGACCCCCTGATCTCGTTTACCAGCCTCACCTGGAAGGGAGCTACAACCCCCTGACTGAAGGCTACAACCCTCAGCACCTCTATGGACCACATTTCATAAATTTTCACATTGGATCCAACAACTTCAATAGAACCCACTTGTAGGCCACATTTCATCATATTTTCAGACTGGACCCACTCCATACTTTTAAGCACAGTCAAACATGAAACTGATACAAATAACTCACTGACATATATCAGTAAACCAGCAGAACAGATCAGACATTTCTTACCACAGACTTCAGCAAACCCTAGTTTGCATATGCACTTTCCTTTCACTGATACCGCGTATACACGTGCTTTTGTTCACATAAACCTGCGTATACATCTACACATAAACTTCACTGCGCATACGCGCCTTTTCTTTAGCGAAGCCGCGTATATACGCGCTTGCTCTGCGGCGAACTAGCGTATGGATCTTCAACCATTACAGAGCTGCATACTTCTTCAGATCAGATATTCAGTTCAGATTCAACCCTTTACTTCAGACAGATGTTCGCCTCATCACAGATCTAATCACTCCATAACCAGATCTAGTAGATACAAATACATTTCAGATCTAGATCCCCTTCCTCATCATTTTCTTCATTGGTGCCTCATGCATTCAGATCTATCATTCAACTATAACCCTTTCCATTCAGATATATACTTCTGAGAGAAGTATTCATTCAAGCTCAGACATCTTGCACCCACACTCATGATTTGCACAATGAATTTCTTCTCCTTATATAGGTTTACCCTTTTTCAATACCATGAGCCCCTTTTTCAATACCATGAGCCAAAACAATACCACGAGCCCAAAACTACATTACTTCCGATGGTATTCCTGGACGGGGTCAATTAGGCGGATCATTACCCAATACAATGGGTCAATACCATGGTGGTTACCCCTGGTTTTGCACTTTATGAGCGCTTTTTCCCATACGCGACTTGGCACGTACTTTACCGCGTGCATACGCGACTTCTCCTAGGAAAATCTGCGTATGCCTTGAGACATACTCTTTTCATCATAGATTTAGCACATATTGAATTCCTTTCTTCATTACCTTCTGTACTCTCTGTAGATACATCAGATTTTCATCTTTAAACGGGTTCATCAAGACATATTATATCAAGCACAACTTCATCAAGTAAGTTTCCATCTTCTTCATCAAGTGGGTTTCCATTCAATGACAACACTCAGCATCATGTTGCTAACTAACATCATTTCATATCAGATTTACATCATTTACCAAGTCCATCAAGTCAAGAATAACTTCATCAGGTGTATTGTCGTCAAGGACAACACATGCCAACAATCTCATGTCTTCATCTTCATTCAGTGGGTTGCCATCAAGGACAACACTCTGCATCATATTTCCAACAATCTCCCCCTTTGGACTTGATGGCAACCACGATGGTGTTTGGTTACCACAACAGATAGGTACATTAAGAATACAATGAAATCATGTCACTCTCTCCATTTTTGACACCATTCTTTCTCTTCATTCAAACACCATGTCACTCTCCCCCTTTGACATCAAGGGCAAAGGGCGGATCAACAATAAACATACTCTCCCCCTTTTCTCCTCATGTGGAAGAAGCGTTCTGCAGATCTGATATATACTGAAGTGACCAAGCTCCCCCTGAGTTCATGCTGAATCTTCAAACATATTTTCCAATGGAGTACATGACTTTATGAATTTCCTATCACCAAAGACTCATACTTACATCAAATATCCAACCAAGTGAATTTACATATAATACTCAATTACCCAACCAAGTGGGTTTAAATATCTCAACTCAACTACCCAACCAAGTGGGTTTACAATTTTGACTTAGCTACCCAACCAAGTGGGTTTACAAATTTGACAAGTCCTTACATGACTGAATATTACAATTTTACATCATGGGTCTCAACATGACCTTTTCATCAAACTACAATTGTAACTTTACATGACCAATACCAAAAATACCTCCAGAAAGAGATCATTTTTCAGAATCAACATAATGCCAACAATGCATTATTCTCAGCAAGACTAATGCTCCCCCTGAATCATTTTTCATATGACTAAGGCTCCCCCTTAGTTTGTGCATCTTGAACACTTTTACCATCAAATCATCAAGGCATCTTTATCAAAACATGAGAAATAAAGTTATGAGAACTGGAACACCACCAGAGATACCAAACAGTATCAGAGATACCAAACAGTACTACAGCTGTGCTGAAGAGAGCTGACTCCAAACAGAAATTTGTCAACAATCAGACATATGTGGTTTTATGTGCATGAACTCGCGTATATACGCGACTGTGTTTCAGGCAACCCACGTATTCAATACCATCTTCTATATTTTAACTAGATCTGATCCTCTTGTGAGAAAAAGACAGTGTTCAGCTTCTTTATGGGATATTTGAATGCTTCCCTAGACTACAGATAGATAGAACAGTGTAGTTGTGTCTTCAAGCGTCATCCAATGGTTGTAGCATAAGCACATTAGTAACCAAGCCTTCAGATTCTTTGCAACATCAATACGATCTTTCCAAGATTGTCATACCAGATCAACATCTTCAAATATGTGTCAAGCAATCATCCATGTGGTCCAATATCATCAAGATCTTCAAGATTTAACATGAAGTAACATATGTAGACAAAATATCTCAACCATAGTAACAAACTCTGCATGATCTATTCTTGTTTCTGAATCAAACGACTTCCAATTCATCCATGTGTGAGCACACAAGATACTTTTCAGCAAACAGATCTCAAAATCTTATCATAATAAACCATGTATCAAGCCATCATCATTTGAGCATGAGTATCACAATAATCAAAGAATAAGCAGTCATAGTGCCAACAATGCAATCATTAGTATTCAACCTGCTGCTTCCCCTGAACCAGTGCTCCTCAGAGACTTCAAACCGCATCAGAGATTCCAAACAGCAATCTAGACATGCTAACCCAGACAATTTCTCATCAACCACACATACGCGGTTTTGTGTGTATGAAATTGCGTATATACGCGACTGTATTCAAGGAAATCCGCATATACAAATTAATCTCTAGAGTTTTAAACAAATCTGATTCTTGGCATAGCAGAGACTGCTCCAAACTTCTATATGAGAAATTGTTTCTTGTTGAACCCATCGTTTGCTGAACCCAGATTCCTAATCAGGACTTGACAAAGAATGCACCACTACTAGTTCCTTTTCAATCATCAACCTGTGACCGGGTCTATGTTTCCATCATCATCATAGTGTCTTTCTGTTGAAGTTAGCTTATCAACTCAAGACTTGTATTATCAAATATATGAGAGAAGAAATATAAGACAATGTATCCATGACTTCAAGTGTCATCCAGCAGGTGTAACATGAGAACATCAATAATCAAGCCTTCAGACCTTTTCGCAGTATCAACATATTCTTTCCAAGAGGAATTATCATATTTAGAACAACTTTTTCAATAGTCAATCAAGCAGCCAACCACGTGATCTGATATCACCAATATCTTCATGCATTCTACATGTTCTGTCCTCATCTCTGAATCAAAAGACTTCCATCTTATCCATGTGTGAAAACAAAAGATACTCTTCACAAAAAAAACAATCAGGGCTTATACATAATCTCATCATAAGAAGCCATGTATCATTTTATTACCATGAGTATAACCATAATAATGTTAACAGTGCAATCATCAGCAGTCAGACTGACGCCCCCCCTGAACCTCTGCTCCAGATCTTCAGCTATCATATAAATTCTCTTATCATCAATGCATACGCGACTGTGTCTGCTGAAACTCGCGTGTATACGCGACTATTGTTCATCGAACTCGCGTATGGAAAGTGAAGCATAGAAAATTTTCACATTCCTTCATCTCCCCCTGAACTTGTACTTCTTGTACCTGTCTTTTGCACATCAGATGCGTTGTCAGAAATAAACATAACCAGAGTAATCAAATCAACCATGAGAATCATCATACATTACTCCCCCTGTGACGATAAATTACTAAATCTCATAATGTATCCCACATCATTCCTGCAGTCAATCAAAGAAGTAAGCTTCAGAAGCGGATGA
This sequence comes from Pinus albicaulis, assembly GCA_034641835.2. Taxonomy (NCBI): domain Eukaryota; kingdom Viridiplantae; phylum Streptophyta; class Pinopsida; order Pinales; family Pinaceae; genus Pinus; species Pinus albicaulis. Next base: position 164,132,199 of record CM076572.1, on the reverse strand, counting down.
CTGCAGTAGGGTCGAAATTCCCTACGTTTCTGATCGGTCCTTCATCTTTTTCCAGATTTGTTTGAACTTTCTATTTATGTGCTGGAAGTTATCCAATTTCTCATATCTGTTCCACCTGCATTATTTTTCTACATGTCCATACTTGTTACAAGAATAACATCTCATGTGTCTAGAGAAATAAGCATAAGAATCATAATGAGTATTTGTAATCTTCCTCCTTTTACAATCAGTTGCTTTATGTCCATACTTGTTACACAAAAAACAATATCCCTTGAAGAAACCAGAGTACCTTTCTATGTAGGAACTGTTTGTTTGAGGCTGAAATTATCTGCTCCTGCAATTTGCTGCAACATGCCCATAATTATGACATTTAAAGCATTCAACTTCATTGACTGATTTCCTTTGAGATTTCATCATTGTTGGTTGACCTTTTGTTTCTTTCAACACTTCAGGTTTTGCATTGACATCTTCCGAGTTTTTAGCACTTCCTTGTGAGCTAGATTCTCCTTTAACAGTTTCATGGAAACCAAGACCAAGTTTGATAGCGGGAGACCTTTGATTACTCAGAATATTGTCCAAAATGTTAGTACTATCTTGAAACCTCAAAAGTTTAACCTTTTCTTCTAATTTACCTTTGAGAATGTTTACCTCAACCTCCAAGAGGTGACATTGCTTCGTCAAGCTTTCTTATTTCCTTCTTCCATCTTCTACTTGATCCTTCAGATTTAGAATCTCTTCTTTCAACCAATTTTCATTTTCTTCACATGTTTGTTGCAGCTCTTCATTCTTCTTATTTGATTTTTCCAGATCTTCTTTGAGAGAGATGATATCTACTTCAAGGCCTCCCTTTTCAAATGGTTGTATAGGTTCCTCATTCTTCTTACTTGATGCTTCAAGATCCGCTTGCAGAGAGATGATTGCAGCTTCAAGTCCTTCATTCTTCTTGCTTTTGAGGTCTCCAACAAAAATATAGTATTGCAGCTTCAAGTCCTTCATTTCACCTGATAAAGAAAATATTACACAATCATGTAAATTAGCTTTTGAGGTCTCCAACAATGTTTTTGAGTAGGAAGCTTTTATCCTACAACTTGCTAGAAGTTCAAAGGATAAAAAATTGAGTGTTTTCACTAACTCAGAATTCATAGTAAGAAAAGTTAGGAGTCTTTTCCAAAAAAATCACCCTAGACTTGGGTCTTATAGGAATGATATTTGGGACACTATTGAAAATACCTTTGATGATTTTAACATGAATTTTATTCATAGAGATGAAAACCTACATGCAGATCCATTAGTTGTTTCAGCTAATTATTTCAAGATTCCAGACTATTTTCAAATTCAATATCAGACACAAATCAAATACAGGCCTTCCATCTGAGACAATATTAAACATTGGAAAATATTTGAGGATGGTTAACAATTAAAATCCTTTCTGCAAGTCATTGACGAATTTTCTATATTGCAAACTGAAGAGTATAATTCAAATAGTAAAGAAGCTACCCAAGACAAAGAAAATTCAAAACTAAAATCAATGGTAGTTGATCATGATATAATTCAATTATAAAATAATTTCATCCCAAAGGGACTTGTTTCTTTAGAAAAATTGTTTGATCAAAATGATGTTCCCAAAAACCCATTCTCTGTTTCACCAGAAGATGACATTGAAGACATAAATATTGGCACTAATGAGGAAATAAAAAATATCAAACTTTTTGCATCATTAAACCTAGAACTTAAATCTAAATATGTCGAAATTCTTAAAAATTATAAATATGGCTTTGTATGGTCTTATTTTGATCTCAAATCTAATAATACATATTTAATTGAGCATAAAATCCCACTAAAATCAGATGTAAATCCTTATCAACAGAAGTTAAGAAGGATGAACCTAGTTCTTTTTCCCATCATAGAAAAAGAACTGAAGAAACTTCTAGATTCCCAAATTATTGTTCCATTAATATATTCTAGTTGGGTTGCAAATTTAGCCCCTGTGAGGAAAAAGAATGGTGAAATAAGACTTTGTGTAGATTTTAGAAACCTAAATAAAGCATCCTTGAAAGATAATTATCCACAACCTAAGATCAATCAATTACATAAAAAATGGTCAAGTGCTAACAGACTCTCTATGTTGGATGGATTTCCTGGTTATAATCAAATATTGGTGAACTCAAAAGACAGGGAGAAGAAAACTTTTACCACACCTTGGGGTACATTTATGTATGCCCAGATGCGATTTGTTATATAAAACGTAGGAGAAACATTTCAAAGAGCCATGGACTTGGATTTTGTTGGGAAGTTAAACAAATTCATTGTTATTTATCTTGATGATTTAACTGTTTTCTCTAAACATCTCAAGAATTTGAAGAATTTTTTTGAAAGATACAGGAGGTTTGGAATTTTTTTGAATCCCAAAAAATCATTATTTTCCATTAAAGAGGGTAACTTTCTAGGTCATATTATTTCTAAATATGGAGTAGTTATTGATCCCAAAAAAGTCTGTGTTATTCAGTCATTATCATTACCTAGAAATAATTAAAATATTCAATCTTTGTTAGGAAAAATTAACTTTTTGTGAAGGTTTATACCAAATTATGTAGAAATAGTGAAAGATATAACAGACATGCTAAAAAGGAACCATTAATTCAAATGGATTGTCTCTGCAAGATTTTCATTTGACCAGATAAATAAAGTCATATGTGAAGCCCCAACCTTAGCCAACCCAACCCTAGCCAACCCAAACTATTCAAAACCTTTCAGCATGTTCTATTTTGCCTCTAAAACTACCCTTGCAGCTGTCCTTTTGAAAAATAATGAGGATTACCATGATCAACCTATAGCATTATTTAGTATGGTCATGAGAGATGTCGAACTAAGATATGATATTATTGAAAAACAAGCCTATGCCTTAGTTCAAGACCTGAAGTATCTTAGAATGTATATCCTTCATTCCACTATCATTGCCTATGTGCCCAATAACATTGTCAAAAGAGTCCTCACACAACCACATAATGATGGTAGAAGGGGAAGATGGACAACATAGATTCTTGATTTTGATATTACCATCAAAACTACCAAGTTAGTGAAGGGGCAAGGTTTAGCCCAATCGTTAGTTGAATCCAATTATAAAGTCTTGGGTATCAACTCTATTTTCAAAGTTTCAGAGAAGAATCCACAAGGACCTTCTCCAAGTTTGGAAAGGGAGAATCCACAAGAACCTTCCTTAAATGCGGAAGGGGAGAATCCAAAAGAAACTTCCCATGCAGTGCAAGGAAATAATGCACAAGAACATTCTCCTTCAACTCAGACAGTCCCAATTCATATTGATGAGAATTTTGTGACATCAAATTGGTATGTAGACATTGTTCATTTTCTGATTCATTTTGAATGTGCGGCTCAGTTTTCAAAGAACTAGTGCAAAACACTCAAGTTGAAATCCATCAAGTATTGTACCATCAATGCCAACTTATACTGGAAGGATCCTCTTACTATTTTACTACTTTGCCTAACAGAATCAGAGACTGACGGAATCGTTGATCAGTTTCATGAAGGAATTTTTGATGTCATTATGCTTGGAGAGAAACATCATACAAGATATTGAGGGAAGGATTTTATTGGCCTACCATGTCTTCACAAGTAGGATCGAAAGTCAGAGCTTTTGTTCCATGTTAGATGTTTGATGGAAAGAAAAAATTAGTAGCTCTTCCACTATTTCCAATAGTTGTTTCAGCACCATTTCTTCAGTGGGGATTAGATTTTATAGGTGAAATTAATCTAGCCTCTAGTAATAAACACAGATGGATCTTGACTGCTACTGATTATTTCACCAAGTGGGTGGAAGCCATTCCTATGAGAAATGCTACAGATTTAGTTGTAATAAAATTCATTGAAGAGAATATTTTATCCAAATTTTGTTGCCCACAAAAAATTGTCACTGATAATGCCACAACATTCAACAACATAAAAATGATAGAATTCTGCCATAAATATTAGATTTTGTTGCATCACTGAACTCCCTATTATCCACAAGGCAATGGTCTTATTGAATCATCAAACAAGAGTTTAGTGAAAGCAATTAAGAAAAATTTAGAAGACCACAAGAAAAACTCAGATAGCCACTTGATTTATGCAGTCTACCGAAACAGAGTTTCTCCAAAAAGGTCAACAGGTAAATCTCCATTCCAATTAGTTTATGGAAAAAGTGTTATTTCTCCTACAAATTTAGCTTTACCTGTACTCAAGTTTCTACAAGAATCTACTTATGTACCTGATGATTTCTCTAGAAGGATTAATCATATCATTGAGTTGAATGAAAACAGAGATGAGATATAGTACAAACCAAAGAAATATCATAATAAAATGAAAATCCTCTTTGACAGAAAAGCAAGGGAAAGAGATTTTAGAGAAGAGGATTTATTCCTAAGATGGGATGCTAGGAGAGAAGATAAAGGAAAACATGGAAAGTTTGAAAATTTATGGTTTGGGCCCCTCAGCATTGCAGACGTGAAAGAAACCAACACATTTGTTCTACAAAAACTTGAAGGACAGTTTTCAACACTACCTATCAATGGAAAATGTTTGAAACACTATATCCATTATTGAAGGAGATATCACATCATCATTATACATAATCATTTTCTTTGTTCATTTGAAATTATGTGTGTTTTCTCTACATCCCATGGGGGGAAGCAGTCCCTAGCTTGAGCCGATGTTGTAACATTATTTGATTTTGATAAGTTAGCATGGTAGTTTAAAAAATAAAAATATAAAATTCTAAGTTAGAACATGGATGAAAAAGAAATTTCAAAAAATGTTAGGAAATGTATATTTTTTTACATCCATGTTAGAAAAATGATAGGATAGTTTTCTCTAAATAAATGAGGCAACGAAAAAATGTTAGGGAAGCATAAAAATAAAAATGCTAAATGCTTTATTGATCAAAATAATAATGGCCACCTATTTAAATGCGCCAGAATTTCATGATGAAAAGTTTAAGTTATGCATGTTTGAACCTTTCAAAAAGGGTTTTATATATTAATTAGTTAAATCAATCTATATGTGCACATATTTATTTTATATTAAAGTTGCTAAATGAAAAGTTATCAAATCAAAAGAAATTAAAGTTTTCACGGATTTCAACGATAGATCTTGAGCTCCCCTCACATCTATGATGGAGATTGACTTCGCACCTTCGCCGCCTATTTCTTTTTAACGTGGGGGGGGGGGGTTCGAAGTCCCGTTTTAATGGCCGACCATTTTTGGTCCATGGCAACATCAGGTGACTTTGTACCCCCTCCGCCTAAAACTGGAAACCCTGGCCCCCCGCCCCCAAAAAAAAATCCACTTCTGGTGTATCCATTCCCATTACCGTTTGCCCACGTAATAATCATTTATACATCCTCCACTCATATTATTCCACGTCACATATATGTTATCCTTAACACTCCATTTATATGTTAATACTCCCATTTTCCAATAAATTCATAGAATTTTCCCGTTAATCCTCTCGTTGGCCAATAAATTCATAGCATTTACCCGTTAACCATACCGTTACGCAATAAATTCGCTTGATTATTGGCTATTACCGATGAACCTAAACCGTAGTCTATAAATTTTCTCATGGTCTTCCGCCCAGTACTTTACTTCCACCTTTAATTCACCTTCATCATTCATCATTGTTATATAGTGAATTATCTGTTGTAATTACCCTTCAATATCCTGAAACACTATCATTATTTTTGTAACTGGAAGTTTGGAATCCTTGTACCACTTTATTACAATCATGCATGGCACCTAAGGCCAGAAAAATGAAGAAAACCACTCCAAAAGGTAAAGGTGAGAAAATTGCGACAAAATAAATCCAAAATATTGATAGTGTTGCAGAGGTCATACCCAAGGTCGCTCATCTAGCTTCCGAGGTTATTCCTGAAGCCACCAAAGTTCTTGTAGAAGACATTCTTGCAGCTCAACAAATCAATCTCAACCTCACACCCTTGGTAGATACCTATTTTCAAATTGTTGGCTGTTGAATTTGATTTCTATCATCTATATATGTGGCTAAAATAAAATCACTTGGATAACCAAGACCCTTTCAGATTTTGGGAGTCCATGCTGCCTCTCTTTGCACTCCCTAAAACCCACTCATTCTCAGATTTAATTGCATGGTGTCAAAAGCAGTATGACCCTATAACCAGGTTAGTGGTTGCATAGAATGGAAACTTTCTGATAACTAATTCTCCTAAAACCATTAACGAGATGATTATCATCCCTCCTTCTGACTCCTTATCATATTTCTCCCTGTTTCCCTTATGGATCTTTATCACAAATTATCCTTCCCTCAATGATCTCATATTTTTAACATCTTCCTACGTGAGGATGCAAATTTACCAAAAATAAATCCCCCATATGCATCCTCCATTTTCCCCATTGCTTCCAAACATTGTATCTGCCTCCTTTCTTATTTATTAGGATACCGCAATGATGAACTGTTGATGAAACCATCCTTGGTTTCTTATCTATCTTTAGACTTGAAAAATCACCATTGTTTGTGAACAATTACAACCATTTTTTAGATAATATTATACATGAACAATTCATGAATTTCACCACTGAAGGATCCTTCACTTATTCTTCTGTGATTGTACATATGATTTTGTTTCAGTAGGTAGATATGTTGCCCATTCACTTCAACAAGAAAGATGCATAGGGAGTGAATCAATCAATGATTCAATGGACAAAATTGGTCAGAGCTTCATCAACAACTACTTCCTTAATTCTCTGGTGAACTGGTAAGGAACTGCTTGACTGAATGAATGAATAAGTCTATGAATTCCAAGAAGGCACCTCATCAAGATAATTAGGCACCTCAGTGAACAAGAAAAGACAGGTGATTGTTACCTATACAAGAATTACATAGAGATCAGGGTGTATGGTTGTGAGCTTCCACTATACAAGCTTCCAAAAAATGTACCTATGAGAATTTTCTCATTAAAATACATAAGACAGATGCTAAATATGGATGAATAACATTTTTCTTCAGGAAATAGGAAGTTACAGTTTAAAATCAAGGCCAATATTGGATCATTCATTTTTAATAGTAGCGCAGCTAGTGTTGATTCATATGAATTATCAAAGAAGATGGGATTTTAGTCAATTTTCACTTGATCATACGACCCTCATGGCATTATTTCTGCTCTGAGGGTTGAGTCCAAGACAACTTCTTACACTCACACCTCTAGACCGGAAATTGAAAAGTATATGAATCGGGATGAATGGGTAGAAGGTAGTTTACAAGAAGAAGAGGAACAAGTCATTTCTACCTCAAATATACAAACACTAGTCCTAGAGAGTAAAAAACAAAAGAGGGTCAGAGAAGAGACACCACATTCAAAGGATATTATGAAAGAATTCATTTTTCAACATAAAAAACCAAGGTTTGATTCTTCCTTGTTTCCCGAAAATAAACAGCCAGAGATCATAGATTTGGGAGAAACTAAAGTCTCCACATCCACAAATATTCCTCAAAATCCTCCATCATCATCACCTGCAAAGGAGCCATTAGAGATCATCCAACATTCAGAGGAGCAAAAATATTTTCTCCAAATTTCTAGAAATAAAAAACAATAATGAAGCTTTCAAATCAGAAGTTTACAACCAGTTTTGGAAACACACATCCACATCTTAACATAGAATTATCACTACCTTTGACAGTGAGAAAGGAAATATGTAGATGGCCTTTCTACAAGCAACAATAACATTTCCCAAAACACATGCTGACTATAATAATATTGTCCTTTCATTTGATGCAAGACATATACATCTAATTGACCAAATGGACATGCACAAGTAGTGAAGGGAAATGTTATTCTCAACCATGACTACAACAACTATGTCTCTATCAAAATCAAAAGTAGCACTCTCAAACATGCAATCCCAGTTGAATATTGAGAAACTATCTTGTTTTGATAAATATAAGAGGATAAAGACATTAGAGGAAATTGTAGTAAAAGCAGGATATGATCCTGCTAACTGCAAAGCAGCTGAAGAGATCATCAAGAAGAAAAATGCAGACATTTCTTCCCTGAGGAAAAAACTTAAGTTTGCCTTGACTAAAGACCCACAGACCAAAGAGATGGCACAAAATGAATCTAACAAGGAGGAAATGCTTAAGTTCACCATTGATCAAAATATACATATTAGAAAAATGGAAGAATAGATTGAAGAATTGTTGAAAGAGAAATCAACACTCTAGTTAAATGCAGATCCTAATTTAAGAGCTCAAACATCTTCTGCAGGTGTAGAATCCTTAGCAACGTTGAACATGACTAATCGAGTACAACTGTCTTAAGAGTTAGCCACTCAGAAACAAGCGCATGAAAAACTAACTCAGAAGTTTCTTGAGTCGCAAAATATTAGAAATGATATTTTGTAGCTAAATGAAATGCATAAGACTTGACAATTGGAGGTTAAAATCAAAGAACTACAAATTGAAACTATGATGGCATAAACTTTAGGAGAAGCTAAGAAAATTATTTGGGAAAGTATCAGTGAGTCCATTATTGAGATATGACATTCTATTCATATCATCTTTGAGCAGCAAGAACTCATCAAAAAGTGCAGAACAACAATTCAATAAGGCAAGGATCAACTCCAGCAGAAGCCAAGTGAAGCTTCCGATATGATTAACATTCTTAATTCTAAGAACAAGGATGAGTTGGAAGCAATTAATATTTCAGACAGGACTACAAATATTTTAGAAATAAAAAAGGTTTTGCAGAAAAGGAACTTGATCAACAAGTTACAGACCAAGTGTGAAGCCTTAAATGTTATTGTCAAGAGGTTTCATACTAAGTTTAATATTTTAAATCAAAAACATCTGCCAGGTTTAGTTGGATTAGATGACAAGTTCGTAAAGTTAGAAGATTATTGTAAAAAGTTGTATACAATTTCAATAGACAAAAAAAAATTTCTAGGTGTCAAAGGTCATATTACAGGTTCAAATTTTCTTGAAGCTCTATGGTTTGACCTTATTATTCCACATCAAGACAGACATTTGTTGATCCAGAAACTAACTTTCGATAGATTCACTGAAGTGGATGAAGTTTCCAGGAAAATGATAAATTGTGAAATTCCAAGTGAAGATCAGTGGGATAAGTTTTGTGAAACCATTGAGTGAAAATATTATTTTTTTAGCATGTCATCACATCGAATTTTGAAGAGCTAGTTCAGCAACAGCCTCCAGCAAAAAGGGACAGGTTAGCAACAACTTTCACTAAAAGAGGTCAAATCATCAAAAATCTCTAGATAAACACAGACACTCTAAGGTGAATAAAGGATACATCTATAGTAAAAAACTTTCACCTAGTAATTCCTATGATTCAAACTAGCTCCCTTTAATCATACTAGAGCTCGATATGAATCTGTGATTGTTAACCCTTTACCAGATCCAAAAAGACTCGTTACGGAAGCCTCTTTGAAAAGAAAAGAGAAAATTTCTACTTCTTCCTCTTCAGCCTTACACCCTGAAGAAATTTCATCTATATACCCCTATTTAGTATTATCATCCCAGCCTGAGTTGACTCAATTACCTCCTAGAGTTGCTAAACTTTATTCTCAAGGAGTAGATCTTCAGTCAACTTTGTTGGCAGTGTCACTTGAGTCCTATCAAGTCACATCCTTCCCTATAGATTCACCTATGTCTGAGACATAATTGGGCTTGAATTTTCATGAATTCAAGTCTATTGATTTTGTTACTATAGTCTATCATCCTATTCCATTAGATTCTAATCAACCAGAAGAGACAATTTCTATCTATTCTAATCCATTATTCGAATATAAGGAAGAACCCCATCAGATCAAAAACTAATCGTTAAAATCCATTTAAGATCCCCACTTCCTTCTCCTTCACATTCTCATCCACCCTCTAACTCTCATTCACCTACATATTCATCATCATCCTCATCATCATCTTCATCAACATCAACCACATCATCCATGGCTTTTCAACCCATTATATAGGCGAGATATGTTGTTGTGGTTATCCCTAACATCTTGGGAAATTTTTCTGATGGATATCTCAAATATTTGAGAAGATTTAATGGAGAGAGAGGCCCCTCAGCAGAAGATCATATAGGTTCCTTTTTATATTTCTCAGACAATATGAACATCGAACATGAAGATATTTATATTAGATTATGTGTAGAGTCCTTAGAAGGTCACGTTAGGATCTGGTTTAGACAACTTAGAGTAGATATTATTCAAACCTGGAATGGACTTATAACTATCTTTAAAAATAAATGGGGGGTAAAGAAAGATGTTGTTTACCTTCTTACTGAATATGAAGATTTAAAAATAAATCTTGGTGAACCAGTAGCTGAATTTATAAAACGATTTAATAAACTCTACCACAAAATGCATGATGATTGCAAACCTCCAGTACCTGCTTCAAAGGCTAGATTTTCGAAACAACTCGAAGATGACTTTCAAGTTATGCTAAGGGAAAAAATAACTAATACACTACAATATATGTAGACTAATGCCATTGAGGTAGAAGCAAATAAGTCACCTTCTAGTAAAATTAGAGCTAAAGAAGAGAAAGCTCAAACGAAATTAAAAAATTAGGAAGCATATTCCTCTAAATCCAAAAGTGAAGACTCAAAAATTGATGAAATCACAACTCCTCTTAGAAATATATCCAATAGAATTTAAAATATTGAAAATCAACCAAAAATAGTCCAACAAACTATTTCCATACAAAAAACACAAGCCCAAGGTCAATACAATAAAGTGGCTCCAGTGCAGATTCTTCAAAGGCCTCATAATGAACAACACCCATTGTTGATTGATGATCAAAAACCTGAGGACAATACTTTTTCCATTACTAAAGACATTAATATTGTAGATCGAACATCCTTTGAGACTGTCACTGTCCCTATTTCCGACAACCAAATTCCTCAAGAAAACCAAGCTACTTCTCAGGTTGCTAAGTATAAATATTTTTAGGAGTTTTTGATTGCAAATTTGAATCAAAGATATGACTTAAGACCTACATTTCGACCTTGTAGACCTCCCAAGAATCTTGTAATAATTTAACCTCAACTGAAATCATCTGAAACTCAAACTACTTCTTCTCAACCTTTAAATCAGTCAACTAACTCTGCTCAGAGTGATAAAACAATATCGACTGCCTTTAACATTGAGAAAGAATTAGAAAGAACCAAAATTCCCATTCCACTTTCTAAACTCTCTAGAAATCCAGGGTATAAAAACCAAGTAGAAAAGTGAATCCAAAATTCTAGTGTGGATGAAGAAGGAGATATTATCAGTCTACAAAATGAAAGAAGTACTATAGATTTTTTTCCTAGTCCTGATATGATTGATGAATCTATACCACTCTTCTATCTGACTTTAAAGGTGCATGATTCTCTTCTATAAAATTGTATTCTTGATTCTGGTGCTTCGCACAATCTAATGCCTAAAGTCATCATCGAACAACTTAATCTGGATATCACTAGAACCTATCATGACTTGTATACTTTTACACTAGAACCTATCATGAATTGTATACTTTTGATTCAAAGAGGTTCCAATGTTTAGGACTCATTAAATATATATTGGTCACTTTACATAAAATACCAGTTAAGAGTTTAGTATTAGACATAGTTGTTACTAACATTCCTCCCAAATTTTGAATGCTTTTATCTAGATCATCTTGTGCAAAATTGGGAGGAAGTCTTCAAATGGACATGTATTTTGCCACTATCCTAGTATATGGTGGAGAGAGCCTTAGATTATATAGAGAAGCAATATTTATAAAAATTGTTTGTAATGTTAATCAAGCTTGGAATCGCCCTATTTATGCAGTAGATGAATATTTTAGTTGTTTTCAGCTATCATCAGACAGTTCTTAGGATTCTCAACTCAAGATTGAGGATGTAGTTGAAACCTATATACTAGTTCATACTAAAATTTGGAAGTTAATTTTTGATGGATCTTGCACCAAAGATGGAGTTGAAGCGGGAGTTGTGCTAATTTCCCCTAATAAAGAAAATATTACACAATCATGTGAATTAGATTTTGAGGTCTTAAAAAAATTTGTGACGTAGCTATTGTCCTAATATTACAGCTTGCTAGAAGTTTAAAGGTTAAAAACTTGAGTGTTTTCACTAACTCAGAATTAATAGTAAGACAAGTTAGGAGTCTTTTCCAAACAAATCGCCCTAGACTTAGGTATTATAGAAATGATATTTGGGACACTATTGAAAATACCTTTCATGCTTTTAACATTACTTTTATTCCTAGAGATGAAATCAGATTCATTAGTTGTTTCAGCCAGTTCCTTCAAGATTCTAGACCATTTTCAAATTCAGTATCAGACAAAAATCAAATAAAAATTAAAATCCTTTCTGCAAGCCATTGACGAATTTTCTGTATTGCAGATTGAAGAGGATAATTTAGATAGTAAAGAAGCTACCCAAGACAAAGAATATTCAAAACTAAAATCAAACGTAGTTGATCATGATATAATTCAATTATCAAATAATTTTATCCTAAAGGGACTTGCTCTTTTAGAAAAATTGTTTGATCAAAATGATGTTCCCAAAAACCCATTCTCTATTTCACTAGAAGATGACAGAAGACATAATTTTTTGCAATAATGAGTAAATAAAAAATATCAAACTCTATGTCTCAATAACCCCAAAACTTAAATCCAAATATGTCAAACTTATTAAAAAATTAAATATGTCTTTGCATGGTCTTATTCTCATCTCAAATCTTATGATATATATTTAATTGAGCATAAAATCCCACTAAAATTATATGTAAAGTCTTATCAACAGAAGTTAAGAAGGATAAACCCAGTTCTTCTTCCCACCATAGAAAAATAAGTGAAGAAACTTCTAGATGCCCAAATTATTGTTCCATTAATATATTCTAGTTGGGTTGCGAATTTAGTCCCTGTGAGGAAAAATAACTGTGAAATAAGACTCGTGTAGATTTTAGAAACCTAAATAAAGCATCCTTCAATGATAATTATCTACTTCCTAAGATGGATCAATTACTTCAAAAAGTGTCAGGTGCTAACAGACTCTCTATGTTGGATGGATTTTCTAGTTATAATCAGATATTGGTGAAGTCAGAAGATAGGGAAGACACAACTATTACCACACCTTGGGGTACATTTATGTATGCCCATATGCCATTTTGTATATCAAACGTAGGACTAACATTTCAAGGAGCCATGGACTTGGATTTTGTTGCGAAGGTAAGAAAATTCATTTTTATTTATCTTGATGATTTAACTATTTTCTCTCAATCAAATCCTAAACATCTCAAGCATTTGAAGAAATTTTTTGAAATATGCGGGAGGTTTGGAATTTCTTTGAATCCCAAAAAATCATTATTTTCCATTAAAGAAGGTAAATTTCTAGGTCATATTGTTTCTAAAGATGGAGTAGTTATTGATCCCAAAAGGGTCTCTACTATTCATTCATTATCATTACCTAGAAATAAGAAAGAGATTCAAGCTTTCTTATATAAAGTTAACTTTTTGAGAAGGTTTATACCAAATTATGTAGAAATAGTGAAGGATATAAAAGGCATGCTCAAAAAGAACCATGAAGTAAAATGGATTGTCTCTGCAAGATTTGCATTTGACCAGATAAAAAAGCCATATTCAAAGCCTAAGCCCTGGCTATCCCAAACTATTTGGAACCTTTCATAATGTTCTCTTTTGCCTCTGAAACTACCCTTGCAGTTGTCCTTTTGCAAAAGAATGAGGATTACCATGATCAACCTATAGCATTCTTTAGTAAGGTCATGAGAGATTTTGAACTAAGATATGATATTATTGAAAACCAAGCCTATGCCTTAGTTCAAGCCCTGAAGTATTTTAGAATATATATCCTTCATTCCACTATCATTTCCTATGTACCCAATAATGATGTCAAAACAATCCTCACATATAAAAATACTGATGGTAGAAGAGGAATATGGTTAACTCATATTCTTGAGTTTGATCTTACCATCAAAACTACCAAGTTAGTAAAGGGGCAAGCTTTAGCCCAATTTTTAGCTGAATCCAATTGTAAAGTCTTGGGTATCAACTCTATTTTTGAAGTTTCAGAGAAGAATCCACAAGGACCTTCTCCAATTTTGGTAAGTGAGAATCCACAAGAACCTTCCCTAAATGCAGGAGGGAAGAATCCAGAAGAACCTTCCCATGGAGTGCAAGTAAACAATACACAAGAACCTTCTCCTTCAACTCAGACAGTCCCAATTCATATTGATGAGAATTTTGTCACATGAGATTGGTATGTAGACATTGTTCAATTTCTGAGTCATTTTGAATGTGCAGCTTAGTTTTCAAAGAACCAATGAAAAACACTGAAGTTGAAATCCATCAAGTACTGTATCATTAATGCCAACTTATACTTGAAGGGTCCTATTATATTTTACTACTTTGCCTAATAGAATAAGAGACTGAAGGAATCATTGATCAGTTTCACGCGGGAATTTTTGGAGGCCATTATGCTTGGAGAGAAACAAAATACAAGATATTGAGGGCAGGATTTTATTGGCCTACATTTTTTTCACAAGTAGGATCAAAAGTCAGAGCTTGTGTTCCATGTTAGATGTTTGATGGAAAGAAAAAATTAGCAGCTCTTCCACTATTTCCAGTATTTGTTTCAGCTCCATTTCTTTAGTGGGGATTAGATTTTATAGGTGAAATTCATCCAGCCTCTTGTAATCAACACAGATAGATATTGACAACTATTGATTATTTCACCAAGTGGGTGGAAGCCATTCCTCTGAGAAATGCTACAGATTCAATTGTAATAAAATTCATTGAAGATAATATTTTATCCAGATTTGGTTGCCCACAACAAATAGTCATTTATAATTCCACAACATTCAGTAGCATCAAGATTATAGAATTCTACCAGAAATATCAGATTTTTTTGCATCACTCAACTCCCTATTATCCACAAGGAAATGGTCTTGTTGAATCATCAAACAATAGTTTAGTGAAAGTAATCATGAAAAATTTAGAATACCATAAGAAAAACTTGGATAGCCACTTGATTTATGCTGTTTGACCAAACGGAATTTCTCCAAAAAGGTCAACAAGTAAATCTTCATTCCAATTAGTTTATGAAAAAGATGTTATTTTTCCTACAAATTTAGCTTTTCCTGTACTCAAGTTTCTACAAGAATATATTGATATATCTAATGATTTCTCTAGAAGGATTAATCAGATCATTGAGTTGAAATAAAACAGAGATGAGATATAGTACAAACCAAAGAAATATCATAATAAAACAAAAATCCTATTTGATAGAAAAGCAAGCGAAAGAGATTTTAGAGAAGGGGATTTAGTCCTAGTATGGGATTCTAGGAGAGAAGATAAAGTAAAACATGGAAGGTTTGAAAATTTATGGTTTGGTCCCCTCAGCGTTGCAGAGGTGAAAGGAAAAAACACATTTTTTCTATAGAATCTTGAAGGATAGTTTTGAACACTGCCTATCAATGGCAGATTTTTGAAACACTATATCTAGTACTGAAATATATCTTTCATCATCATTGTACATAATCATTTTATTTATTCATTTGAAATTCTATGTGTTTTCTACAACAAAGACTCCATAGCCTGAGGAGAAGGCACATGGAACTACTTGTTCTCTGCATCCCATAGGGGGAAGCAGTCCGCAGCTGGAGCTGGCGTTGTAACATTACTTGATTCTGATATGTTAGCATGGTAGTTTAAAAAATAAAAATATAAAATGCTAAGTTAGAACATGGATGAAAAATAAATTTCAAAAAATGTTAGGAAAAGTATATTTTATTACATCCATGTTAGAAAAATGATAGGATAGTTTTCTCTAAATAAAGGAGGCAATGAAAATATTTTAGGGCAGCATAAAAATAAAAATGTTAAATTCTTTAGTGATCAAAATAATAGTGGTCGCATGTTTAAATGGTCTAGAATTTCATAACGAAAAGTTTAATTTATGCATGTTTGAACCTTTGAAAAAGGGTCTTATATATTAATTGGTTAAATTAATCTATATGTGTGCATATTGATTTTATTGTAAAGTCACTAAACAACAAGTGGTCAAATCAAAAGAAATTAAAGTGCTCATGGATTCTGATGATAGATATTGAGCTTCCCTCAGATCTACAGCATAGATTGACTTCGCACTCGCTCCACCTGTTTCTTGTTAACGTGGGGGGGGATTCCGAATTCAGGCTTTAATGGCCGACCATTTTTGCTACGTGTTAGCATTAGGTCACTTCGCACCCCCTCCGCTTAAAATTGTGTTAGGTAAAATTGACTTGGGATAGAGTCAATGTTGACTATGGTAGATAGTCGTGGTTTTGGGGCACATGGTATTGTGCACTCGTGGTTTTCAGCCCATGGTATTGCATGTAATCAAGCCTATAAAAGGTTAGGAATACTTCATTATAATGTAGGCCTCGAGGTGAGTGGTGAAGGCTCACTTGACTGGATTGGCCAGGGTTTTGGCCAATGCTTAATGAAATTTCATTGGTTGGGTTTTTCCCTAGATTTGGGGGTTTTCTCCAATAAACATATTTTTTTTATGTTTATGATTTGTTTCTAGCTATTTTATGGTTTTTGGTTCCTCTCGATCAATTTATTATTTCTCCGGTAAATTCTAACAAACGGTATCAGAGCCATTGAATTTAAATGCAATATGAGAGCAAAGTATGTCAAAATGAGACAGGATATGTGCACATGGATTAATTAATTGATGAACCATGTATCTGAAGAGAACTCATAGAGGACTGATAGTTACAGAGGCTAGTGACCGATGTAAACTGATAGATGGGTTCTTTTTATATGGACATTGATTTCATATGTACAAAGACAGTAACAACGAAAAAAAAATTATTATTATTATAATGGAGTTAATTTATTACATGTAAATGGGCATACTATTGTGAGACCTGGTATGGCATATGTACCCATGGGTAATCACTGGTAAAGTTTGGGTTAGGTCTAGGTGATAGGGGGGATGTCAAGATAACAATTACCCTAGGTAAAAATTTGAGGGGGGAAAGCTAGAGTGAGCAAGGTTGTCTCACTTACCAATTTTGACTGGATTTAGTCAAGAAACCCCAAGTCAAGTTTCAGGGGTGAATTGTTAGGTAAAATTGACTCGAGAAAGAGTCAATGTTGACTAGGGTAAATAGTAGTGGTTTTAGGGCACATGGTATTGCGCACCCATGGTTTTCAGCCCATGGTATTACATGTAATGGACCCTATAAAAGGCTAGGAATATTTCATTGTAATGTAGGCCTAGAGGTGAGTGGTGAAGGCTCACTTGGCTGGATTGGCCAGGGGTTTGGCCAATGCTTAATGAAATTTCATTGGTTGTGTTTTACCCCAAATTTGGGGGTTTTCCCAGATAAACATCTTTTTTTATGTTTATGATTTTTTGCTAGCTATTTTATGTTTTTTTGTTCCTCTCGGTAAATTTATTATTTCTCAGGTAAATTCTAACAAACTGCAAATCGGGGGGTACCTCAGTGAACAAGCAAAGACAGGTGATTGGTACCTATATAAGAATTACACAGAGATCAAGGTGTATGGTTGTGAACTTCCACTATACAAGCTTCCAAAAAATGTACATATGAGAATTTTCTCATTAGAATACATAAGACAAATGCTAAATATGGATGAATTACATTTTATTTCAGGAAAGAGGAAGTCACAGTTTAAAATCAAGGCCAATATTGGATCATTCATTTGTAATACCAGAGCAACTAGTGTTGATACAAATGCACTATTTCACTTGGTCATACGACCCTCATGGAATTATTTCTGCTCTGAGGGTTGAGTCCAAGAGAGCTTCTTACACTCACACCTCTAGACCGGAAATAGAAAATTATATGAATCGGGATGAATGGGTAGAAGGTAGTTTACAAGAAGAAAAGGAACAGGTCATTTCTACCTCAAATGTACAAACAGCTATCCTGGACAGTAAATAGAAAAAGAGGGTTAGAGAAGAGACACCACATTCCAAGGAGGTTATGAAATAATTCATCTTGTAGCATAAAAAACCAAGGTTTAATTCTTCCTTTTTTTTCAGAAAATAAACAACTAGAGATCATAGATTTGGGAGAACCTCAAGTCTCCACATCCACATATATTCCTTAGAATCCTCCATTAGCATCACTTTCAAGGGAGCCATTATAGATCATCCAACATTCATATGCCAGTTCTTCAAAGGAGTAGAATATTTTCTCCAAATTTCTAGAAATTAAAAAAAAAAAGCTTTGAAATTAGATGTTTACGGCCAGTTTTGGAAACAAAATTCCACATCAAAACACAAAATTATCATTGCCTTTGACAGTCATAAAGGTAGGATGCATATGGCCTTTTTGCAAGCAGCAGTACCATTTCCCAAAACGCATGCTGACTATAAGAATACTGTCCTTTCATTTGATGCAAGACATATACATCCAATTGACCAAATGGACATGCACAGGTAGTCAAGCAAAATGCTATTCTCAACCATGACTATAATAGTTATTTCTCTATAAAAATCAAAAGTAGCACTCTCAAACATGCAATCCCAGTTGAAGATTGAGAAATATCTTGTTTGGCTAAAGATAACAGAATAAAGACATTAGAGGAACTTGTTGTAAAAGTAGGATATGATCCTCCTAACTACAAAGAAGTTGAAGAGATCATCAAGAAGAAAAATGTAGGCATTTCTTCCCTAAGGAAAAAACTTAAGTTTCCCTCGACTGAAGACCCACAGACCAAAGAGATGGAACAAAATGAATCTGAGAAGGAGGAAATGCTTAAGTTGATCATTGATCAAAATCTATTCATTAGAAAAATTGAAGAATAGATTGAAGAATTTCTGAAAGAGAAATCAACACTCCAATTAAATTCAGATACTGATTTAATAGGTCAAACATCTTTTGTAGGTGCAGAATCCTCAGCAACGTTGAACATGACTGATCCAGTACAATTGTCTCAAGAATTAGCCACTCAGAAACAAGTGCATGAAAAACTAAGTCACAAGTTTCAACTTCTTGAGTCCCAAAATATTAGAAACAATACTTGTATCTAAATTAAATGTATAAGACTCATCAATTGGATCTTAGAAACAAAGAACTAGAAAGTGAAACTATGATGGCATCAACTTTAGGAAAAGCTAAGCAGAGTATTTGGGAAAGTATCAATGAGTCCATTACTGAGATATGCCCATATATTCAAATCATCTTCAAGCAATAAGAACTCATCAAGAATTGTAGAACAACAATTCAAGAAGGCAAGGATCAACTCTAATAGAAGCCAAGTGAAGCTTCCGATATGATTAAGGTTATTAATTCTAAGGACAAGAAGGCGTTGGAAGAAATTAACATTTCAAATGGGACTACAACTATTTTAGAAATAAAAAAGGTTTTGCAGAAAAGGAACTTGATCAACCAGTTCCAGACCAAGTGTGAAGCCTTAAATGTTATTTTCAAGAGGTTTCATAGTAAATTTAATATTTTAAATAAAAAATGCCTGCTAGGATTAGTTGGATTAGGTTTTGCAGAAAAGGAACTTGATCAACTAGTTCCAGACCAAGTGTGAAGCCTTAAATGTTATTTTCAAGAGGTTTCATACTAAATTTAATATTTTAAATCAAAAATGTCTGCCATGATCAGTTGGATTATATGACAAGTTGGTAAAGTTAGAAGATTATTGCAAAAATATGTATACAATTTCAATAGAAAAAATAAATTTTGCAGGTGTCAAAGGTCATATTACAGTCTCAAATTTTCTTGAAGCTCTACTATTTGAATTGATTATTCAACATCAAGTCAAAAATTTGTTCATCCAGAAACCAACTTTCGATAGATTCGTTGAAGTGGATGAAGTTTTCAGGAAAATGATAATTGTGAAATTCCAAGTGAAGATCAATGGGATAATTTTTGTGAAACCATTGAGTGAAAAGATTAATTTTTCATCATGTTAGCACATCCAATTTTGAATATCTAGCTTAGCAACAACCTCAATAAAAAGGGACAAGTTAGCAACAACTTTCACCAAAAGAGGTCGAATCATCAACAGTCTTCGAATAAACATAGACACTCTATCTTTTGTCTCCTTTTATTCTTATAATCTTATTATTGTAAATCAGTTAGGATAATTCTAAAGTTTTAAGTTAGTATAAATAACTCTCAGTACGAGTTATGAAGAGTTACACCCTTGGATGAGCATATTTTGTAAAGCAGAAATAGTACTAAGTTGTTTTGATCATCAATAATAAAAGCAGGATTTTGAACTCATCTCATACAGTTCTATCTTTTATGCAAGTTTTCCAGTTTCCTGTCATTTTGTTTCTTCATATATTTGATTATCATAAAAATAACTAGGTGAGGTTGACTTTGTTTCAGCAACCTTAAAGTTCTTGCTGAAGTTATAATTATTATAAAGAATGATTTACTTGACAATTTATTAATTGCGAGTATTTTGGTGGTGTTAAGTATATTTTGTTGAACCTTTAAACACTGTTTTGAAGTTTTCAAACTTATGGTTTACTGAATATTTCAATCTTAATATTTTATTATTCATATCTTTCTACATATTCTACTTAATCGAAATCATAAAATCTTAATCACTGTATGAGATGAACAAGTAGCCCTTACTTTTAATTATTGATATTATCAACAATATTTAAAAAAATTAACTGTTTGATTAAAATATATCTTATGCATTGGTCCTCCGCATATTTCAAAATACAAACAAACATTTTAGATGCTTTCGCATGATGACTGACCAAAATCATCTCAAAGGACAACATCAGATTGGCGTCATTGCCGAGGAGACTAAGAGTAAAAACTAAATCTTCTGGGGACAATGATTTTTCCTTTTTTTTCTTTAAGGTGAATAAAGGATAAAGCTATAGGTCAGAACCTTTCACCTGGCGATTCGACTCATTCAAACTGGCTCCTTTTAAGCATACTAGAGCTCGATTTGAATCTGAGATTGTTAAACCTTTACCAGATCCAGAAAGACTCGTTAGGGAAGCCTCTTTGAAAATAAAATAGAACATTTATACTTCTTCTTCTTCAGCCTTACACCCTAAAGAAATTTCATCTGAAGACCCCTATTCAATATTATCATCCCAACCTGAGTTGACTCAGTTACCTCCTAGAGTTTCTAAACTTTATTCTCAAGGAGTAGATCTTCATTCAACTTTGTTGGAAATCTCACTTGAGTCATATCAAGTCCCATCCTTCCCTGTAGATTCATCTATGAACGAGACAAAATTGGGCTTGCATTTGCATGAATTCAATCCTATTTATTTTTTTACTCTAGTCTATTTTCCTATTTCATTAGACTCTAATCAGCTAAAATAGACAATTTCTATCTATTTTAATCCATTATTCGAATATAAGCAAGAATATCTAACCCCATCAGTTCAAAAACTAATTTTTAAAATCCCTTTAACATCCTCACTTCCTCCTCCTTCACATTCTCCTCCACCCTCTAACTCTCATTCACCTACATCTTCATCATCATCCTCATCATCATATTCATCAACATCAACCACATCATCCATGCCTTTTCAACCCATTATACAGGCTAGATATGCTGCTCTGGTTCTCCCAACATCTAGGGATATTTTCCTGATGGATATTCAAACATTTGCGAAGACTTAATGGAGAGATAGGCCCCTCAATAAAATATCGTATAGCTTCATTTCTAGATTTCGCAGACAATATGAACATCGAACATGGAGATGTCTATATGAGATTATTTGTAAAGTCCTTAGAAGGTCATGTTAGGATATGGTTTAGACAACTTACAAAAGATTCTATTTAAACCTGGAATGAACTTATAAATATCTTTAAAAATCAATGGGGGGTAAAGAAAGATGTTGTTTACCTTCTTATTGAATTTGACGAGTTAAAAAGACATCTTGGATGGGGGGTAAAGAAAGATGTTGTTTACCTTCTTACTGAATTTGAAGAGTTAAAAAGAAATCCTGGTGAACCAATAGCTAAATTTATCAAACAATTTTATAAACTTCGCCACAAAATGCTTGTTGATTGCAAACCTCCAATAGTTGTGGCAAAGGTCATATTTTTGAAATAATTCGATGATGACTTTGAATTTATGCTAAGGGAAGAATATCTAACACACTATAAGATATGTAGACCAATTCCATTGATGTAGAAGCTAATAGGTCAGCTTCTAGTAAAATTAGAGCTAAAGAGGAGAAAGCTTAAAGGAAATTAAAAAATCAAGAAGCATCTTCCTCTAAATCCAAAAGTGAAGATTCAAAAATTGATGAAATCACACCACTTCTTAGAAATATATCCAGTAGAATTTTAGATATTGAAACTCAACCAAGAACAATCTAACAAATTGTGTCCAAACCATAAACACAGGCCCAAATTCAGTACAAGAAAGCTGCTCCACTGCAAATTATTCAAAGGACTCATAATGAACAACAAGTTCCTACCCCATTGTTGATTGATGATCAACAACTCGAGGAAAATACTTTTTCCATTACTGAAGACATTAATATTTTAGATCAAACATCCTTTCAGACTACCACTGTCCCTGTCTCCCAAAACCAAATTCCTCAAGAAAACCAAGATACCTCTCAAGAGTACAACAATTTTTCTGAGTTTATGATTGCAAAACTCAATAAAAGATATGACTTAAGACCTACAGTTGGTCCTGGTAGACTTCCCAATAATCATGTAATAATTGAACCTCAACTAAAATCATCTGAAACTCAAACTACTTCGTCTCAACCTTTAAATCAGTCAACTGACTCTGCTCAGATTGATAAAACAATATTGACTACCTTTAATGTTGAGAAAGAGTTAGAAATAATCAAAATCCCAATTGCACTTTATAAACTCTCTAAAAATCCAGGGTATAAAAATGAAGTAGCTAAGTGGATCCAAATTTCTGTTATTGATGCAAAAGGAGATATTATTAGTCTACAAAATGAAATACCTACTATAGCTTTCACTCCTAGTTTTGATATGATTGATGAATCTATACCACCCTTCTATCTGACGTTAAAGGAGCATTATTCTCTTCTATACAACTATATGCTTGATTCTGGTGCTTCGAACAATCTAATGCCTAAAGTCATCATGGAACAACTTAATCTAGATATCACTAGAACCTATCATGACTTGTATACTTTTGATTCAAAGAGGTTCCAATATTTAGGACTCATTAAATATCTATTGGTCACTTTACATAAAATACCAATTAAGAGTTTAGTATTAGACATAGTTGTTACTAACATTCCTCCCAAATTTGGAATGCTTTTATCTAGATCATCTTGTGCAAAATTGGGAGGAAGTCTTCAAATGGACATGTCTTCTGCCACTATCCCATTATATGGTGGAGAGAGCCTTAGATTATATAGAGAAGTGAGATTTCTAAACATGGTTTGTAATGCTAATCAAGCTAGGAATCTCCCTATTTATGCAGTAGATCACGATTTTAGTTGTTTTCAGCTATCATCAGACACTTCACAGGATTCTCAATTCAAGATTGAGGGTGTAGTTAACACCTCCAAACCAGTTCACACTGAAATTTGAAAGTTATTTTTCGATGGATATTGCACCAAATATGGAGTTGGAGTAGGAGTTGTGTTAATTTCACCTGATAAAGAAAATATTACACAGTCATGTAAATTATATTTTGAGGTCACAAGCAATGTTGTTGAGTACAAAGCTTTTATCCTAGGACTACAACTTGCTAGAAGTTTAAAGGTTAAAAACTTGAGTGTTTTGACTGACTCAGAATTAATAGTAAGACAAGTTAGGAGTATTTTCCAAAAAAAATCACCCTAGAATTAGGTCTTATAGAAATTATATTTGGGACACTATTTAAAATACCTTTAATGCTTTTAACATCACTTTTATTCCTAGTGACAAAAACCTGCATGCAGATTCATTAGCTATTTCAGCTACTTCTTTCAAGATTCCATGCCATTTTCAAATTCAATATCAGACACAAATCAAATATAGGCCTTCGATACTAGGCAATCTTAAACATTGGAAAATATTTGAGGAAGATGAATAATTAAAATCATTTCTACAATTCATTGATGAATTTTCGGTATTGCAGATTGAAGACAATAATTCAGATAGTAAAGATGCTACCCAAGACAAAGAAAATTCAAAACTAAAATCAAGGTAGTTGATCATGATATAATTTAGTTATCAAATAATTTTATCCCAAAGGGACTTGTTCCATTACAAAAATTGTTTGATCAAAATTATGTTCCCAAAAACCCGTTCTTTGTTTCACCAAAAGATGGCATAGAAGACATGAATATTGGCATGAATGAGGAAATAAAAAATATCAAAATTTATGCATCATTAAACCCAAAAATTAAATCTGAATATGTCAAACTTCCTAAAAATTATAAATATTTCTTTTCCTGGGCTTATGTCGATCTCAAATCTTATGATACATCTTTAATTGAGCATAAAATCCCACTAAAACCAGATGTAAAGCCTTATCAATAGAAGTTGAGAAGGATGAACCCAATTCTTCTTCCCACCATAGAAAAAGAACTGAATAAACTTCTATATGCCCAAATTATTGTTCCATTCCGATATTCTACTTGGGTTGCCAATTTTATCCCTATGAGGAAAATGAATACTGAAATAACTCTGTGTAGATTTTAGAAACCTAAATAAAGAATCCTTGAAAGATAATTATCGACTTCCTAAGATGGATCAATTACCTAAAAATGTGTCAGGTGCTAACAAACCCTCTATGTTGGATGGATTTTCTGGTTATAATCAAATATTCGTGAATTCAGAAGATAGGGAAAAGATAACTTTTACCAGACCTTTGGGTACATTTATGTATGCTCGGATGCCATTTGGTCTATCAAACGCAGGATCAACATTTCAAAGAATCATGTAGTTAACTTTTGTTGGGAAGGTAAACAAATTCATTATTATTTATCTTGATGATTTAACTATTTTCTCGCAATCAGATCCTAAACATCTCAAGCATTTGAAGAAAGTTTTTGAAAGATGCAGGAAGTTTGGAATTTCTTTAAATCCCAAAAAATCATTATTTGCCATTAAAAAGGGAAAATTTCTAGGTCATATTATTTCTAAAGATGGATTAGTTATTGATCCCAAAAGGGTCTCTGCTATTCAATCATTATCATTACCTAGAAATAAGAAAGAGATTCAAGCTTTCTTAGGAAAAATTAACTTTTTGAGAAGGTTTATACCAAATTATGCAGAAATAGCGAAGGATAGAACATACATGCTCAAAAAGAACCATGAATTCAAATGGACTATCTCTGCAAGATTTGCATTTGACCAGATAAAGAAATCCATATCCGAAGCCCCAACCCTAGCTAGCCCAAAATATTTACAACCTTTCAACATGTTCTATTTTTCCTCTTAAACTACCCTTGCAGTTGTCCTTTTGAAAAAGAATGAGAATTACCATGATCAACCTATACCATTCTTTAGTAAGGTCATGAGAGATGCTAAAATAAGATATTATATTATTGAAAACCAAGCCAATGCCTTAGTTCAAACCCTAAATCTTGTTAGAATGTATATCATTCCTTCCACTATCATTTCCTATGTACCCAATATCGTTGTCAAAATAGTCCTGACATAGCAAGATACTGATGGTAGAAGGGGAATATTGATAACTCATATTATTGAGTTTGATCTTACAATCAAAACTACCAAGTTAGTGAATGGGTAGGGTTTATCCCAATTGTTAACTGAATACAATTATAAAGTCTTGGGTATCAGCTCTATTTTTGAAGCTTTAGAGAAGCATCCACAAGAACCTTCTCCAAGTTTGGAAAGGGAGAATGCACAAGAACCTTCCTTGAATTTAGAAGGGGAGAATCCAGAATAACCTTCCCATGGAGTGCAAGGAATAATACACAAGAACCTTCTCCTTCAACTCAGACAGTCCCAATTCATATTGATGAGAATTTTGTGACATCAGATTGGTATGTAGACGTGCTCATTTTCTGATTCATTTGGAATGCACAACTCGGTTTTAAAAGAATCGGTGAAAAACACTCAAGTTGAAATCCATAAAGTACTGTATCGTCAATGCCAACTTATACTGTAAGGATCCTCTTAATATTTTACTACTTTTCCTAACAGAACCAGAGGATTAAGGAATCATTAATCAGTTTCATGTAGGAGTTTTTGGAGGCCATTATGCTTGGAGAGCAACAACATATAAGATATTGAGGGCAGGATTTTATTGGCCTACCTTGTTTTCACAAGTAGGATCAAAAGTCAGAGCATGTGTTCCATATATGTTTGATGGAAAGAAAAAATTAGGAGCTCTTCCACTAGTTCCAGTAGTTGTTTCAGCACCATTTCTTCAGTGGGGATTAGATTTTATAGGTGAAATTCATCGAGCCTCCAGTAATCAACACGGATGGATATTGACTGCTACTGATTATTTCACCAACTTGTGGGTGGAATCCATTGCTGTGGGAAATGATAAACATTCAGTTGTAATAAAATTAATTGAAGAGAATATTTTATCCAGATTTGGTTGCCCACAACAAATAGTCATTGATAATTCCATATCATTTACCAGCATAAAAATGATAGAATTCTGCCAAAAATATCAAATTTTGCTACATCACTCAACTCCCTATTATCCACAAGGAAACAATATTGAAAGTAATCAAGAAAAAATTAGAAGACCGTGAGAAAAACTAGGACATCCACTTGATTTATGCAGTCTGGCCAAACATAATTTCTCCAAAAAGGTCAACAAGTAAATCTCCATTTCAATTAGTTTATGGCAAACATGTTATTTTTCTTACAAATTTATCTTTTCCTGTACTCAAGTTTCTAGAAGAATCTGCTGATGAACTTGATGATTTATCTAGAAGGATTCATCAGATCATTGAGTTGAATGAAAAAAAAGATGAGATTCAGTACAATCTAATGAAATACCATAACAAAATGAAAATCCCCTTTGACATAAAATCAACGCAAAGATATTCTAGAGAAGGGGATTTAGTCCTAATATGGGATTCTATGGGAGAAGATAAAGGCAAAAATGAAAAGTTTGAAAGTTTATGGTTTGGTCCCCTCAGTATTGTAGAGGTGAAAGGAAACAACACATTTGTTCTACAAAATCTTGAAGGACAGTTTTCAACATTATCTGTCAAAGGAAAAATTTTGAAACACTATATCCAGTACTGAAACAGATCTTACATCATCATTGTACATAATCATTTTCTTTATTCATTTGAAAGTTTATGTGTTTTCTACAGAAAAGACTCCATAGCCCGAGGAGAAGGCACATGGAACTGATTGTTCTCTACATCCCACAGGGGCAAGCAGTCCCTAATTGGAGCCAATGTTGTAACATTATTTGATTTTAGTAAGTTAGATGGTAATTTAAAAAATAAAAATATAAAATGCTAAGTTAGAACATGGATGAAAAAAAATTAAATTTTTTTTAGGAAAAGTATATTTTATTAAATCCATGTTAGAAAAATGATAAGATAATTTTCTCTAAATAATGTAGGTAGTGAAAAAATGTTAGGGAAGCATAAAAATAAAAACGTTAAATGCTTTAGTGATCAAAATAATAATGGTCGCTTGTTTAAATGTGCCAAAATTTCATAATCTAAAGTTTAATTTATGCATGTTTGAACCTTTGAAAAAGGGTTTTCTATATTAATTGGTTAAATTAATCTATATGTGAGCATATTTATTTTATTTTAAAGTTGCTAAATGACAAGTGGTCAAATAAAAAGAAATTAAAGTGCTCGCATATTCCAACGATAGATATTAAGCTTCCCTGAGATCTACGGAGGAGCTTGACTTCGCACCCCGTCCAACTAATTATTGTTAATGGGGTGGGGGGGCGGGAGGGTCTAAAGTCCAGTTTCAATGGCCAACCATTTTCTCGACGTGGGAGCATCAAGTGACTTTGTACCCCTTCCGCCTATGAGTCCATTACTGATATTTGGTCATCTATTTAGATCATCTTCGAGCAGCAGGAACTCATCAACAGGTGCATAACAACAATTCAAGAAGGCAAGGATCAACTCTAGCAGAATCAAAGTGAAGCTTCCGATATGATTATGTTTCTTAATTCTAAGAACAATGAGGAGTTGGAAGTAATTAACATTTTTGACAGGACCACAACTATTTTAGAAATAAAAAAAGGTTTTGCAGAAAAGGAACTTGATCAACCAATTGCAAACCAAGTGTGAAGCCTTAAATATTATTGTCAATAGGTTTCATACTAAATTTAATATTTTAAATCAAAAAGGTATGTCAGGTTTAGTTTGATTAGATGAAAAGTTGGTCAAGCTAGAAGATTATTGCAAAAATATATATACAATTGCAATAGACAAAACAAAGTTTGGAGGTGTCAAAGGTCATATTACACGCTCAGTTTTTCTTGAAGCTCTACGGTTTGAATTGATTATTCAGGATCAAGTCAAACAGTTTTTCATCCAGAAACCAACTTTCGATAGATTCACTGAAGTGGATGAAGTTTTCAGGAAAATGATAAATTGTGAAATTCCAAGTGAAAATCAGTGGGATAAGTTTTGTGAAACCATTGAGTGAAAATATTAATTTTCCAGCATGCCAGCACATCCAATTTTGAAGAGCTAGGATAGCATAAGCCTCCAGCAAAAAGGGACAAGTCAGCAACAACTTTCACCAAAAGAGGTCGAGTCATCAATAGTCTCCAAATAAACAGAGACACTCTATCTTTTGTCTCCTTTTATTCTTATTATCATATTATTGTAAATCAGTTAGGATATTTCTAAATTTTTGTAAGTTACTATAAATAACTCTCAGTACGAGTTATGAAGGGTTGCACCCTTGGATGAGAATATTTTGTAAAGCAGAAATAGTGCCAAGTATTTTTTATCATTAATAATAAAAGTAGGATTTTGAACTCAACTCGTACAATTTTGTCTTCTTTATGAAATTTCTAGTTTTCTGTCATTTTGTTTCTTCATATATTTGATTATCATCAAAATAACTATTTGAAATTGACTGTGTCTGAGCAACCTTAAAATCCCTGTTGAATTTATAATTATTAAAAATAATGATTTGTTAATGTAAATCCTATGAAATTTCTAAATTTCTGTCATTTTGTTTCTTCATATATTTGATTATCATCAAAATAACTAGGTGAGGTTGACTGTGTTTCGGAAACCTTAAAATTCTTGCTGAAGTTATAATTATTAAAAATAATGATTTACTTGACAATTTGTTAATGTAGATCCCTTTTATCAATAAATTGTCAGTATTTTGGTGGTGTTAAGTATATTTGGTTGAACCTTTAAACATTGTTTGAAATTTTTCCAACTTATGGTTTATTGAATATTTCAATCTTAATGTTTAAATAATCATATCTTTCTACATATTCTACTTAATAGAAATCATAAAATCCTAATCATTGTATGAGATGAACAAGAAGCCATTACTTTTAATTATTGATATTATCAGCAGGATTTAAAAACTTTAACTGTTTGATTAAAATCTATCTTATGCATTTGTTCTCCACATATTTCAAAATAAAATAAAAAACATTTTAGATGCTTTGGCATGATTACTGAAAAAAATCATCTCAAAGGACAACATAATGAACAGGCAACACAGGTTCAGGAGGAGCATTAGCCTTGGAGCTTATAATGCATTGCTGGAATTATGTTTATAATGATTGTTGAATGATGTTTGATGAGCTCTCTTTATTGAGGTCCTTTGGCCTTGGTTATAAAATTCATATCTGTAAAGATCATGTTGAGATGTATGATGTAAATATTGTCATATTCAGTCATGGATGGACTTTTGAGGTCATGTAAAATATGTAATCCCACTTGGTTGGGTAGCTGAGTCAAAATACGTAGCCCCACTTGGTTGGGTGATTGGTGTAAGTATGAGTCCTTGGTGATAGGAAATTTTATATTATGATGAGTTTTAAAGTCATGCAATTAATTCAAAATCATTTTAATATTCAGCATGTGCTCAGGGGGAGCATGGCCAATCACAGTGCAGATCATATCTACAAAGCTCTTGTTTCAACATTGGTCTGACCTTTTCCCTTGATGTAAAAGGGGGAGAGTAACTTGGTGTTTGAATAATTCTTATATTGATGTATATAACATGTATCTTTAGGTTATGGTCATCAAACAACAATATGTTTACCATCAAGTCCAAAGGGGGTGATTGTTGGCATTATGATAAAGATGTTGTACTTGATGGAAACCCACACGTAACAGAGTTCACAAATCAGTTCGGAGGTGAGAGTGTGCTGGAAAAAAATGACAGGATGATTGGACAAAGTTTTTCACGTCAGAATCAAAAGCTTATTAAAGGTAAATATTTGAAGATATATACGCAGTTTTGTTAATGCAAAGTCACGTATACACGCTGGTACGAAGAAAAAAATTCATATATGTCATGGCGCACTAATTTAATAATATCAGGGGTCTTTTCCATGGTACTAGTACACAATATTGAGTGCATTAATGGTTATTTGATCTGGTCCAAGAATACTATCGACACTTGTGTGGTTTTGACTCATGGTATTAGCTAATGCTCAAACTATATAATGAGGTGAAGATCAAAGTGCTAAGGGTGCATGAGTAAGGGTCAATTAATGAATACTTCTATTTGAAGCATATTTCCATGGTATGGGCTATAGTTGATTGGTTGATCTAAAATAATGATGCACTCATGAATACAATAATGGATCACGATAATTAGACCTAAAATGAATATGTATTTTCATGATCTGCTTATGACTTATTTAGATCTATGGTCTCGTGCATGTCTGTTGCAGTCAAGGGCATGATCTGAGTAAGTTTAAAGTTATCAAGTATTGTGTAGTTTAAAGTTATCAAGAATTATTCAAAGAAAATTTAACTCAAAGTCAAAATTTTGCGGTAATTAACTCAAAAATATTATTTTTGAGTTAATTAAAATGGAATTAAATGATAAATAGAAATTTCCTCAAAATTATAATTTCGACAATCTAGAATAAAAGTTAATTAAATATTTTTCGACGATCGAGATTATTTTGACATGGATCAACCAAACTATTTTTGGAGATTTTATCTTATAAATTAGAGGTCTTTGTATGTCATTTGCATCCGCTCTTTGGATCGTGCACTTGTTCTCAGAATCTCTTGTAATTTTTTAATCAATAAAGCATAAATACTTTGGGATTACAAACTTTGGTGTTCCTTTTCCAGATCTATGTGGTGATATTTTCTCTAAACTCCGCTACTTTTATTGCCATTTCATGGTTGATGGCCTTTATCGATTGATCTACATACACGTATCTTGTGAAATTTTATGGGTTTTCTTAAATTGAATTTTTGATTTGATAGAAATATCATTTATCCATATTTCTAAAAGGTCTCATGGCTATTTTTTAAATCTCCATGAATCTAAAATTCAAATCTAAGTGTGCAGATATCATTATTGAAGATTTGAGCGTTTAAGGAAATCTTCAGTTAGATCTTCAGAAAATCTAAAAAAGCCCATTGTTTCCTAATTTCTAAGCTTATCTTACAAAATATTTTTTGCTATGTATTTCTAGGGCTTGTGCCTAAATAAAAAAAATTATCTTAATTTTTTTTAATTTAAAGTTAGATCTAGCTAGTAAGAGCCTTAGATCTTCAAATCTTGGAGCAAAGTCAGACTTATCCTCCTCAGAGACTTATCCTCCTCAAATCTACCAGATCTGCAAATCTTATGCATAGATCTGTAAATATATTATATAAATATGTAATTTACATGTGTAAATCTGAAGTTTTGTAACATAATTTTGAATTCTAAAATTTGGGTTTTTAGGATTATCTCTATTATTGTACATATTGGGTATTTGGTTTTTCTTTTTTCACTTGTACAGAAATAGATCTGAAAAATCGGCCAAGGAAATATTCAGATCTGAGCTACATCTAGACCCTAGATGGCAAGATCTGGGCTCAATATTTGTTTGCAAGAATAGATCTGAAAAATCAGCCAAAGAAATCTTCAGATCTGAGACAGATCTAGATCCTGGAGGGCAAGATCTGAGCTCAATATTTAATTGCAAGAATAGATCTGAAAAATAAACCAAGGAATTCTTCAGATCTAAGCCAGATCTAGACCCCTGAGGACGTATAGGCGTTTGACGATATTTTTACAGGATTTCCCTTGAGGATGTATAGGCTTTTGAGGATATTTTTACAAGATTTTGGTCTCCAAAATTCTAATTTTCAAGCGACAACATTATCCCAAAATTTCAAGAATTTTCAACGATGCGATCTTCAAAGCCTTGGGCTAAGGGTTTGATCTCTAAACCCTTGTTTTCTGCAAATTTTATTACAGCCAGTAAATCACAAATAATTATGCCCTGAAAACACATTTTATATGGTCAAAACTGTTTAGAATCGCAAAATATTCATTGTCAGAATTTTGGGTCATTTCTTTAATTTTGCCTAGATCTAACTTTAAAGCTTGCTGGATATTACTGCATAACTGTGAAAAAACAAATCTACACATTTCTGATGCATATCCTAAATAAGGTCTAAAAAATTTGAATTTTCAATTTTTTCAGCAAAATTACTATTTTTAGACATAGTGGGGATCATTTTTAATATTTTCAGCTTGTTGATCTGTTATCAATTTACTGTTGTTACAAACTTATTAGTTCTGAAAATTACCGAATCAAACTCTCTTAAAGCCTTAAAATTGAATTTTTCGAGTTTTAATATATTTTTGCTATTTCTAAAAGTATTTGCTAGCAATTTTGGGCAGTTTTATCTTACTGATCTGTCATTGTTTCACTGCTAAAATAAAAATATCAGATTTGAAATTTCTCTTAATCAAGCCCTAAAAATTCATTTTTCTTCAAGTTCAAAAAATTTTACTAATTTTAGTCATTTTGAACATTGATGCCGGTATCATTTATTTGCTGATCTCTGGTTTAAATTACTGCTGCAATTTATATTTCAGATCTAAAATATTGCTGAAAAATATATCCTAAATTTGACTATAGGAGAAAATTTAATTTTTGGATTTGAATTTTTAAGAACATCATTTAATCCATAAATTTCTTAATGAAGTGGTTTTATTAGCATTATACTTTCATGGTACATCTCGATGAATAATTACTGAGATTTAAGTGCTAGTAAATTTCATATTTTTCAGTTGGGTTTGATGATCATTGGCATCTGAGTTTTGAAATGTGTTCTATCAATTAAAATTTCCTAATGTTTAATTAACTTTTGTTTCATTTACTTGAATTATAGGATGTTTATTGAATACTAATGTTTGAGAAATCTTTTCAAATGTGATTGATATCTAATTTTGAGAACTCTGTTGTGGATTTATATACCTTTCGATCGAGTAATTTTGGCATCTTCATAATTGACACTCTCTCTTGAATACTTAGTGGTTAGATCAGATTATTTATAATCTAAGTGCTTTAGGATTTTTAACATTAACTCTCATCTTCGAAGCTTACTTCATCTCGCTCCTTCAAATCATTTTCCTTGCATTCTTCATTCTTAATTAACATTGCATAGCAGCAGTTTCTCATCAAGTACTTGGTTGTAATTTCCTTAGCAAGATAGTTGACTCCATAAGACACTTGTATCAATATTTCCAATTCAATCGAATCATTTAATCTTGCTAGATATTTTACAAGTATTTGGTCGTTTAACTGTGTCTCCCAAACTGGTTGGTTCCCAATGAGTCCTCCTTCATTCCATTTCCATAGGGTCTACCCCCATTAGTCTACTATAAGGAGAAAACTTAAATAGAGAGATTGGGGATCAAGGTGACAACCCTCGATCTGAATCGTTGTCGTGGTGCCTAGACATTTTGTGCGAAACACTACAGAGTAGCATATATGTTCAATAATATGTTGAGATCTATATGTAATTTGGTTTTGTCATAAGCATGTATATACGTGAATAAGTCTACTGAAATGCATTTATGCATGCCTCAGGGTTTTGCTGAAGAATGTTGAAGAAAATGTCTGATCATTTCTGTTTTTTTATTTTTTTTTTAATGATGTCTTCATATAGATATCGGTTTTTTGAGTACTAATTATGCTGCTAGTTGATTGTGATCCATGATTGGTTGGTAAATTTATGATTCAGTGAATTATTTAGGATAGTTATATGTTTCAGTTTGATATATGGTAAATGGTTTCAATGAGTGCAGTGGTCAAGTCTAAAAATATAATGAAAGGAAGCCTACAAGCTGTGATGTTTTTGAAGTCAGTTTATCAAGTGTGAAAATTTATGAAATTTGGTCCACAGTCATGATTAGGGTTGGATCCTTTAGTGAGGAAGTTGAAGCTTCCTGCCAGTAGCAGCTCATGATCAAATCAGGGGTTGTAGCTCCCTTCCAATAGTGGTTGGTAAATGATAGCAAGGGGTCGAAGCTCCCTTCCAATGGTGGTTGGTAAATGAGATCAGGGGGTTGGAGCTGCCTTCCAATAGCAACTGGAGAATGGGTGAAGGTAGAATTCTTCCGCAGGTGAGTGCTTGCATGCTAGTATGATTTTGTGCCACTACAATATTGTAATAATATTGAAGATATAGATGACAACAATGGTGGTTTTCTCCCACGTTAGGTTTCCACCTTAAATCCTGATGTTCATGTGTGTTTCTTATGTGTGACAATTTATTGTGTTCTTACTGCACATGTTTACTACTTACTAAATGAATAATGAATCATTAATGCACTAGTATAAGTAAAGTTACTCAAGATTTATCTAAATTATAAGTTCATTTGGCATATGCTATTTTTTTGAACAAAAGTCTCGAACACATGCTAGTTGGTTTGAGTAAATTCATATATAAATTTCAGTAAAGAAATGTAAAATTCAATGTGATTTTAAATATTGATTCATCCCCCCTCTAAGTATTTTTCGCAACAAAATTGATGAATATGTATCCTCTATTACCAGGTGTTATTGATACATGTGTCCATGATCTCATTCTTTGTCTCTTGTTCCTTGCAATCTCAATTCATCTTTATTGGTGTGAAATTTTTTGCAATGTCAGATGTGTCTAGTACTGGTGGAAAGCATGGTCAAAGGTGGTCCACACTGACCACTAGGTGTAGACAAATAAATTATGGAATTATTAACTCGAAGGAATTATCCCCTATAGCCTTAGTGATTTTGTACAAGACATATTGAAGCAGGTGAAGTTTGTAGTGGGGACCAGTGAGGTGCTCCATCTCTAAATGTATCCAAACTTTTCCTCCCACCTAGAAATTTTGTGGCACTAGGGGTTGATCATGTCGCTTATTGTACTTAGCATTGGCTCTGTCCAATAAGTCATGGACCTATTGGTGGATGTGTTGAATGCACTCAATGATTTTTTTTTCCTTGTGATCTTCAGACTGGACATGAGACGAATCTTCCTGAATAGCTAAAAATGGTATGGCCACATGAATTTGACATGGTGGTTGGAATTCCAACGCCTCCTAAGATGGGTTGTGGCAAGTAGAGGTATGGACAGATATGTTGTAGTTTTGTTGGACATAGGGGAGGCTTTCATCCAATGTGAATGGATTCTTCGAGTTGTACATGCACATAATGTGTACAGTTATCCTGTTGATAACCTTTTTTTTCCCATTAGTTTGGCGGTGGAAATTTGAGGACTTAGTGAGATTGGTATCCATCATCGACCAGAGACTTGACCAAAATGTACTTAGGAACCTACTATCCCGATCTTAGATAATGGAATTTGCGATCAAAAAGTGTACCCACACGCATTCAAAGAAGATCTTAGCAGTGGATTTTGTTGTGATACTCTTCTTGCAAGCCGCTAGAATGGCCCTCATAGACAATTTGTCGATGACCACAAAAATGAAGTCATTGCCATGCTTGGCAGATGGAAGGCATAACATGTAATCCATGGAGATGGATCCCAAGGTTGACTAAGAGTACACAGAGGATTATATAGACCTCACTTCTTAATGACTAGTTTGTCAATGGTTCAAGAAGTGCAAGATGCAAGATCTGATGTACTTCCCAACATCATGTCAAAGGTTTGCTTAATAGAAATATTTCTACAACAATTTCATTGTTTTATCTACCCCGAAATTTACAGCACCCCGACTGTAGTGTGCTTCCAGAATCATCTTGGTGTGCTTTCTTGAAGGAACACATTGGTGTCCCAGGTGGAACAATAGTCCATCTTGGAGGTGAAAATTTGGACCTTTCTTGTGTTCCAAGAGTGTCTAGTGTGTGTTGTCAAATTATGGATTTATCTTGTAAAGATGCGGCCACCTTAAAGTAGCATGCCCGAAAGAGTCGAGCAAAGTGGTTGGTGCCATGATAGGTGGTCGATTGAGGAATTATAGAACATTGCAGGTGTTTCCCTTCTTGTACCTAATGTTCAAATGGAATTTTTGCAGGTATGTGGACCATTTATGATGGTGATCATTCTGCAACTTCCCTTTTATCTGTATGAAATACAGGTGTCAATGGTCTATATGGATGACCATTTCATTCACTATAATGTAACGCTTCCATTTTCGAAGGGTCTGCATAGTGGAATACATATCTTTCTCATAATTGGGATATTTTTGGACTTTTTTTGAAAGTGTATCACTGTGATATGCAACTCGATGCTCTTGCTAAGTAAGAACTGCACCAATAGCAATGTAAGAGGCATTATCAATCTCAAATGGATGTTGTCCTGCAAATGAGCGTGGAATGGAGGTTTTTGCCAAAATTTTCTTATTCCCCTAAGGGTGAATCATAAGGAAAACAAATTTTTCCAGTATGGGAAA
This sequence comes from Pinus albicaulis, assembly GCA_034641835.2. Lineage (NCBI taxonomy): Eukaryota > Viridiplantae > Streptophyta > Pinopsida > Pinales > Pinaceae > Pinus > Pinus albicaulis. The sequence continues at coordinate 164,095,392 of CM076572.1, read as the reverse complement.
TGACCGTATTTCATTTCTTCACAATTATCAAAGATATGGTGGTATGTAATGCTACTTCCAATATCCTCTACAAATAATTTCCCAAAGTAATAATAATATTGTAAGGCCTGGAATCATACATAGCATGTCACTTCCACAATTGTGGTTGGCCTAATAATACATCACAAACTTCAATAGGAGCAACATCATACATCACCTCGTCTATCAATGGCTTGATTTTGTAGGCAGGCTAGCACTACTCGTTAACGTAAAGATATTTTTCTTAGTTAAGCCACTCGATGGTGTAAGGTTGTGGGCATGTTGTGGTTGGTAGGCCTAGTCAATTCAAAAAACTTGTGGAAATGAGGTTCTTTTGGCTCCTGTTATAGGCAATGAACTGTAGTGAAGTACCCTGCACCCATATCTATCAGTGGAAGAGATGGTCCCCCTTCTCTCAATCTCCAGGCTCATCCTTCTAGATCTTGGTGGTGTAAATGGTAACACTGGGCTCTGCATCAATAATATTCTTCCCTTTGTCATTCCCCTCTTCAATTTCTGGCTCAGAGTCGTAAAATGAATTTTATTCATAAGCCTTCAGCTCAACCACCACTGACTTCTTGGCTTGATACTCACTCGTGTTGTGAGTGGGGCTTCTATGGAACTCACACCACTTTCCCATGTCATTCTATATCTTCATGGTTTTTTATTTTCTTGCGACTTCAACGATTTTTCTAAGGTTTCCTCGCCTTGGATCTTTCCTTTGTTCTCTAGTTATGGGGTACCTTTCCCTTGCTTTAGATTTATAGATCTAAAGTCTCACTTCTTATTTTTAAACTTCTTCTTGATCATAACAACATATCGATAGGAAACACCGAGGAGGGTTATGTGTATTAACTCCATTTCCTCATAGATTCACTTATGTAAACAACAGTTGTACTTGAGTACCAAATTCCGCTCAAAATACTTAATAACCAACTTCATGCAAAGGGCATGAAAGCCATTTGTGAACTCTGACTCATATTGGTTCCTTCCTTTCTGCAAGGTGGTCCATTTTAAGTAGTTATCTTCATATCTCCTAACAGGGTAATATTGTTCCTTGAATAGTTCCAAGAGGATGCAATTGAAAAAATTGAGGATTCACTTTCTTCCTTTTTCTCATAGTCGATTTCCCACCAGTCCTTCGCATCGAGGGAAGCTCTGAGGAATGCACAGGTAATATTTTCCCAATCTGAAAATTAATGAACCAAAAAATATCCTTCCAATAGATTTAACCATATATCTACATCTTCTTCATCTATCTAGCCTTCAAATATGGGAATGCAAAAATTAACCTGTACCTTAAAAGGAGTGGCACCTCAAAAGTGGTTGTTGGAGGAAGATATGTTGCCAATGGGTAGCCATTGAAGGAACTAGGAAAATTTACCCTTCATAACATTCCTATTATTCTTGAGGGCCTCCTCGAGAAATATTACGAAGGATCTCATGCCCCCTCATATTTCTTTTCTTATGCAATGGGAATCTGTCAGGGTTTGTGAGGATGATCTTGCAAAGGTTCAACCAGTTCAATCCCTAAATCCTTATACCCTGACCTCATTGGGTATGAAATGATCTCATGCCCCCTCATATTTCTTTTCTTCTGCAATGGGAATCTGTCAGGGTTTGTGAGGATGATCTTGCAGAGGTTCAACCAGTTCGATCCCTAGCTCCTTATACCGTGACCTCATTGGGGACATGTAAAGAAAAATAAAGAAAGATAATATTGCAATGATAACACTGATTTTGATTTATGCATGAACACAATAGAATACATATATAAACATAAACATAAAGATACAACATAAATAAAACTTCATTTCATTAATATCAAAGAACTGAAATATCCTCCCATACAGAATGGAAATAAACAAAAGTAAAATACACTCATCCTTCCATGAAATGTTGAAAAGTTAGATCAGAAGGGTGATAAATACGAGGAGTGGGGCCAATGGTTAAAAAATGAAATATGTGTAGACGCCAGCTCACTAAGCGCATTAAGCCCACTAACACAAAAGGAAATAAAAGGATGTGCCTAAATTCAAATACGCATTCCCAAAACCATTAGAAATTCCAAATAAGACATCGAAGGTATAGCCAGCTATGACAAAAGGTTCCCTAGGGTGATACAGGGGAGCTACAGAGCTATTTTTCAAGTGCTACACAATAGGGAGAAAGTGTTATAGTGTCAAACATAGTTGCTACAGGATTACCCAAATTGCTACAGGATTGTAGAGGAGGTGTTATAGGATTGGAGTGAGAAGTAAAAGAGGGTATGAATCAAATAAAATATGCCTCCAAATCCCCACAATCACAAGGAATCATCCAAGAAGGGGTACGAGACATCTTTTCTCCTCTCCCATCATACAATTATTAAGTGAAATTCTAGTTGTACAAGCATCCCGTAGAAAAATCCTTGAGAATTTATTTCTTTTGAAAAAAAATAATTTTACATGAGGAAATCAAGGTGATAGTTATTCCCTCTTTGACTATAATAGAGGCACTAATATCCTCACCCTACCTTGAGACCCTAAGCTACTCAAAACACAATTCTTCACAGAAAAACTCTTTGGAATAACTTAAGGATGCAATAATAGGGGCCATGGGGAGAGGTTTCAATAGACAAGAACCTACAAACAAAAAAATAATCCAACATCCCACTATCATAGATATCTCCCTAAGCCACTAGTGGATGGGTTCTTTGAAATATTGAAAGGCTATGATCATGAGATAACCCAAGAATTTCCCATAACCCTTCACTCTCAAGAAGAAGATATTTCCACCACTATTGTGAAGGGACTTTCAATCCATTTGAATTCAATTCTCATTAGTAGAGTGACCATGATCCTTATAAAGTCAAATGGGGCAAGGAAGATAGGACAAAATCCATCAAAACCAAGATAAATTTCTTCCTCCTTGAAGAGAAACGTGTTGAAGATAAAAATGGAATAAGAAGGGAGAGCCTCCCTTATCCTTTGGGTGAGGTGTCCTATAACATCCTCAAGTAGATATCTTGTGAAGGGAGTTTGAGTTTTTTATATTCCTATCAATTTAGGTTTCTCTTTCATCTAAGATTCCAAAAAAAATGACCCATTCCAAGCAAGCTCAATGTTCCACATTTCCTCCTTCATTCCATGATCGAAATGAAAAAGAGGGTGAAGGAAGTGAAACACCTTACACTTCCCATAATGGCCTCATAAGTCTGAATTTTATGAATGCCTTAAACCACCTCAAGATCCATTTATTGTTTAGTAAATTTGTGTACATGGATACAAATGCCTTCATTGAGATAAAACCGAAACTCTAGCACAACCTGAAGAGACCACAAAATCTAGTGTTGGAGGTAAGCAGGAGGAAGGAAATGATGAAGAACAAGAGGAAGAGGCTTAAGAGAAGGTAGAGAAATTTTAAGAAAAATCTAAATAAGAGGAGAAATAAGGAGGAGGTGAAAAAAAGAATAATAAGAGAGCATTAGAGAGCCCTTTAGACCTCAGAAAAGAGGTGAACAGAGACAACAAATAATAATCTCAAAGGGGAATACAGAACAAGATATGGTTACTATTTATTAAACCTATCAAACCCAAGAGAAGGAAGCTGACGAAATTTCCCTTACTTTAAAAGAAGAAAAAGAACCATAATCAAACAAGGGAAGGCTCAAAGAATAGTAGGAAGGGACAATAACAACTGAAGAGGAGGGACAAGGTACATAAGGACACCAAGAGGCCACACCATAACATAATATTGGATTATATTACAAATTTATTGAAGGAGGGAGAATTATACCGACAAAGTTTGAAATTCCCCTCCTATTCGAGTTAGAAAAAGAGAGTTGCATAACTCATATGCAAATTGAAAAATACAATAAATTAGAGTATGTGGCCCTGATGTAGGAAAAGGCACAACAAATAGGTAAGGAATTGAATGAATTGAGGCTAAATGAATCAGTCATGAAGGAGAGATTGTAGTTAGAAAACAAGATGTTGATTAAGAGGGGAACTACATGAAAAGAGGCACAATTTTCCACCATTGCAAGTTTGTCCAGGGAGGCCATCCAATGTAGGAAGCCATCAAAATCCTATGCCATTTTCCTCAAAGACAAATGGCTGCAATTCCAAATCAAAAAATTGGAAAAGCATGGCTCTCTACCATTTTAGTATTATAGGAGGTGCACTCGCTTCTTCCAAAAGATGATTATTGAGGATAGATCGAAATTTGTTGAATTTTATGTGCACAACATAAGTTGAGAATTCAATAAGGAAATTATTATGTTTAATTCTATTTTACTTGATAATTTCTTATGCTTCCTTTTTACTTATTAGTTTTTTTCCTTATTATTATATGTGTGAAGCATCAAACAAATACCTAAACAATAATAACATGGCCAAAAAAAAATATCCTTTGTCCTTCTTCTTCGTTGGCTTCTTCTTCCTCTTCTTTCCTAGAATGAGTGATGAGTGAGTGTGTAAAATTGAGGATGAGTTCTTCTCTATATACAGGCTTCTTTAAGGATGGATGTGACTCTCCATTTAGTCTGACTTGGCAGTTGCCACGACAACTTAGTCTTGGAGGGTATTCCAACAATTTTAAAGGAAAATTTATTTTTCTTTATAAGTTACAATGTGCCTAGTGGGATCTTCAACTTATGACAATGAATATTTTTATTTATTAACCTAGGACAAACCCTAGAAAAAATAAATGGTTTCTTGACCTATGCAATAAAATAACTCGAGCATGAAACGCATGCTCCAAAATTATAATAATAATAATTTTTATTTTCATTTTATAATTTACAAGAATAAAAAATACATTTCATATTGATCCAAAAAATTTAGCTTTGATATGTATTAAAGAATTACATGGAAAATTTCATCCTAACCATGAAACTTAAAATGAATGAACATAAGAAGAGAGAAGCACATAAAATCATGCAAGAAGACATGAAATTGATATTGGATTTTGTCCAAGAGGGAATACATCTCCAAGCCCATCTCAATTAGTGGGGATGCCCTCTTTCATTAAGTTGCAAATAAAATGAAAGTACAAGCATTAATGAAAAATTACACCCTTATACCTCCATAGCTAAAAGTGCCCAAAAATTGAAGACCTTTGATGAAGAAATGGACAACATTGTTGGATTCGTGGCACCAAGAGGTGTAGAATCCATATAAAATTTTCCTGATTATGATGCCGAACAAAGCTGGCCCCTCTGAAAATGGGCTCAGTTCATGGTTCCGCCTCCATCTTGCAAGGCACTCAAGCTTCCACTCTATCTTGTGCTCCATTCTTCTCTTGGCCCACCTGGGCACACTTTTGAATTGCAAGTTTATATAACTGATGGATGGGTGGACTCTGCAAGGGAGCCGCTAGCTCAATTGGTTGAGATCTATAGTTGGTTGGAGGGGGTTGGGCGATCAAGCCCTACCCCCTCCATGAAAAGGAGAATAATTTTTTTTTAAATCCACGGCATACCTTTTTAATCCATCATATATTTTTTTATGAAAAGGTATGGTGTCGCTGGACCTACACCAAGTGGCCTACCTCATATGTATATATGGAGTGTGGGTTGGGGTCGTTGGGTCACCACCGTTGGCCCCTTCCTTTTATGGCATCAGGTGGTTGGTCGACAGGATCATGACCGCTGCCCACCTCCATTAATATACAATTTATATGTGGATCCATTGGGTATGGCGGTGGTGGTGTCTGACCCTACCATTTTTAAATATTTTTTTAATTTAAAAAAAAAAAAACTGTCCTTTTTTAAATCTTCTGAAATTGGACCGAATGAGTCAATTTAATGGACCAACAATTTTGCCCAGAATCTGGCGAGAGTGGGTCAGAATCTGATGGCCAGATTTCTGCAAATTTTTCACCTCCTTAGGCTACCACATCACCAATTCAACCCTTAAACTTTGACTTCTTCTAACTCCTCCATGTGGACTCAGAATTGAGTATCACCTGCATTGTTGGAATTAGAAAGACGAGATCTTCAACTTGACACTGAGTTTGCCACATTTTTGACACTTTAATTTTTGAGCCTTTGTACTTAAGCCACTTGCACTTGGACCTGTACAATCCTCCTCAATCATTCCTCCACACTAAAGAGTTTTTGGACCCCCCAAAGCCTTATCAATTCAACAAGCAAGTGAGGGAAGTGCTCCCTCACCTTCTCCTTTTCAAGTCATTTAGCTTTAATTGGGTGCATCCCTTTGATACCAACACAAAAATATTTCACATATCCTCGTCGCGAAGTCCTGGTTATTCGATCAAGAATGATGTCCTTTGGAAATTCATCGAGATACTGTGGTGAAAATTCATCCATTGTAGGCATTGATCCTACCTCCTCGGTGTCAATAATGAACGGTGGTTCATAAATTTTCAGATTTTCAAAATTCACGACTAAGTACATCTGCATATATACAGGGAAGTCAAGTCGAAAATCATTATTTCCAATCTTTTCCAATATGGTAAAAGGACCATACTAGATTGGTCGCAATTTCTTGCCTTCCCCCTTCATTCGATCCTTGCTAATGTGGAACCACACCTTGTCACCAATATGAAATTGGTGGTCCACTCCATGCTTATTATGTCGGGCCTTGTATGAACCAGAGAGCCTTTTCTCTATCATCACATCCAGTGGCATCTTCATCCCTTCCATATACCATGTAAAAAGGGTCCTTTGGTAGGTAACCTACCAATAATCTTAGCTCAACCTCTGTATCTTAAGCCAATATGTCACTAGACGAAGGAGATCCTCTCACAGATAAAGAGAAGATATATCTCAAAAGAAACTGGAGACTTGATTATAAAAATGATAGAAAAGAAAAGGGTAAAAGCCCTTTATCAGGAGAATATGAGGAGAAGGAGTATCCCAAGGTTCTTCTTCGAACTATGCAAGACATTGCTAGAGAAATAAAGGAGATTTTATAGTAAAGGGATCAGCCTTTCATTTAGAGATTCTATTGGAGGAGGCTATATTATTTGCCATATCGGATCAACCACATCTTTCCAGTTGTATTGTTGCAGTGAATCTTCAGTCCTAGGGCTTTGATTCATTTATTGTGTATTGGTGTATTTCTGAAAACCCTCTTGGGTTTCTTGCTGGAGGTTGTATAAAGCCTTGATCTTCCTTGTCTATTATCTCTTGAGGCATATATCAGCCATTCCATCTTTTGTATATTCATTTGATGTAGCAGTGCTCTTATGACTACGCTGTAGCATTCTTCTGGAATTTTGATATAGTAGAAACACCTCATTCTTGAGAGATTTACTCATTGGAGGCTTGTTGTTTCCTGTTCTATGATTTGGGCCCCATTATTTTGTACATGTCTTCTGTTGTTATGATGAATAAATAAGCTCCATATTAGTCTCAATTATTTATGTGATGTTTTACACTACTATTCCATCATTTTTTCCAATATTGTTGCTTCTCCTGTTTAGGAATATTACAGTGGTATCAGAGCATAATATTCGCTCAGCATGTGGATCACAACCATTATGCTATCAGGATAATAAAAAGAAGGAGAAAGAGATTGGAATGATAGAAGGAATGAGTTTTATCTCATCTCTTCTCAGATCTTCAAGGGACCTCACCAAGGAGGTCAAGCAAAGGAGAATGGAGAAAAACAATGAAACCACAATAGGACTTCAAGATGAGGAAGGTCCATGCACCTCCTATCAGCAGAAGAAAACTGGAAGAAGAAAAACTTCCACCACCACTTTCTACATGATTAATTGCATCAGGAGAAGGAGCACTTGCATATTTTCAAAGCGGTCTTGATCTCTTGACATTTAGCGTCCCATGCATTATTCAGGAGATGTATCAAGAGGAGGAGACTTGTACCAACGTTGGTGCATTAGTAGAGGAGTAGCCATCATCACCAACAATTGGGGAAGCCATCACACCAGAGGGAGGAACCATTGTAGTAGTACAAGATGTTCCCAAGAAAAACCAAGGTATGCAAATGTTTCCACTTTCTCTTATTTCAGCACATCATATGGAACGTTGTGGGGACATGCCATTGCATGACTCGAGGTCAAAACGCACCACTAATTTGGAGCAGCAAATTATCACTGTGCAGAGGACCCTTGAAAGGTTCAAGGAGGGGATATACATTCATCCTAGTATTTCATTGTTGAGCTACACACAACCCTTGGGGTTGGAGTGTATATTTTTGGAGGATAGGATGAGTATTTTCCTAAATAATCCAATGCAGGACTATATGTCTAGCATTGAGCATGATCATGAGATAGGAAATACACCATCTGGAGATCAACATCACTTTCATGGAGCATCAATGATGAGTTGGGGGCCGAACCATTATTGGATAATTCCAATGACCATTCTAGATGTGTAGCAGTGGATAGGCAGATGGTTGATGAGATACATCTTATCTCCCATTACTATGATGGATCCTTCTTGTTGAGCACTTCACAGCTCAATGAGATGACTTTTCCTTTAGCATACATGGATCCTTATGGATTCAACATGGCCATTGATGAGGGATCCTCATATGGAGATCTCTAGGAGGTTGCACTTCAACATCCCATGAAGTGTAGAGATAGTGATTTTGTTTGGGAGGATGGTATTCACCATTGGAGGGATACCAATTTTGAGCATGGTAGGATACACCCACATTTGGATGAATGGGTGTGGATGGTGAGCAAGAGGTTGGTAAGCCCCTTGCAGATCTATGACACAGGGCAACAGGAGGCATGGCTACTCTGGCTACTCTTGAAAGAGTTTGACCATTATGTGACATATCCTATGTCAAAGGGTATGATATGGTTTGAGGTATTGCATGGCACCCATATGTTATTGCAGCATAGTATCTGGTTGTATAAGGCATTATACAACTCAATCATCATGATTTTACTACATGGCTTGTATGATGAGGAGATGAGAAGGCAACAAGTGTTGTTGTTGTTGTTTTGGTTACTCTTGGGAGAGTATAGAGTAATTTTCTCCCATACTTTCCATGATATCTCAGAAGTAGAGGATGGCACAATCAAGGTGAAAAGTGGCCACAAGGGAAAATTTTAGTGGGGAATTTTAGCCCAAAGGCAAATTTTAAGGGATTTTAAATTTTAATAGGGCGGATTTTTTATATAAAACCCATTTTCTCTAGTTTTATAAAATTAGCCCAATAATTATTTTAAAAATAATTAATTATTATATAATAGCCCACCAAAAAAAATACGCACAAAACTGAAATAATGAAATTCACCCTCGATTTTCTTGGTTGGAGTAGATTTCAATGGCATTCGCCTGGATTTACAAGGTAGGACGGAGGGGTTGGAGTGATTTGCCCCATTTTTTCACTGGTTCGCCGGGGTGGTTGGGGCTTGGAATGGGCGTGGAAGTTGAATGTCGGTGCTGGGATGTGCATAATCTAGCCGATTGTCGATCTTATTCCCATTTTTTCACTGGTTCGCTGGGGTGGTTGGGGCTTGGAATGGGCGTGAAAGTTGAATGTTGGTGTTGGGATGTGCATTCAATTCTAAAGGTTGCAGGATTTTAATTTTTAGAGTTTGGCACCTCTTTTACCATGATTGTCCAAGTTTTTTTTTCAGTATCAGAGTAGAACCTATTGCATTAATCCACAGGAATCGAAGTTATCATAGCTTTCTTTGGGAAGGCATGGAAGGGGCTAGATTCATTGTACAAGACAGTGTCTATTAAATTTAATTTTGAATATTTGTAATTGAATTTTTATCTTTGAATAATTCCGCAGGAATCGAAGCTATCAGAGCTTCCTTTCGGAATACATGGAAGGGGCCAGATTCATACAATTTCTATTAACTGAATCTTGATATTTGAAGAATTTAGTGGTATTGGTGGAAAAACCCTGACATGGAAGGGGCTAGATTCATACAGTCTCTATTAACTGAATTTTGATCTCTTTGAAAAATTCATTGCTATTGCAGAAGAAAACCTAGACGAGATGTCTTATCTGGGAAGGACGACTGGTCTCTACATGAAAATGTAAAATAGAAACAAAATTGAGCGAGGGTATGGCAAATACCATCCCAAATAGCAAGACCTAGAGCTAATTAGATCATTCAGTTTAGTTAATTAGCCCTAGAAGCCCAGAAACCCAATATAATTGCATAGGTAATGAGATTCAGCAAAGTTCTGCAGTGTCACCTGTTAGCCTGTAAGCCATGGATTTCACAACATATCTTAAATTCCTGTTTATTCTCACGGGATCTTTGCTGCTGCTGCTTTTTGTTAGGACTTGGGTTCGTTTTCCTTCTCAGGCGAAGGTTGAACTGGATTTCTCTGAGTATGGGTCCTATTACACCTTTAAGAACAATGTTCCAACTAGCAGAATGGTGTGCTTATTCAGAAAGGAAAGCCTAAGCTACTGTAAAAATTTGATCACAAAAAAGAAGTTGCAAACCATCCACTGGATCATTTGACCTTTCAGGAGATCAAGAAAGTCCAGAAGATTCTGTTGGGGTTACCATGTTTTGGCCAGATTGGCAAGACCAAAAGATGATACAACATAAGAACCACTTTCAGACCTTAGGATCTAGCCCTCCAAGGTCCAGAGAGGGATATCTCTATATTTTCCAAAGCATATGTCTTTTAGGCTCAATGTTTCAATGTTAGGCTAGTTATGGGGCTCAGGGTTTGTTTGTTTGATTGAGTTTGGTTGTTGGGAATCAGGAAAGAAGTGTCCAATACAAGACAAGGATGAGAAAAAGGGAAGCTAGGCAAAGGTAGATAACTCAGAGAACATCAATACCATTGGGATATGGAGTGAAGAAAGGATTTATTTGTAATCAATGTGCAAGCTTTCATTTGGGCTGGTCATCTACAACATTTGGATCTTGAAGGAGATATTTGGAATGGGACATTAAGGACAAAAAATGAAAGGAGGAGAACCGACCAACTATGTCTATAGATCAGGCCAGAGGTCATTTAACTCCAGACCCGCTTGGAAAAAATCAGAGGCAATTACAAGGGATCTTAGAAAGGCTAGCTGGTCGCGCAAAGATCCTAGTGGACAGGGCTAACACTAATCCCGAGTTTTCCCAAACCTTCCAGCTAAATCCTACCAAGAACATATAAATACTGAATCCATTAACTCATACATCATAGAGAAGGCAATGACATCCACTACACTGGCAATGACATCCACCCACAGCTTGAACATTCAGTCTGAATACATCAAATCTCAGCCTATCTTACAATAAACACAAAGAACTTGTCTTAAGAGAAAAATACTTGCATTTCACTGATATCTCATCAACAACCATTACAATGTTTCCTTCTGTGCTTTATAGCAAAGGGTGAGCCTAAGATCGACTGAAGGAGTAGGTGAAAATTAAATGTATCTTTAAACAAAACAATGAATGCAGGGCCGAAACCCATTCTGCTTGACATGCTGTATATTTAATCTCTGTCACCTTCCTTGTGAGAGAATGATCTGCTCCAGATTTGATCTTGACATCTTTTGGCTGAAGTACTCCTGGATGATTTGAACAAAAATGAAATAAACTGCTAGGAAGGTCTGTCTCATAAATGTCTGACTTTTTTTGAGCTGTAGTTAGGGCGGAAATTCTTTCAGGGATGTTACGTATAATAAAAGGTTTATAGGCACCCTGTACTTTGATAAAGAGAAACATTCTGCTGATAAATAACCGTGATGGTACCTTTTACTTGTGCAGAGGATACTTTGATCGATCCTCGGGGTCTTCAAACTGCTGCTTTTGTTGGAATGTAATTCCAACTGCCTGGATCAATTCACAGGTGGCAGGACGATTGGAACAACGCGGAGCTAAACTGGCAGCAGGTTTGAACAGATCGACGAAGTACGGGAGGTCAACCAGTGCGGAGGCTAATAGGACATGTACCCCCCGTAGTTGACCAGTCGATCGGGGTTTGACTTCCGATCAACGGCCAATATGTACTACGTGGCCTCACCTCATTTGGTCTGTATGGGCAGACTCATACCCCCCGTAACCACCAGGGAAGGTGGCTCTGCCAACGTGCACCACCGTCGCGCCACCAATGCACCACCGCTTAATCTTCCTTTGCTCTGTACTGGGACACTCTGCCACTCCATTATGGCCTCTAACAGGTTACCTCAAGCCTTTAATGGCGCTGGGAGACTTTTACAAAGTTTAAAACCCTGTTCTCTTTAATGCATGTCCTGTGTTCCTCTCCTAGGGTCATTTTCCATACACTTAGCCGCTGTAAATGATCCTATTTGGATTTCTTTGTACTTTTAGCAGAGGCTACATTAATGGCGGCCATTAACTGTGATAACCCTGCAGAACAAAAAAATGTGAAGAAAACCATGGACAAGAACGATGGATGTAGCATGGATGGAGAAGATGGTCATGCACATGATGAATTAGGCGGAGCGGTGCAGTTGGTGGCGGAAACACAGTGGAATAGTGAATTATGGTGCGGGAACATGAAACACAGTGGAGCAGAATTTTTAAATAAAACCTACGACAAAACCTTTGGATGCATATAAATATGAAAGGACGGACAGTGACAAATTTACGTGGAAGAGTTTACGTGGCGAGAGTACGACAGTTTCACGTGGAAAGGGTCGTGGCGGAATGGGGATAGCAGAACAATCAGCGATGGAGGAACAGATCCAGACCGTCGATTATGGTGAAGATCGACGGTGGAGGGAAGCAGACGGAAGACCAAGAATACGGAGGAGATAGGTTATCGGGGGTGCAACTTCGTTGAATCACAGTCGTTAGATGGGATCCTCCAGATCTGATGGTCATCATTTATTCCGCTACTCGTCTATCACCCAAGCAATAGCGCGCGAAATGAAAGTGGTTTCAGGTTCGTACAGAGGACACGCAACGAGCGCTGAATGGAATCGCTGGGGCTTAGGGGAAAACCGCCGACTCACGAATGGTGGTGCGGAATAAATAGCGTGGTTTTTTGAAACTGCGCAGGCAGGGTGGGGACCACCGTTTCGGGTGAGCACCGCGCCATTGGATCCGGTGTTTAGCGGATGATGGAGATTCAACGAAAAACAAACTGGCGGAAAACCTTTAAAACCCAAAAAATGTGATTTATCAAAGGTTTTTATGATCTTTTGGGCGGAAAAAGGGTTGGAGGGGATAAGCGCCTAATGGGTTTAACAAGTGGCTCTGGTGCTGGGTCTTATGGGAGAGAAAGGTGTGGAGGCTAATGGCGAAAGGGGCTAGGCTCAATATAAGGTTTAAAGTGGGTTTTTCAAGCCCTTCTGATGTATTTTGAGAATGTTGGAAGTATAATAGGGAGGCGATGGAGAGACTGGAGGAAACGAAGGGTGATGGTGGAGTTTAGATAGGATTTAGGGGGGAACTTAAGGGGATAATGGAGGGGTTAAAGGGAGACTTTTACAAAGGGAAGGGGGGAAAGTGATATTTTGCAAAGGTATAAAGGGAAATAATGGGCCTTTTGAAAAATGGATCAGTAGAGGGACTATATTTTAGGCACAGTACACAGAGACTTCAAGGAGGATGGGTTTTCAGGGGAAAGGCATTCCTTGAAGGCTCCCAAACAATCTAGCCCCCAGCTTACCTGTCAAGAATTTCATAGGGGGGCTAACAGTGGCTCCACATGGGGATGGCTTCTCCTTGGAGGAGTCAAGAAACCAGATATGATCTTTGGAGTAGGCCAGTTGCCTGCTGTCATAAGCCATCTTTCTTCTTTGATTTCAGCTGCCACCATCTTATTTAAACATCATCAGAAGTATTTCCCAACCAATATACCTACCCAAACTACAGTTCTATAATTTTCCCTTGGGTGCATTTAAACTAGCAGACCCTTTACATTATTTTATTTGCAAACAAGAAAACAAACCTATTCTACTTCTACCCTTATTTCTCCATGAGACCAGATTAGACTGTTGGTCTCACATGTTTCTCTACCTACACTACTACCTGCTAGGATTAGACTGTCTAGCAGGCTTCTTCTCTACATTCTAAGACAGAAATTGAAACAACTAACTACATACTCATAGACTGAGCTTTATTGAGATTTTCCTACCTACCCTACTCTACTTGGACATCTCTGATGTTCTAGGTGATATAATAATGCCAATGCAGCCAGTCAAGCAGCAACAAAAAAAAGGTATAAGAACTGAATGTCCATCAGAGATAACCACAAGGTGCTCTGCATGTGGTTCTTCAAAATAGAGGTCACCATCAATAGTGACCACTTCTGATATGTATGGCTCCTGCAGAAAATCCACGCTTCAGGAACTGAGCCAATCAAGGCCTCCATATATTCTGCCACAGGATCAACAAAAACATGATGTAAACCTTTTTCTTCAAAAACTCCCATGGCTGGTAGGTTGCCTGCATCCTGGGTAGTTTCAATCACTGCATATGCAGTGAGACCTTTGTAATCAAACTCCTCTTCCTGATCTAGAAAGATATGTCTGTGGGAAAGGAGATCCACCTCATCTTCATTGCAGCCTGAGCTAGAGGGTTCATTATATTCAACTATGTTGTCCTCCGGTAATGCAGGTTGGTTCTGTTGGAACTCTGTGAAAAAATTAACACATTCTTGAGCGGGGGTTTCTTTTATCACCTTAATCCTTTTGGGAGAAGGCTCAGGAGATTCATTTCGCTCAAGACTTTCTTCATCTTTTTCCTCCTCATCCTCTGTGCTGAAGAGCTACTGGCTTCCGTCCTCTTGGCAAGTATAACTGATGTTCGAATATGAAGCAGATAGAAGATTCAAAAAATCTTGGTCTGTTATCATGCTTTCAACACTTTCTCCATTAGTATCATAGATGGCCTACATTAGCTCATCGCTTTCCTGAATTTGATGGTCGTGATATTCCTCCCATGAATATACTGATGATGGCCCTACAAGCTCAGTTTCCCTTTGGAAAAAATTATCATCAGTCAGATCATCATCAAAGAAATCATAATTACAAGCATTGTTATCCACCAAGTCTTTAGAACTCTCATTGAGTCTTTCCACAAAATAATCTGCAAGTTCATTTTCTGATTCAAGCTCTGGTTCCTCATACATGCTTTGCATGTAACTTCTGTCTTGCAGTGATCTGATTTGTCTCTTTTGAGGACAAGGAGTAGGTCTTCTCCAATCATCCTCTCTGGTTTCCGCCTCATATTTTTCCTCTTCTGTGTTCAGCAGGTTTTTGGAAGTCTCTATCAATCTTTCCATCTTGCTTTCCAAAGAGAGCTGCCTTATTTTCCCTGCTTGATCTTTCCTTGCTGCTTTTAATATTTCCTCCCTACACTTTATGTTGTACTTGACAGTGATTGCTGTATTCAGCATTTCCTCCAGGCTCGAAGGTTCTCTTTGTCTTATATAGAATTCCACCTCGGGGCCAAAAGAACTTGGATAGTACTCTAAAGCCCATCCCAAAGGTGGTTTTATATCAGAGGGTATTGCATCATATACCTTATTAAACCTGGCTGAAAAATCTTGCACTGTCTCTCCTGGCTGCCTTTTCAAACCTTGATACTCTTCTAGTATGAGAAGAACATTCTTAGGGGCTTCCCATCTAGCAAGGAAAACTTGAGAAAATTGATGAAAGTTGAAGATGCTTGCCTCTGGAAGGCCTTTGAGCCACCTCTTAACATTTCCTTGTAACGACAAGGAAAATATTCTAGTACACACATCATCTTATTCTATTTCATACCATTCAAGTAAATCCTCAAGGTTTTGAACATGCTCTTCAGCAGTGGACCCTTTATTTTCCCCATCAAAACGAGGCAGCTGGTTTATTAATTCTGAAGGGAGGGGTTGGAAGATAAGAGGTAAAACCAGAGGCTTATATCTTTCTATGACCTTTGTAGGTGTAGATGGTGTAACAATGGGCTGATGGCTGCTTGAAGCTTCTTTAGGGGTGGGAGATACAACATGAGCTTCTTGTTCCACCAGGTTCTTCACAGGAGTACAGGTCTGCTCACGGTCTGAAGACTGAGGCTTGAGATCTTCCCCATACTCATTATGGGTCTCAACTTTGGATATTTGATTTGGCTTGAAGTAGGACAGAACATAGTGGTAGATAAAGACAATGAATTCTTTAAACCAAATCCAACCAGTATGCTCTACCCTTCTATGAGGTCTAGCCATCTTTTATGTTCTTCCTCTAGTGGAGTCTTTTGAGGATTATGGAGTGTGGAGTCACCAGGTGGATGAATTTGACTGTTTGAAGCAGGCTACTATCCACCATCAGCAATTGAAAAGCCAATATGAAGGCAAAGTGGTCTAGTTACCCAGTGAAGTCACCATTACGTTGCTGACGACAATGGGAAATAGACCAAATGTTAGCAGTTCTTGACTCTCAGATTCGTCCCCAGCGGAGTCGCCATTATGTTTGGGTTCCCATGTTTTGGCTAGATTGGCAAGAACAAAAGATGAGACAACATCAGAACCACTTTCAGACCTTAGGATCTAGCCCTCCTAGGTCTAGAGAGGGATCTCTCTATATTTTCCAAAGAATATGTCTTTGAGGCTCAATGTTTCAATGTTAGGCTAGTTATGGGGCTCTAGGTTTGTTTGTTTGTTTGAGTTTGGTTGTTGGGAATCAGGAAATAAGTGTCCAATACAAGACAAGGATGAGAAAAACGGAAGCTAGGCAAAGGTAGATAACTCAGAGAACATCAAGACCATTGGGCTATGGAGTCAAGAAAGGATTTATTTGTAATCAATGTGCAAGCTTTCATTTGGGCTGGTCATCTACAGCATTTGGATCTTGAAGGAGATATTTGGAATGGGACATTAAGGACAAAAAATGAAAGGAGGAGAACCGACCAACTCTGTCTATAGATCAGGCCAGAGGTCATTTAACTCCAGACCTGATTGGAAAAAATCAGAGGCAATTACAAGGGATCTTAGAAAGGCTAGCTGGTCGCGCAAAGATCCTAGTGGACAGGGCTAGCACTAATCCCGAGTGTTCCCAAACCTTCCAGCTAAACCCTACCAAGAACATCTAAATACTGACTCCATTAACTCATACATCATAGAGAAGGCAATGACATCCACTACACTGGTTAAGTCAAGTGAAATCAACATTTAGATACACATATAAGCAGAAAACATTGAGGTAGGTAGAGAAGGAAACATAGGGCACCTAAAAAGGGTGAATCCTATGTTATACTTCTGTTGCCTACCAGCAGAAATGAAATGAAATAGAACATAACATAAGAGCAAGTCAATCACAAATACAGAAAAAGAGGAAACATCACCAACTGCTTTAGATCAGGATCCAAAGAAACATTCTTGTCACATTAAAACAACACCAATCAGGTACATCATTGCCCACAGCTTGAACATTCAGTCTGAATACATCAAATCTCAGCCTATCTTACAATATACACAGAGAACTTGTATTAAGAGGAAAATACTTGCATTTCACTGATATCTCATCAACAACCATTACAATGTTTCCTTCTGTGCTTTATAGCAAAGGGTGAGCCTAAGATCGACAGAAGGAGTAGGTGAAAATTAAATGTATCTTTAAACACAACAATGAATGCAGGGCTGAAACCCATTCTGCTTGACATGCTGTATATTTAATCTCTGTCACCTTCCTTGTGAGAGAATGACTGCTCCAGATTTGATCTTGACATCTTATGGCTGAAGTACTCCTGGATGATTTGAACAAAAATGAAATAAACTGCTAGGAAAGTCTGTCTCATAAATGTCTGACTATTTTTGAGCTGTAGTTAGGGCGGAAATTATTTCAGGGATGTTATGTATAATAAAATTTGTATGGGCGCCCTGTACTTTGATAAAGAGAAACAGTCTGCTGACAAATAACCCTGATGGTACCTTTTACTTGTGCACAGGATCCTTTGATCGATCCTCCAGATCTTCAAACTGCTTCTTTTGTTGGAATGTAAATCTAACTGACCGGATCAATTCATAGGCGGCAGGACGATTGGAACAGTGCGGAGCTAAACTGGCAGCAGGTTTGAACAGGTCAACGGAGTATGGGAGGTCGACCAACGTGGAGGTTAACGGGATGTGTACCCCCCGTAGTTGACGAGTCGATCGGGGTTTTACCGCTGATCAATGGCCAATATGCACTACGGGGCCTCACCTCATTTGGTCTGTACGGGCAGACTCATACCCCACGTAACCACCAGGGAAGGTGGCTCCGCCAACGTGCACCACCGTTGTGCCACCAATGCACCACCGCTTAATCTTCCTTTGCTCTGTACTGGGACACTCTGCCGCTCCCTTCTAGCCTCTGACAGGTTAGCTCAAGCCTTTAATGGCTCTGGGAGACTTTTACAAAGTTTGAAACCCTGTTCTCTTTAATGCATTTCCTGTGTTCATCTCCCAGGGTCATTTTCCATACACTTAGCTACTGTAAATGATCCTCTTTGGATTTATTTGTACTTGTAGTAGAGGTTGCGTTAATGGAGGCCATTAACTGTGATAACCCTGCAGAACAACAAACTATGAAGAAAACCATGGATAGGAACGATGGATGCAGCGTGGATGGAGAAGATGGTCATGCAGATGATGAATTAGGCAGAGTGGTGCAGTTGGTGGCGGAAACACAGTGGAACAGTGAATTATGGTGTGGGAACGCGAAACACAGCGGAGCAGAATTTTTAAATAAAACCTACGACAAAACCTTTGGATGCATATAAATATGAAAGGATGGACAGTGACAAATTTACATGGAAGAGTTTACGTGGCGAGAGTACGAAAGTTTCACGTGGAAAGGGACATGGTGGAACGGGGACAGCGGAACAGTCAGTGATGGAGGAACAGATCCAGACCGTCGATTATGGTGAAGATCGACGGTGGAGGGCAGCGGACGGAGGACCAAGAATACGAAGGAGACAGGTTATCAGGGGTGCAACTTCGTTGAATCACAGTCGTTAGATGGGATCCTCCAGATCTGATGGCTGTCATTTATTCCGCTACCCATCTATCACCTGAACAATAGCGTGCAAAATGAAAGTGGTTTCACGTTCGTACAGAGGACACGTGGCGAGCGCTGAATGGAATCGCTGGGGCTCAGGGGAAAATGGCCGACTCGTGAATGGTGGTGTGGAATAAACAGTGTGGTTTTCTGAAACTGTGCAGGCGGGGTAGGGACCACCGTTTCGGGTGAGCACCACGCCGTTGGATCCGGTGTTTAACGAACGGTAGAGATTCATCAAAAAAAAAACGGCGGCAAACCTTTAAAACCCAAAAATGTGATTTATCAAAGGTTTTTATGATCTTTTGGGCGGAAAAAGGGTTGGAGGGGATAAGCGCCCAACGGTTTTAGCGAGTGGTTCTGGCGCTGGGTCTTATGGGAGAGAAAGGTGCGGAGGCTAATGGAGAAAGGGGTTAGGCTCAATATAAGGTTTAAAGTGGGTTTTTCAAGCCCTTCTGATGTATTTTGAGGCCGTGAGAGGTAATGGTAGGGAGGTAATGGAGAGACTGGAGGAAACAAAGGGTGATGGTGGAGTTTAGATAGGATTTAGGGGGGAACTTAAGGGGATAATGGAGGGGTTAAAGGGATACTTTGACAAAGGGAAGGGGAGAAAGTGATATTTTGCAAAGGTATAAAGGGAAATAATGGGCCTTTTGAAAAATGGATCAGCAGAGGGACTATATTTTAGGCACAGTACACAGAGACTTCAAGGAGGATGGTTTTTAAGGAGAAAGGCATTCCTTGAAGGCTCCCAAACAATCTAGTCCCCAGCTTTCTTGTCAAGAATTTCATAGGGGGGCTAACAGATTCTGCAGCAGTCCTCAATTTTCAATCATGGTAAGTTTGCACTTCACTCTATGGTCCTAGAAGAGCCCCCAAAAGAACAAATCCTTTTATGGAAGGCAAGAAGTATCCTTCTAAGCAGGAAGGCCACAATAATAGATTGGGCTAATGGGCATGCTTATAAACTCATTGTAGACCTTGCATCAGCCAAGATTGTTGACAATAAAATCATTCATGAAAATGGGTATCCTGCTATGAAAATGGAGGATATGAATTCGGTCATTCAAGTACCTCTGAAAAGAAAAAAATTCGTAGAAATTATAAGGAAGAGAGGGGTTAACGTAAGTGACCTTTCATGCCTGCCTATTTCTATGGGCTGGTTCGGACCTGATGAAGAAGGCCGGAGATTGCTAAAAATTCAGTGTTATTCAAGTGCAGGGACAACAAATTTCTACATGAGACCCATTGAGGGTCTCACAGTTTTAGTTGATATGGATTCTAAGGAGGTCTTGAAAATCACAGAAAAATGAAAAGATATACCCTTGCCAAAGCCAGAAGGTACAGATTATAGACTGTCTGCCCAGAAGTATCCTTTGTTGCCCCCTCTTAATCCTATCTCCATTGAGCAGCCCAAAGGTCCCAGCTTTAAAGTTGATGGTCATCAAGTCAAATGGGGGAGTTGGGAGTTCCATCTCAAGCCTGATCCTCGTGCTAGGTTGATCATATCACAAGAAGGTATTAAGGATCCAGACACTGGAAAAATGAGGAGGGTTTTTTCCAAGGGTTTTACCTCCGAGCTCTTCGTGCCTAGTGATGCTTGGTATTTTAAAACCTATATGGATGCAGGTGAATATGGATTTGGACTGACTGCTGCGTCTAACTATGACTCTATTGAAGTATTATATGATGACCAGAACTACAGAGAAGCTCCAGAAGACACAGTGGCATCTGTTTTGAGAGAAGTTTTGAAATATAGACAATGTTGCAATGGTTTATATTCTTCTCAGTCTAGTGTCTCATAGCAATGAATAATTCACTCCATTTCAGGGTTTTTTCCTTTGATTCAGGACTGAAATTGGACTGTGGATTGTTCTATCTGGATTATCTAGAATCCACAGTTCTGCAGGGGAAGGCCAAGGAATCAGACATGGATAAAGCTTTGATAAACATGTACATCGGTTTGATGAGATTAGCTTTCTTTGTGGTAGATGAGTATTAAGCCAATCTGGGGCCCAAGGACGTCTACAGTGCTCAAAATCAAGAGTTAGCTATTGAAGCAGCCAGGGAAGGTATAGTTCTTCTGAAAAATGATGGATCATTGCCCCTATCAACAAATGAGATTAAAAATTTGGCTATGATTGGACCTCATGCTGATGCCACAAAACCTATGATAGGCAACTATGCAGGTACATTTTCTGTTTGTCTTTCATTTGAATTACAATTGATAATTCTCTAGATTTATGAAGTTTTGAAAATGAAATTATTAAGGGTAGGGTAATGGTATGTTGTTGCATTGAAGGGATTCCTTGTAAATACATCTCACCTGCACATGGGTTGGGAAAATATGCTAAAGCTATATATCGACCTGGATGCTTGGATGTGGCATGTAACGATTCAAGTTTGATACCTGCAGTAGTAAAGGTAGCCAAATAAGCTGATGCAACTATTCTGGTTGTGGGGTTAGATCTAAATCGAGAGGCAGAATCACATGATAGACAGATTCTATTGTTACCTGGATATCAAATGGAACTTGTAACTTCAGTGGCCAGTGCTTCCAAAGGACCATTTATAATGATCATCATGTCTGGAGGTGGAGTGCCCATTCAGAGGAGAATTTTTATATAAAAATTTCTTGAACATGTCCCATGATCCATTGTCACATCAGTTTCGAACCTCTTCTCGTGTTAGCGACCCATTTTTTTCAACCAGCATCACCATATAGAAATTTGGATCAACAGGATTGGGTAAAACATGTCCTTTTAGGCCAAGGTTTGGTTCAGGTCTAATTCAAAAAACCACATCACTTGTACCCAAATTGATTGCAAGGTCTCTAGGATGATTCAAAGCTAAACTTGCCAATCTATTTGGATTGTCTCCAAACCACTGGATAACCAAACAATTTTTGTCAAACATGAATTTGTCTACAAAATATGACCTTAAATTACCAGCAATAGCATATGATGGAGCCAATGGTCCCAGTTTCTTTTCCAAGTTTGGAGCAGTGGCCTCTAAGGCTTCCTTAGGCCAATTTCTTTCTCTTAGATCCATCAAATTCATCCCTATTCCATCGATTTCATCAATATTGGCATAGCCACCAATAAAAAGTGATGTCATGAAAGAAATTACAAGAGAAACTATTTCATTTTTATCATAGATATCGTTGTTTTTCTGATATAATTTCCGTATCTGAGGTCTTGTGTATCTTTCATGTGCACAAGACCTAGTAAGAAAATCCAATTCAAGTATTGCATCAAAAACCTTCTCAATTTCTCTGCACTGTGCTGTTGCACTATTGTCCATAAAAATAGATGATTCATTTGTGGGGAAATCAACCTGAAGCTAGAAAACGAAAGGATATTTTGGATTCACTCCTTTTAGAATGGATTCCAGGGAACCATTTCTCCCATAAACACTCCCGGGATACTGCCCACTCTCCTTCTTCAATTTGTTCAGTATGAGGTAAAGAGCTTCTACCCATATCTAAGGTGATGACACAACACACCCATTTCACGATGGATCTCTGTATAATCCATGATTTTTCTTGTAATGTGGTAAATTTGAATCAAAATTAATTGTTTTAGAGAGGACAATACACATATTATAGTCCAAAATAGTTGTTTTAAGAGACCTTCATAAACTAAAATGTGTTTTTCTGTTTTACATATCCCATTTTCTTATAATCTTATTTAATGCATTGAATGCTATATTGGACATTATGGGCTCCTCCCTTGACTGGTTGATGTAAACAGTTGCTTTTATTGTCAACAAAATCATGTGAAGCATATAGAGGAGTCATCCTAAAGCACCCTGTACTTTCTCCAAAAATTTTCTTATAGTTATTCAAATTGGATTCAAACCTTTTTCCACCAAATTTTGGAACATTGGACTTTTGACATGCATAAGGAGAACTAAAGATATTCACAGTGCTCATCCCTCCATCACCATTTTTCTGCCTCATAAATGTGGCTGTAGAAAAGCAACTTGCAGGGGTCACAGATGCTATATAATGTGGTTGGTGCCTATCTTCATTTGAAATTGGGTATTGAAGTTGTTGTTCTAGGTATTGAACTCTCTTATTCATTTGTAACTATTCTATACAAATCTTTTCATATTTTTGAGGGATTATTTCAGCAAAGTTATGAGATAATTCCATATTTCATCTCCCATAAATGTATTGTTGCTTCTGCACAAACAATTACCTGCACACCATGACTACAAAAATAATTTTTATCATATTGTATTGGATTGCTTGAACATTGATTGATTTGGATATCAATCAATGCCTAGCAATCAATTGATATCTTTTTATGTACGCAAGAAAGAGTTAGGTTCTTCTTTTTGATACAGGGAAAATTGTAATAGAATTGAAAAGTGATAATAAGGGGTAAAGCTTTATCCAAGGAAAATTGTCATAGAACTACAAATTGATAATATGGGGTAAAGCTTTGTCCAGTAGCTACTTCCTTGCTTGTTTAACCAGTAATGCTGGCTCAACATGGCTAGATCCCATTCATATAGATGAATGGAGGTGTGAGATAAATGGGTAAGAGGAGTAAGAAATGAGGTTCTTTAATGGGGATGATAAATGTATTTTTGTCAATTAGGTTTTGAGGTGAGCAGTCATTGTAAGCATGGATCGTAATCATACTAGTGTATAATAGATCATGGATAACCAGAATTCAGTTTGGATTTCTAAACCCATTGTTAATTTACAGGATATCCTATATATTTTTATTACCATATTTCCCTCCAAACTTTGCATATATCCCTCCTAGATGATAAATACACTGACATGAAGGAATGTATGACAAATTTAGCTTTCAAGTTCAATATCCAGTGCCTTACATTAGAAGTACTCCAATGTAGCAATATGAAATATATCACTGTTATGCATTTGAGATTTTGGTCTTGTCGTAAAATTCATCACCTAAGCTTAATATTCAACAGTTACATTTTTACCTTACAAATACAGAAAAATTCATATTAAGCCTACAATTAATACCAAGAAAGTAGAAAATTTTTAGGAGAAATGTTTCTGAATGTGACCAATCTTGAAAAAGAAAGCCTATAATGTAGACCAATCTTGAAAAAGGAAGCCATCCTTCCTTCTTGAGGAGCTTTCCTTATATGGTTCTTCAAAGGAATTTTTCTTCAAAACCCTTATATGGTTCTTCAAGATGATGCAAAAATGAATAACTCTATTAGTTCAAGTAAAAACAACCCAATTTTTGATGTGAAAGAACCAATGGTGAATCTAAAGGATGCAGATTATTTGGTACTGGGATACAATACCAATTCCAAAGGTTGTTTAGAACATCCTTTGGATGATGTTAATACTAGAGTGTTTTCAGCAGAACCTGAAGATGGTGTCACTGACCCAGAACTGGTGGATGATCATGATCCAAGAGGCTTCTCAGAAGAATCAAATCTTAATACCATAGTTTCTCCAGAAGAGCCTACTTATGGCATTAATTCAATGCATTTCTCAGAAGCACCTGTGGATCCTGTTGATGCAGTAGTCTTGTCAGAAGAGCAGGCTAACATTGTAGTTCCATTGCAAGTTAATAACGCCCCTTCCCTTAAAAAATGAAATATTTCAATATTGAATACTGAAGAGCACAAGACAATGTCAAATAAACACACATGAAACATTGATTTCAGAGTGGCTGAAAACTCTTCCAGGGACTTTCTTGTACCAATAGAAAACTGTACAGATATTACTGTCACAAATAAAGCTACAGAATTACTACTTCCCTCATGAGTCACCATGTGCCATTCTTGGACTTGGTGGTTCTCTTCCTTCTACTCCTAGTTCAACTACCATATCTTCATTTGAACCAACAACTCGAACTCCACTAAACAATGATTCACCATTTTGTAGTAGTGATTCGCCATTTGTACTGGTGATTCACCATGTTTTTACAAGATAATACAATCTCGTGAGAGATTCACCAAAAAATTATATATACATATTATATTATTAATAAAATCACCTTCCATTTTTCCTATGTATAATGGGGATTCGCCTATTTTTTATATATATAAATTTAGGGGGGTTCTTAAAATTTTCCCTGGTGACCACTCTTCAGCATTGGAGGATCAGGAAGTACTTCCACATAGGAAGGAGTCTCCCATATATAGTAGCATCATGGTATGTGACTTTGGCATGTGGCATGTCAAAGGATGGAGTCATGTGGTGATAGGAGTCTTACTACCAAGGCCAGAAACGATGTCACTTGGGAGTATGTATCTATTGATGGAGTGTTCCAAGGGGAGTATGCAGCCCTTCACTTTTCAAATCACTATGAGGAGATTCTCATGGGAGGGCTCATCCATGCACCTCATTTGCAACCTAATCGCAATGTATGGTGAGAATTTTATTTATGCACTTATTTATCATCTCACAAAATATTTTCATTCTCTTGGCATATATGTACAATATATTGCTTCACAAGAGGGAAAATGTTTATTTTGGCTTCATAGTATTTCTAAGACCAATATCAATGATATAGGAGGAAAATTTTTGGATGGATTTAGGAAACTGTTGTGTTATTATTTTTATTCTCAACTAATATATAATTCCATTTATTACTTCTTATTAGATGAGAAAACATGCACAACTAGAAAATTGTTGGAAGACAACTTGCCACATGGATTTATGAAATAGTAGTTAGAAAAACTGCTTGTATCCACTAGAGAGACCATTGGTGCCATCCAACTTTTCACATAACATTCAATATCTTTCTGCTTTGGATACCATATGGTGATGATATTCTATTCTCTTTGTATGGAATGATTTGGACTCATGAAACTAGATAAGGGGTCTTTGTAGATCCACTTTTCCTTTTGTCTCTTGGGGGAAATATTATTATAGCATAGATTCTACAACAACTCTACACTTATCATAAGTGGAGAGAAAGATAGTGTGGGGTAGGCCATTTGGTATATCACGTTCATTTATGTAGCCCACCTACATTATAGGAGCCAAAGGTGGAAGAACTTTTTCATGAGTTACCATTTTTGAGGGTGACTCACTTTGTGTGGATGATAGCTTGGAGCTTGGAGCTTCACATGGGAATGAAGGTTCCCAATAATTTTCTGATCCCATGCCTCAAGAAGGCCTCTAGACCACATATAATTTCTTCCATGGATATCCCACTTCTTCATGATGAGAGCCATTTGTATTTGTCACCAAAGGCTAGCTTATACAATTGGGAGGAGCAACTTGGGGACATATTGATGAGAAATCATCTTGTTTGTTGGAGGAAATTATCATATGAGGATGCTACAGGAGGACGATATGAAGCTCTTCAATTCTATCCTTCTGTTGCTTGAGGACAAGAAAAATTTGGGAGGGGAGTATTGTAATATTCCTAAATTAGCATACACCTAATTGGAATATTAAATTTTTTCTTTTGCTTCTTAATTTACTGAATAAGAGGGTATGGAGACCCATAAATATCATTAGTAGGAATAAAATCACTGCTAATGTGAATGGAGATCACTTTAGTGGCTTGATAAAGCACCCTTAGGTGTGAAAATGGGTTGGAGCATGTAGATTGGGTCAACTTTGACCAAATCAACAACACTGTCATGGAGGAGTGGCATTCATGGAGGGACAATGCCGTTTTGGGTGGATAATATTTGCATGGAAGTAGTGTATTAAATGAGTGGGGTCAAGGGTGATGAATGTCATAGAAGATATGTTTTTGGATTATTATTTTGTATATGGTATGTTTAGACTCATAGCTTTCTTCAGATGTTTAGCTAATATTGCAATGTTGTTTATAACAGGGGTGTTCCCTAGCAGGAATCCCAACTTCATCCTCGAGGAACTTTGAGTGCCTACTCAGGAGAAGTATATGCACTATATTTCCACATTATGGCATCAGGCCAAGCTCCATCTTGGTTCTACAACATATTTTCTGTTGAGAAATGTGTTGTATTGCAGGGTTGTAGCAGTGGAGAATACATTTCGGTCACTTCAGTGCTTACTTTTAGTGGAGGAAGATTTCCTTCCATTCGGAGGCTAGCAAGGAAGGCCCTTGAGCCTTATTACAGAATTTGGCACTAGGCCACACTATAATTTACCCCTACAACACAATTTCTATCTTGAACTGCGTTCTTTAGGGAGGCATTGCAGGGGTGGCTTCAGTACACCATCTAGGGAGGAGATTTTCAACTATATTGTTGCAGTAAATCTTCAACCCTAGGTATTTGATTCATTTATTGTATATTGGTGTATTTCTAAAAACCCTCTTGGGTTTCTTGTTGGATTTTTTTTAGATCCTTAATCTTACTTATATATTATCTCTTGAGGCATATATCATCCGTTCCATATTTTGCATATTCATTTTTTGTAGCAGTGCTCTTATGACTATGCTGTAGCAATGTTCCAACATTTGGATATAGTAGCAGCACCTCATTCTTGATGGATTTACTCATTGGAGGCTTGTTGTTTCCTATTATATGATTTGGGCCCCATTATTTTATACATTTTTTTTGCTGTTATGATGAATAAAAAATCTCCATATTGGTGTCCATTATTTATGTGATATTTTACACTAATATTCCATCATTTTGTTCAATATTGTTGCTTTTCCTGTTTAGGAATATTGCAGTGGTATCAGAGCATAATCTTGGCTTAACCTATGGATCACAACCATTATGGTATCAGGAGAATAAGAAGAAGGGGAAATATATGAGAATGAAGGAAGGAATGAGTTCTATCTCATCTCTTCTCATATCTATGAGGGACCTCACCAAGGAGATCAAGCAAAGAAGAATGGAGAAAAGAAATGAAACCACAATAGGGTTTCAAGATGAGGAAGTTCCATGCACTTCCTATCAGAGGGAATACCTATCACAACATAATATGGAAAGTTGACATTTCTATGTAGAAATATAGAAATAATGTATATGAGCTAATTATCTTCTCTATTTTAGATATTATAGAGAGATATAATATTATAGAGAGTATTATGTCAAGTTGCACTTCCTATCACAGATAGAGAGAATAGGTATCTCAAAAGAAACTGGAGATATGATTATACAGATGATAGAGAAGACAAGGGTAAAACCCCTTTATCAGGAGGATATGAGGAGAAAGAGTATCCCAAGATTTTTCTTTGAACTATGCAATACATTGCTAGAGAAATAAAGGAGATGAGGATGGATAGACACAAGGAATCCCCTAAAGGGTTTCTACATGGAGAAGGCTCTAACCTTTCTCATCACTAGAGTGATAAACCAGTGAAGCAATAGGTTTCCCAATGCTCTGCAATGCCTACATTCTTACCATTGGGAAATAGAGGGTTTCAAAAACAAGAAACTCATGAAGACTATTTTCTAGAGTATGAGTCTCAATCTCAGAGATTCATGGATCACTTGCTTTTTCAAGAATTCTGTCAGATCAAGGATAATAGGAGACCTCAACATCACAATAGAGGTGGAGGATTCATACAGAATTATGATATACACCAGACTATGGGTAGATTTTTCTTTCCCAATGTTGATGGGTCATCAAAATGCACTGCAAAATCATGGGTAGAGAAGCTAGACATCTATTTCCAACTAAACCAAGTACCGAAGATGGAGGCCATCAAAATAGCAGCGCTGCTCCTTGAGGGTGAAGCACATGATTGGTGGTTTCATGGGTTGCCTACATTGGTTCATGCCAATGTGACTGAATATTTAGAGTTCACAAAGAGGTTGGTAGAGAGGTTTGATCAAAGAGACCCGGAGGCACATTTCATGGGGCTAGCTAAGCTCAAGCAATCAGGTAATCCAGAAAATTATATTTCTTAATTTTTAAAAATTTCTATTATTGTTCTTGATTTATCTGTAGCAAGAAGGGTCTATATGTTCATTGATGGGCTAGCAGAACCTCTACATGGGTTGGTTAAATCTACCAAACCCACTACCCTTCAAGATGCCTTTCCAAAAGCAAAGGAAACATTTCAGCAAAAGCCCACTTTCACATCAAAGGGAAAATATGAGAAGGCGCATCCTTTAAAGGAGGGCCAAAACAAATCACCTCTCAGTGATGATGTCCGAAGAGACTTGAGGAGAAGGAAAATTTGCTTCACATGCCAAGAATCATGGGCACCCAGACATAGATGTGTAGTAGGAAAGGAACACTATATAGAGGTCATTTCAGATGATGAGGAGGAAGAATAAGGAGAAACAGAAGGAGTTCATAGTGCTGGGATAGCACGAGAGTATCCACCACCATCAGGAGGTGGGAATGGAGAATTTTCTCCAATTGGAGGAGCCCTTGCATCCTTGAGAGGAGTACCCAAGTACTTCACCTTAAGGGTTCAAGGTTCCATCTTGGATTAGAGGGTTTTAGTTTTG
Organism: Pinus albicaulis; assembly: GCA_034641835.2. Taxonomy (NCBI): domain Eukaryota; kingdom Viridiplantae; phylum Streptophyta; class Pinopsida; order Pinales; family Pinaceae; genus Pinus; species Pinus albicaulis. The sequence continues at coordinate 164,066,134 of CM076572.1, read as the reverse complement.
ATTGAAAGTGGGGCTACCCACAACTTTATTGATTCCCAACTAGTGGAGAGGAGGGCAATACCCACTCATGATTTTGAGGGATTTTATGTTTTGGTCCCAGAAGCTAGAACTATGCAGCGCATGCATTATGTTCCATCTTTATCTGCCACCATGGGGACATATAAATTTACTGACCACTTCTTTTTGGTTGACATACCTGACACCAATGTGATATTGGTTGTGCAGTGGTTGATTACTTTGGGGAAGGTCACCACAGATTGGGAGACTTTGCAGATGGAATGGATGGACAGAAAGAGTGGAAAAAATCAAATGATTAGGGGCATGCACACATATCCCTCACAAAAAACATTCACCCAGAAAACAGACATGTATTTTCATAGTGGAAGCAAGGACCTAACAATCCCACCTATTATGCACATGACTTTGGTCCATGAGACATTACTGTTTTGTGGAAAACCACCTGGGAGGCCACCTACTATCAGAGGGATATTCAGTCAAAGATGGGGTCAGCTACTAGCAGAGTAGGATTCTCTTATCTATAGCATCCAAGCTCAAGGATGAGTTACTACAAGTATCTCATGAATATTTTCTCTTCAGCCACACTTATTCTATGAGAGCATACCACACCATCATGGAGGGGTACACTAGGGAAGGCTTTGAAGAGGAGATATCTCAACATTTGATGAGATGCATGGATCATGTGGAGATGGAGGAGAGACACAAATATTTAATGGAGTTGTCATAGCCACCTCTTTCCTCTTTGGAAATGAGAGGGGATCTATCTCTGATCCACTCCATTAGTATGATGGAAGTATATGGTAAGTATCATGTTTTAATGCATAATTATTTATTTCATGAATATGTGCATTCATTAACCATACATGTGTAGACCATTTCTCCAAGTGGGATCACTCTTCCTTATAAAATCCATGTTCAAATTTGGGCCATAAACTTTGTTGAGCATGGCCACTTCCTAGGAGGATATAGGGAGATGATTTATCATTCAGTGTGTGCTCCAAAGGCACCAGACATCACTCACCTTCTAAAAACATGTGAGAAGAATAGGCAGCAAGTAAGTGGTTGGGAAACCACTTACCATATCATTATCTAAGGTATTCAGGAGATATACAACACCAGTTCCACATGTGGGACTATGATCCACCTCCATTATTCCATATGGTAGCTTATATCTACTTGGTTTTTATCCCTTATATTGATGATTTTCTTATTATTATTATGGGGATGATTGGAGGAAGGATGGGAGAATTGAACATGCCCTTTCAGAGAAACATTCTCCATGTTTCTTATGCTTCATGTTTCAGGGAGAACATTGGGCAAACCATGATTGCTACATTGGATATTTTGTTTCCTTGCGAGGTAAGCTATTTGCATCGCATGAGTACCTTGGAGGAGAATTTCATGGAGGGATTGATTGGGAGACACTTGGCATATGAGGAGATATTATCACATGGAGGTGTCACCAAGGAAGGAGGAGAAGAGTTGCAGCACTCACCTTTACAATTGCTTGAGGACAAGCAACATTTCGGAGGGGAAGATTGTAATATTCCCAATTAGCCATGAGCTAGTTGGAATATTATTTTTTTCTATTTCTTCTTAATTTGTTGAATAAGAGGGTATGGAGACACATAAATATCCTTAGTAGGAATAAAATCACTGCTAATGTGAATGGAGATCACTTTAGTGGCTTGATAAAGCACCCTTAGGTGTGAAAAGGGGCAGGAGCATGTAGACTAGGTCAACTTTAACCAAATCAACAACATTGCCATGGAGGGACAATGCAGTTTTGGGTGGAGACTCTTTGGTTAGTTCTTGCATAGTCCTAGCTTCTGAGGCATATATCAACCATTTCATCTTTTGTATACTCATGTGTTGTAGCAGTGCCCCTATGACTGCGTTGTAGCAGTCCTCCATTATTTTTATATAGTAGCAGCACCTCATTCTTGAGGGATTTATCTACTGGAGTCTTGTTGGTTCAGGTTGTAAAATTTATACCCCATTATTTTTTACATGTTTCCTGATGTTATGATGAATAAAGAAGCTCCATATTGGTCTCCATTATTTATGTAATGTTTGACACTGCTATTCCATTATTTTGTTCAATATTGATGCTTTTCCTATTTAGAATATTATAGTGGTATCATAGCATAATCCTGGCTAAGCCTATGCATTTTAAGACAATATTTCATCAAAAGAATGATAACCTCTCACAGATAGACAGAAGAGGTATCTCAAAAGAATCCAAAGATATGATTTTACAGATGATAGAGAAGACAAGGGTAAAACCCCTTTATCGTGAGGAGATGAGGAGAAGGAGTATCCCAAGCTTCTTCTTCGAACTATGCAAAACATTGCTAGAGAAATAAAGGAGATGAGGATGGATAGACACAAGGAATCCCCTAAAGATTTTCTACATGGAGAAGGTTCTGGAATTTCTTGTCAATGGAGTGATCAACTAGTGAAGCAACAAGTTTCCCAACGCTCTACAAGGCCTACATTCTTATCAGTGGGAAACAGAGGGTTTCAAGAACAAGAAAGTCATGAAGGCTATTTTCTAGATTATGAGTCTCAATCTCATAGATTCAAGTACCACTTGATTTTTCAAGAATTCTATCACATCAAGGACAATAAGAGACTGTGGCATCACTATAGAGGTGGAGGATTCATACAGAATCATGATCTACAATGGACTATGGGAAGATGTTCCTTACCCAAATTTGATGGGTCATCAAAATGCACTGCCTAATCATTGGTAGAGAAGCTAGACATCTACTTCCAGTTGAACCAAGTACCGGATATGGAGGCCATCCAAAATAGCAGTGCTACACCTTGAGGGTGAAGCACATGATTGGTGGTTTCATGGGTTATCTACATTGGGTCATGCCAATGTGACTGCATACTCAGATTTTACAAGGAGGTTAGTAGAGAGGTTTGATCGAAGAGACCCGGAGGCACCTTTCATAGGGCTAGATAAGCTTAAACAATCAGGTAATCCAAAAACTTATATTTCCAAATTTTTAAAAATTTATGTTATGGTTCCTATTTTATCTGCAGCAAGAAGGGTTTATATGTTCATTGATGGGCTATAAGAACCTCTACATGGGTTGGTTAAATCTACCAAACCCACTACCCTTCAAGATTCCATTGAAAGGGCTAGAGATCTGCAATATGCCTTGCAAAAAGAATAGGCAACATTTCAGCAAAAGCCCACTTTTCCATTGAAGGGAAAATATCAGAAGGCTCATCCTTCAAAGGAGGGCCAAAACAAAACACATATTAGTGATGATGTCCGAAGAGACTTGAGGAGAAGGAAGCTTTGCTTCACATTCCAAGAATCATGGGTGCCTGGACATATATGTGTAGCAGGAAAGGAACACTATATAGAGGTCTTTTCAGATGACGAGGAGGAGGAAGAAGAAGAAAAAGAGGAAGGTCACAATGCTAGGGTGGTAGGAGAGGATCCACCACCACTAGGAAGTGGGAATGGAGCATTTTATCCAATTGGAGGTGCCCTTGCATCATTGAGAGGAGTTCCCATGTACTTGACCTTGAGGGTTCGAGGTTCCATTTTGGATCAAAGGGTTTTAGTTTCGATTGAAAGTAGGGCTACCCACAACTTTATTGATGCCCAACTAGTGGAGAGGAGGGAAATACTCACTGATGATTTTGAGGGATTTTTTGTTTTGGTCCCAGAAGCTAGAACTATGCAGTGCATGCATTATGTTCCATATTTATCTGTCACCATAGGGACATATACATTGACTGACCACTTCTTTATGTTTTACGTACCTGACACCAATGTGATATTGGGTGTGCATTGGTTGATTACTTTGGGGAAGCTCACCGCATATTGGGAGACTTTTCAGAGGGAATGGGCAGACAAAAAGAGTGGCAAAAATCAGATGATTAGGGGCATGCACTGATCCGAATGGAAAATGGCATCAACTCATGGTATTCATCTACCCATATTATCCATCCACCCATGGAATTTACCCATGGTATTGTAAATGGCATCAACCCATGGTATTCATCCACCCATGATATTTATTCGCCCATGGTATTGTAAGTGACCCATGGTATGTATCCACCTATGGTATTCCTCCACACATGGGATTTACCCATGGTATTGTAAGTGGTATCTACCCATGGTATTGGCCTATGGTATCTACACATGGTATTGTAACTCAAAAAAGGCTATAAATAACAAGCCTCGGTTTGTAAAAGGACAGATTGTCTGCCACAATGTAGCTTCTACAATTATTCTCTGTTTTAATAAAACAAGTTTCTTTGTGGTTTGATACCACTTATCCAGATCTTGTGGGGGGGAGGCCCCCAAGATCTGCAAAGTTGAAATTGATCTGACAAGATCTGTAAAATTAGAATGCCAGAAAAGAAGAGAGAACACAAAGAAAATAAAACCACAAAGAAACTTGTTTTATTAAAACAGAGAATAATTGTAGAAGCTACATTGTGGCGGACAATCTTTCCTTTTACAAGCGAGGCTTGTTATTTATAGCCTTTTTTGAGTTACAATACCATGTGTAGATACCATGAGCCAAAACCATGAGTATACAATACCATGTGTAAATCCCATGTGTGGATGAGTACCATGGTGGATACCATGGGTCCTTACTGTACCGTGGTATATCATGGGTGGATGAATACCATGGGTTGATGCCATTTACAATACCATGGGTAAATTCCATGGGTGGATGGATAATATGGGTAGATGAATACCATGAGTTGATGCCATTTTCCATTCGGATCATGCACACATATCCCTCACGAACAAGTTCCACTCAGAAAACAGAGATGGATTTGTGTAGTGCAAGTAAGGATCTAATAGTCCCATCTATTATGCACATGACTTTGGTCCATGAGACATTACTGTTTTGTGGAAAACCACCTGGGAGGCCACCTGATCGAGAGTTGATTAGAAATGTCTCACAACATGTTTCACCACTCATAGATCCAAGAGGAGTGGGATCATTGGGAGGTCATGGTACTACGTAGAGAGTCTTGGGTAGACTCAAGGAATAGGGAGAAATTATCCCACTACCATCATTACCCACTCTCACACCACATCTTGCGCTGAGGGAGGATGCTACAAGGATGGAGAATGGCACCATCATGGTGCAAGGAGACTATTCCTTGACTTTGGAGGCTCAGAAGATGCTCTCACTTGGGGAGAAATATTCCACATATGGTAGAGGATGGTGGAAACTCATGCATAAATTGGCTAGACTTGAGAAGTTTTGGATAGGTGATAGCTTCCCATGGAAGACTAACCTCCAAAAGCTTCAACCTTTACTTGAGCATGGGTAGCTACAGAAGGAGTAGCAAAGGAAGCATAGCAGCATCCCGATATGTAACTTTTGTAAGGGAGATGTCAAATAAGGTGGCAGCCACATGGTAGATGCTTTATATGATAGGTCATCAGTGCTATCACTATGGAGGATAGATACTTATTGGGAATCCCAACAGTTGGTGGATTATTCCAAGGATCTTTTCACTTGCATGATGCTTGATGACCAACCATTAGAGGAGGGATATTCAGTCAAAGATGGGATCATCTACTATCATGGTAGGATCTTCTTATCTAGAGTATCCAAGCTCAAGGAGAAGTTACTACAAGCAACTCATGAATATTTTCTCTTCAGCCACACTTATTCTATGAGAGCATACCACACCATCATGGAGAGGTACACTTGGGAAGGCTTTGAAGAGGAGATATATCAACATTTGAGGAGATGCATGGATCATGTGGAGATGGAGGAGAAACACAACTCTTTTATGGAATTTTCATGGCCACCTCTCTCCTCTTTGGGAATGAGAGGGGATCTATCTATGAGCCACTCCATTAGTATGATGAAATTATATGGTAAGGATCATGTTTTAATGCATAATGATTTATTTGATTGCAGTTTTGTTTAGCACAGGGTGTTCCTGAGCAGGAATCCAACCTTAATCCTTGACAAAATTTGAGTGCCTACTTAGGAGAAGTATATGCACTATAATTCCAAATTCTGGCATCAATCCAAGCTCCATCTTTCATCTACAGCACAGATCCTGTTGAGGGTTGTGTTGTGTTGTAGGTTGCATCAGTGTAGAACATTTTTGGATCACTTCAGTGCTTATTTTTAGTGGAGGAAGGTTTCCTTCCATTGGGAGGCTACTAAGGAAGGCCCTTGAGCCTTATTGCATCATTTGGAATCAGGACACAATATCAATTGCCCCTACAGTGCAGTTTGTGTCTTGGATTGCGTTATTTTAGGGAGGAGTTGCAAAGGTGGTTTTAGTACACTATATGGAGAGGAGGTTTTCTAGTGAAGGGATCAACCTTTCATCTAGAGAGTCTATTTAAGGAGGCTATATTCTTTTCCATATCAGATCAGCCAAATATTTCCAGTTGTATTTTTGTAGTGAAACTTCAGCCCTAAGGCTTGGATTCATTTCTTGTATATTGGTGTATTTTTGAAAACCCTCTTGGGTAATTTATTGGAGGTTGTATAGAGCCTTGGGCTTCATGTACATTATCATTTGAGGCATATATCAGCCATTTAATCTTTTGTATACTCATATGTTGTAGCGGTGCTTCTATTACTGCGCTATAGCAGTCTTTCGGCATATTGATATAGTAGCAACACCTCATTCTTGAGGGATTTATCTATTGGAAGCTTGTTGGTTCATGTTGTATAATTTAGGCCCCATTATTTTGTACATGTTTACTATTGTTATGATGAATAAAGAAGCTCCATATTGGTATCCATTATTTATGTAATGTTTTACACTACTATTCCATTATTTTGTTCAATATTGCTGCTTTTCCTGTTTAGGAATATTACATAATGAGCTTGACTCTTTTCCAATTTCTCCTACACTGCTTGGTGAATTTTCTGTATCTGTTGTATTAACTGCTCATCTTTGTCTCTATCATCATGTTCAATGGCATCTTCATCCCTTCCATAGTTCATGTCAAAAGGGTCATTTGGTAGGTAACCAAAAGATGTCTCAAATGGTGATAATTGCGTAGAAGAATGCACTGCTCAGTTTTAGGCATGTTGCACATATGAAAGATGCTCATCCCACAGCTAGGGATTTTTTTTGCCAAATCCCCACAAAAATTGTACCACGGTACGATTGAAAACCTCTGTATTTTCATCGATTTGTCGATGGAATGTCATACTTCTCTTCAGCTTGGTACCCATCATTCGCCACAAGCTGGTCCAAAACTATACAAAGAAGTGAGATTCTCGATCTGACACAATCGATGTGGGCGATCCAAAGTGGATCTAGACAAACTGAAAGAAAATATAAGCAGTCTTCTCAGCGGTGAACTAATTTTTACAAGGCATTAATATGCATATTTTTCTAAAACAATCTACGACAACATACAAATAGTCGTGACCCTTTCTAGACATAGGAAAACCTCCTACAAAGTCCATCAACACACTTTCCCATGTACGACCTAGAATAGGGAGTGGTGTGTACAACTCGAGTTTTCTATTAAAGGGCTTTGAAATACAACACATCACACATCCCTTTACAAATCGGGTTACAATTTTTTTCATATGAGGCCAAAAGAAAAACCTTTGTAAATGACATAAGTCTTTTTTGCCACCAAAGTGACCTGACAAAAGAGAGGTATGTGCCTCTCGAATTACATGTACCCTTTTTGCTGTGGGTATGCACAATTTTCTAAGGTGATACAATAGCTTCCCTTGCAAATGATAGTCATCCACTTGTCTTCCATGAGTAAGTTTTGATTATATTGATTTAAAGTCATTATTGTTAGTGTATTGTTCAACATAAATTTCAAAATACAACGAAGCATTATACAAAATAATAGAAGCAACAATAGAAGGGCAAGAGAGCATATCTACTACTTTATTGCTAGTTCCCTTCTTATACATTATTACTAGATTAAAATATTGTAGAAAATCGATCCACCTGAAATGAAGAGCCTATTGTAGCTTGGTCTATGAGTGAAGGTATTGCAAGGGCTGGTGATCTGTATGAATAATGGTTTCCTTGCTGATCAAGTAGTGTTTCCACTTTTTTCACACTTTGGACCAAGGCATGCATTTCCTTGTCATAAGTGGGGTAATTAATGATAACCTTGGAGAAATTTTCCGAACAGTAACATATCGGCTACTTTTTTTGCAACAGTACAGCCCCCATGGCGTACCAATTGGCATCGATTTCGATCGTAAAAGGTTGTTGGAGATCAGGTAAAGCTGAGACTGGTGCGGTGCTAATTTTATTTTTTATTGCTTTGAAGGACTTATTCTTCTTTCCTCCCCACTAAAAGGCTTGTTTTACACTTTTCAGTGCATGTAAGGGTGATTTAATAACAAAGAAGTTGGTAATGAATAGCCTCCAATATTGTACTGAACCTAAAAAACTATAGACCTTTGTTAAATTGGTAGGCTTAGGAAATTTTACAATCACCTCAACTTTGGAGGGGCCTATTTTTAATTGACCATTACCGACATTATGACCTAGGTAAACCAAATAGGTTATCCCGAACTCACACTTCCACAATTTTAAATACATCAAGAACTTTCTTTGCATGGCATACATGTTCATGCCATGTTATACTAAAGACAAGAATATCATCTAAATATACAAGGAAAAATTCATCAATGAAAGGCCTAAACAGATCATTCACGACCCTCATGAATGTGGCTGGAGAATTGCATAGTACAAATGGCATCACCATCCATTCGAAAAACCCTTGTTTGGTCTTGAAAGCGGTTTTCCGCACGTCCTACTCCACAATTCTGACATGGTGATAACGACTAAGAAAATCCAATTTAGTGAAATAGATAGAATTCTTTAATTTATCAAACAAATCATCAATGTGAAGGAGAGGGTATCGATTATTCACCATGATTTTGTTTAGCATCCGATAATCCACGCACATCCTCCATGTGTCATCTTTCTTAGTCACTAACATGATTGATGAGCCACATGGAGAAGTACTTAGCCGAATGAATCCTTAGTTCAATAATTCCTGTCCCTGCTTTTTGATCTCCTCCGTCTCAATAGATGACATCCTGTACATACCAATGTTTGGAAATGGAGCATCATGCTGCAAATGGCTCTCATATTGGATTTTGAGTTTTAGAGGAAATCCTATGGGTTCCTAAAACAACTCATCATATCTAGAAATAAATTCACATAATTCCTTTTTATGAGCCGAATCACATCCTCGAAAAACATCAGATTTTTCTGCACCTTTTGCTCTCACAACCATGAGAAAACACCCCTTGCTGGAATTCACTAATCTCTTCATTTGTCCTCCACTTATGAGATTGGAACTGATCTTGGTTTGATGAGCTCTTACAATATACTATACCCCATCTTCTGCGATTTGGTATTTATTTTCATGTTGAAATAAAATTGCTTTCATGTCATAAAGATAGGGACTTCCTAACACAATACCAGAGATATCCAATGGTATGACATCGAGTTCTAGTTAATCCACTAGTCTAGAAGAAATTACAATTTAACCTTACATTGCTTGGTTACATTTATTTTTACTTTGTCATATATTCATCCAAGCGGATAAGGTTTTAGATGAGGCTTAAATTCTAAGCCTAACATTTTAACCAAGGATTCTGATATTAAATTTTCTTGAGAGCCCGAATCAAATAGATTTTCTACTTATGTATTATTTATGAAAACTCTCATATGAAACAACTCAATTCTCTTTCATTCATTAGGAAGAGGATCATCTATTGAACTAGTGCTTCCTGTGATTCAAAATTAACATGAAGAGAAATAGTACCTTTTGTGCCTACTGCTGTGATTAATGCCTCATCACTAGAGTTAGATACAAGGTCTTGATGTGCAGTTGCAACCATATTTTGCTTTCCCTTTCCACCATATCTCTTTGGCTTATTTTCTAGGTACAGATTCCAACAATGATCATCGTCATGACCTTCGTTTTTTCAGTGAGTGCAACAAGGCTTTTCTCCTTCATATTTCTTTGTCGATGTCCTCTTATTTTCCTTTCCTTTTCCTTTCCCCTTGAATTTTACATTTGAAGGTTTGAAAGGTGGTTTATTTCAATGATTATATTTATCATTTCTACCCCTATTTTCAAGATGAATGGCCTTTACACTGGCCAAGTCAATATTAGTAGATTTTAAACATCAAAAATGAATGTATAATGTAACTATGTAATGACCCAATATTTAGTTATTTCTTCAAGTTAATCAAATGAAATGCACAAACTTAGTACTTGTTTTCTAAATTCCTCGATAAATATTTTCATGTTTTGGCCTTTTCCTTGCCTTAGGTACTACCACTCCATTACGGATTTTTTCTTATAACCCAAGGGATAGAATTGATCTTTTAGCGAACAATAAAATTTTACCAGGAGGAAACAAGGTTACCCAACTTACTATTGCATTTCAATTTTGTCTCCCACCAGATATGATTTGTGACATTTAGTCGAAGAGAAAGCAACTTGATATATGACTTGTCCTCCACAATCTTCTAAATCCTACAATAGATTTCAATTTTCCTAATCCACTTGTTAAGCTTCTCTACATTACTTTCACCATTATACATGCGAAGATAAAATTTGACATCTAACTTAAAGAAAGGTTTATTGTAAATTTATGTAGAAGTTCTATGCTTGATGCAACTTTACTTTCTTTTCAATATTAGACAACAATCCCATAAAAAATAAATTAAAATGTTGATAGAACATACCAGTAGATCGACAAAAGACAATCCAGAAAAATATAATTGTGTTGGTGCGTTACGGCGGTCAACAGGATGCTTCAACCAGCAAAGTTTCAATATGGTAAGCCAACCAACAATGTCACACAACCCTCTAGGACATCCAAATAGTCAACTCAAATGTCAACCCAAAATTCAACGCTGTCAGTCAATGGTCAACGTAAATAGTAGCAAAATCTAGGCCAATGATGAAAAGTCAAAGTCAACATTTTTCCTCGAAAATATTGCCAGAAAATGTAGATTAGGGAAATCGATATTTTGAGAAATTTTTAGGTCTCTTTGACCTTTTGTTGACCAAAGTAAACACTGGTCAAAGTTGTTGCAGAAACCCTAACCAAAAACATAAATCCAAAACCATTTTTCTTCCTTGCTGCACATTCCCACGTGTGAAGAGAAGAGACTCCAAGTGATCGAACCAATCAGGTGAGGAGAGAGAATGTGTGGGGATGAGATGAGTGAAATTTCCTCCAATGTTGACCTTATTTATATCCATCATTGAGGGTGTGTCACACATCTATTGGGGCAGAAAACTTTAAGGTCGACCTCCACATATTTTGAATAGATTAAAAATAAATTCAAAATAAATGTTCCTCTCATCGGATCAAGATGATCTTTAGATCGATATTTCACCTCTCTAAAAGAGGAACCCAATAAAAATATTGATATCATCATCTAAGCATCACAACATGGAGTATGGACCTAGTTGTCCAAAATTAACATTTATTAGATGCATTTCCTGAATTCCTATGATGATGGTGATAAGAGGAGGAATAACATTCACTCGTGGGAGGAGAAGGAGGTGGATCTCCTCCATAATATCCATGTGTTGAACCTTGTCCCTCTGAAGCATTCTCCCCGGATTTCTCTAGTTTCTCAAGCCTAGAGAACAACTTCTTGACCCGATATGCCATGGTGTAAAATGATTTGCAGAAATTTAGCTCCTCCTCATTTCAAATATCGTCATCTATGTTTCTTCTTCGATTTGCATGTCCCGCTTCAGGATCAAAAGACTTTAGTTTCCCTTCACCTCTTTGTAGCTTATTTCTAGTTAGCATACAAAAATTCAATTCACATCTACAAATGCCTGCTATGATACCATTTGATCCAAAATCTTTAGCTTTGAGATGGATTAAATAATTTCATGTAAAATTGCATCTTAACCATGAAAGTTAAAAGGAATGAACATAAGAAGAGAGAAGCACATAAAATCATGCATGAAGACACGAGATTGATATTGGACTTAATCCAGGAGAGAAAACATATCCGAGCCCTGCTTAATCAGTGGGGAGGCCCTCTTTCATTAAGTGGAAAATAAAATGAAAGTATAAGCATTAATGCAAACTTACACCATTATACCTCAATATTTGAAAGTTCCCGAAAATTGCAGACCTCTGGTGAATAAATGGATAGCACTATTGGATTTGTGGTGCCGAGAGCTGCATAATCCATATAAAATTTTCCTGAATCTGACACCGGACAAATCTGGCCCCTCTGGAAATAGGCTCAATTCATTCTTTTGTCCCCCCCCTACAAGGCACTTAAGGTTCCACTTTGTCTCATGCTCCATGCTGCTCCTCGCCTACCTAGGTGCACTTATGATTCCTAGGTTTATATAACTGAGGGTTGGGTGAACTTCCCAATGGATTTGTTAGCTCAATTCGTTGATATTTGTAGTTGGAGGGATGGGTTTAGTTGATCAAACCCCACCCCTTCCATAAAAAGGTGAATAACTATTTTACCAATCTGTAAGATACCTTTTTAACCCGTCATATATTTTTTTAAGGAAAGGTATAGGAGGGCTAGACCTGCATCAGGCTACCTACCCTGAATCCTCCGTCAACACCGTATGTATAGAAGGAGTGTGTGTTGGGGCCACGAGGTCACAACCATTGGCCCCACCCTTTTTTGGCATCGAGTGGTTGGGTGGTAGGGTCATGACTTAGAATTGAGGATCATCTGTGCCATTGGAATTAGAAAGACAATATATTCAACTTGGCACTGGGTTTCCCACATTTCTGACACTTTGATTTTTGAGCCTTTATACTTAAGCCACTTCTACTTGGACCTGTACAATCCTCCTAGATCACATACTTATGAATACCAAACCTGTTTACACATTTTTCAACACTCCCTCTTAACTAGGGAGTTTTTCATAAGAGATATTCATACCAACCAAGAATTTCACACAACAAGGCCTTGATTAACAACTCTATTTCTCCATAAGATCAAAGCACAATGTTGGTGATACCAGTGATTTATATACACCATCATCATTATCTCTCAAGGTACATACTACACTTGATTTTTCATCGAGTATGATCTTCTTTGGACTATTCTTATCTTGGATTGCTAGTACTCAAAGAATATCAGTCCACAACTACTCTTATCTTCGATGCACTACCACATCCTCAAAGAGTATTATATCCAAGATGGTTACCTAATCGTCCACTCTTTTTTCCCAACTGAATATAAGAATGATGTGCCTATCTCTCCCTCTCAACTAGGGAGGATATATCAATCAAGCAAATCTTGTCTCTTATGTACACAAGCTTCTTCTTAGGAAGATATTTTGTAAATATTTCAGCTACATGTTCATCAATGGAAATATATTGTAGTTGCAACACACCATTTTTAGCTAGTTGTCGAATGTAGTGATACATGTTGTTTATATGATTTGTCTTTCCATGAAATAATGAGTCCTCAGATAATAGTATACAACTAGTGCTATCACGATCTATCACTATAGGCTCCATCAATCCTTCAAATAGGTTGGATAACCACTTCCTTAACCATAATGCCTCAATAATTACTTCACATGCCGCAACATATTCATCCTAAAAAGTAATCAAAGAAACTGTGTATTTCGTTCTAGTCATCCATGAGATCTGAAGGATCCCAAACTAAAGCATACTCCGATAGTGCTCCTTCGATCTTGCTCATAATATGAAGACCTCATAAGGTGCATTGTAACTTGTAAAGAAAATTATTTGGCTTTAAAAGTGTCAAAATACCCTCCAAGGACAATTCAACCTCACAACTCACAATTTGGCCTAAAAGGAAGAGCCACGTCCACCATAAAGAGTATATATAGGAGGGAACTTGTCATCCTTCATACAGGCCCACTCATTACTCATTATAGTGAGGGAAGAGAAAGATGAAGTAATTGAATATGGAAGAGGAAAAATGAGACTTTTCTTTGGGCTATTTCTCTCTAACATGTGTTAAGGAGGACTAGGGTCTCTAGAACATATCTAGGGTTTCTATCCAAAAGTTTGATATTAGAGAAAAGAAGGAAAGAAGGTCAAGAAAAGGTTAGAAAAGGTCATCCTCAAGCTCTAGAAGTGAGAGAGAGACAAGTGAAGGTAAAAGTAAGGCTCAAAAGTTATATTTAAGCTCACATATGTGGCAGCAAAAACTGTAGGGAGCATAAATTATAGATCTGCAGTGGAAGCCAAAAATTCTACAACATAAGGTTGAAGAAGTGCAACTCGAAGATATTTGACTCGGTTTGACTAGATCAAGGTTAGCACACCATCCGAAGGGGTTGGTATTGGTCTTGGATGGTATTGGTATTAGTATCAAGGTCTCAGAGTTTGTTAAGGAATAAAAGAGATTTGTGAGTTTTCCTCTAAATGGGGAGGTTTTGGGCCTCACTTGCACGCTACATTTTTTTCTTCTTATTATTTTATTTGTATTTGTTTTTATGATTCACACACAAAATAATAAGTAACAGTATAATAAGTAAAATTACTTCACATTTATTTATCAAGTACGATATATCATTCCAATCTTTACACTATATATTTCTGAACATGGTTTAAGAGATCAGGTTGCGAAGGGAACTATGAAGATATCCATTCCATTGAAAGGGTTCCTTATGTTCAAAGGTAGAAATCCATCTTAAGAAATACATCAAGGAAGCATGGAATCTTCTACTAACTACAAATAAAGAAATAATCAAGACTAAGGATGAAGGTCTCTTCTCAACACTCACTCACACATTCCAAGATGAGAGAATTGGGGTAATCCAAAATGGTGCTTCTAGACACATGATTGGTCATCAAAATCAATTGAATACATTATCAAAGGTAAAATATTCTTACTCAATTCAAACTTGGAGATAATAAGAGCTATCCCATAAGAGGAATTGGATCAACATCTATAGACCTAGATAATGGAAGCAACATTCATCTCAACAACATCCTATTTGTTCTAGGTTTGCATAAGAAATTACTTTCCATTTCAGTTATAAAATATAAGGGTGATAGAGTAGCTTTCATTGATGGAAAAGTTACAGTATGGAGTAAGAACTGAAGCAGAGAATGCTAAAGTAATTGGTATTCAAGAAAGAAGACTTTACAATTTGATATCTCCTCTTGCACAAGCTTTGGTTCACATCAAAATCAACCCATATGAAATTTGGCATAGAATATTTGGTCATATTCATTTCAAAATCCATCCAAATATAGGTTCTGTAGTAGATGTAATCCATGAATTGAAATAAGATCATGAAATAGTATGTAAGTGATGTGCATTAGGTAAGAATACCAAGAGACCACTGGATGCAGTGCCTCGTGGTAAAAAGAAACATTACATATTATTCATTATGATGGATGTGGTCCTATGAATCCTAAATCACTTGTATCATTAGGTAAGAATACCAAGAGACCACTCGAAGCTGTGCCTCGTGGTAAAAATAAACATTACATATTATTCATTATGATGTATGTTTCCCTATGACTCCTAAATCACTTGTAGGCCATTTATATTATGTCACTTTTATATATGATCATTCAAGAAAAACTTGGGTTTACTTGATGAAATCCAAGGCCTAAGTATCTACGAAATTTCAAGAATTTGAAGCTAAAGTAGAGAACCTTACAAAAAGAAGAATCAAGATACTAAGATCTGATAGTGTAGGAGAGTATACAAACAAGGAAATTATAGTATTCTGAAAGGAATTTGGGATTAAAAGGGAGTTGATAGTCCCATACAATCCAAAACAAAATGGAGTTGTAGAACGAAAGAACTAATCCATTGAATCAAGTGTAAAAGCAATGTTGGATAAGATCTACTAAAATTTTTGTGGTGAGAAGGCACAAAGGGAGTTGTATTTATTCAAGATCAAAGTCCTCGCAAGTCAGTAAATAACACGACTCCTAAAGAAGTATTAACTAGGATGAAACCAACTATAGACCATATCTCAATCTTTGGTTATCACACACACACACATATATATATATATATATATGTATATGTATATACCGAAGGAAAAAAGAAAAGAATTTGGATGTGTGAAGCATGAGAGGAACATTTTTTGGCTACAAAAACTCGTCTAATTCCTATAAAATATACATAAAGGAAGGTCGCCATATCTAATTCAATCAAGATGTCATATTTGAAGAAAGTATTGCATTAAGGAAATCTAAGTAACTTCCCATGGACTTTGATGATTAATAACTTCTTGTATCTGAAGAATAAGTTGGCATGGAAGAAGAAGAATCTGACCATCAATATGAAGTTCCAGTGAACCAATTCCACCTATGGTCATCCCCGAATGAAGAAATAACCTTAAAAAAAGAAGAAAAAAGTTACTAAGATCCGATAGTGTAGGAGAGTATACAAACAAGGAAATTATAGTCTTCTGTAAGGAGTATGGGATTAAAAGGGAGTTGATAGTCCAATACAATTGAGAACAAATTGGAGTTGCAGAACGAAAGAACTGATCCATTGAGTAAAGTGTAAAATAAATGTTGGATGATCAAGATCTACTAAATTGTGAGAAGCCAAAAAGAGATCTGTATATATTCAATATCTAAGTCCCCAAGTGTCACTACATAACACAACTCCCGAAGAAGTATTCACTAGAAAGAAACCAACTATAGGCCATATCTCAATCTTTGGTTGTCATATATATATATTGAAGGACAAAAGAAATAATTTGGATTTGTGAAGCATTAGAGGAAGATCTGTAAAGCATGAGAGGAACATTTATTGTCTACAAACTACTCTAATTCCCATAGAATCTACATAAAGGAAGGTCACCATATAAAATTCAGTCAAGATGTCATATTTGAGAAAGTATTGCATACAAGAAATCTACGTAAATTCCCATGGGCTTCGATATTAATAAATTCTTGTATCTGAAGAAGAAGTTGACATGGAATAAAGAAATATACCTAATTGGTTGAATTCTCACTACTCAGATGCAAAATGTCATGGATCAGCACAAGGTACATTCACAGAAAAAAAGGAACCCAAATGATATTCTAGGTATGAAACTTACTTGAAAAAAATGATAGAAGAAAAGATATCTACCTTTTGATAATTTTTCAACCATAAAGAACAGAAGTATGCCATAAGTGAAGAATATCAATAATGAAAAATGAAGTTTGGAAGATCATACCTAGGCCGAAAGATAAATCAGTGGTAACTTCAAAATGGATATATAAGATCAAGCATGCTACATATTCAAGCATCGACAAGTATAAGGCAACATTTGTGGCTAGAGTCTTCTCTCAACAAGAACGCATCACCTATGAAGAGGAATTTTCTCTGAAAGTAAGGTATACAATGATTCGTTCATTTGTCTCTTTGGTAGCATGGATGGGATGGAACATACACCAAATGGATGCCGAGACTACATTTCTGAATAGCACAATTGATGAGAAAGTATATATATAACAACCCTTGGGATTAGAAGTTAAAGCCAAAAAGGAATATATTTTCATATTGAACAAATCATTAAATGGCCTCAAGAAGGAACCAAGGGCACAATATGCTCAAATGGATTCATACCTAGAAAAAATTAGACTTCACACAAAAAATTATCAATCTGAACCTTTATATCAAGGTTATGAAGGGAGATTTCGTAATAATTATTTTCTATATAGATGATATTCTCTTGACAAGTGTAGAAGGTTGAAATGAATAATGTAACAAACAACTAGGGGAAAATTTTGCCATGAAGGATCTAGGACTAATGGATTACTATTTGGGACTAGAAGTCTTGCAAGGACATGATGAAATTTATCTAATTCAAGGGAAGTATGTGATCAAGATGTTGAAGAGGTTTGAAATGATGGATTCCAAACCAATGACCACTCTAATGATAAAAAAATTGAAGAGACTGAAGAGTTTTTAATCGAGCCTTGTGGATCCTATGTATAGGCAATTTATTAGCTCACAGATGTACTTGACATGAAGGATCTGGGACTTGTGCATTACTATTTGGGATTAGAAGTCTCTTAAGGACTTTATGAAATTTATCTAATTCAAGGGAAGTAGTGATCAAGATGTTGAAGAGGTTTGAAATGATGGATTAAAAACTAATGACCACTCTGATGATAACAAACATAAAGAGAGTGGAGATATCTGAATCGAGCCATGTGCATCCTATGTATATGAGATTGATTTTCTCACAGATGTACTTGGTGATTACTGTACGAGGCATATGTTTTGCAGTAAATATTCTCAATTAATTCCAAGTGGAGCTGAAGCATGATCATTAGATAGCAATAAAACATATTCTGATATATATGCAAGGAACCATCCATTACTTCCTAAAAAATGATAGGAGGAATAATGTTCACTTGGTAGGAAATACAGATTATGACTCAATAGGAAGAGGAAATGAGCAAGATGGAAGGAGCAGTATAGGAGGATGTTTCAATTTTGGATCCTCCATGATCTCATAGATGAGCAGAAAGAAAGATACAATACCTTTGAGTAGTGTTGAGGCTCAGTATATTAAAGCCTTTGAATTAAGCACATAAGTGATATATCTAGGGAAGCTGCTATCTGAATTATTTGCAATACCTATGGACCCTATAGTGATACATTCTTATAACACTTGATAACACTCGTTGTATACGATTATTTGAAGAACCAATATTTCACAAAATTACAAAGCATATCAACAACAAGTATCACTACATTTGTAATCTACTACAAGATGGATATAAAAACTACATTATGTCAATAGTGATGAACAAGTAGCTCACATATTGAAAAAATCTTTTCCTAACAAGAAACTTGTGTATTTGAGATACAAGATTTGTTTGGTTGATGTATCCTCCCTAGTTGAGAGAGAGAGATAGGCACATCATTCTTGTCTTCACTTGGGAAGATAGAATGAAGAATTTGGTATTCATCTAGAATGTGATACTCTTTGAGGATGAGGTAGGGAATCCAAGGTAAGAGTTCCTTGATGTCTAGCTATCTAAGATAAGAATATTTCAAAGAGGAACTATCAAGTACCCTATAAACACTAGGGTGGAGTATGTACCTATGTACCTTGAGAGACAAAAAAGCAGTGTCTATAAATAATTGGTCTAGCAATCATTGTACTCTGATCTTGTGGAATGGTAAACTTGTTAGTCAAGGCCATCCTATCTTATGAGATATCAATATGACTCTTCTTATGTGATCTCTTGACATTGAGAATGTCCAATTACCTCTTATGAGTGAGAGGGAGTAAGTCCAAGTGGGCATGACAAATAATAAGTCAAGATCAAGTGGAAAGGTAAATTTGTTAGTCAATGCCATCCTATCTTATGAGATATGATGCTAGAAAGATGGGTTACTATTATGACTCTTCTTTTGAGATCTCTTGAGATTTAGAATACCTCTTATGAATGAGAGGGAGTAAGACCAAGTGAGCATGGAAACTAACAAGTCGACCTAGAAGGAAGAGCCAAGGCCATTATATCTTATGAGATATGATGCCAGAAAGATGGGTTACCAATATGACTCTTACCTAGAAGGAAGAGCCAAGTCCACCTTGCAAAGATTATCTAAGGTAACTTGTCCTCCTTGAGACACACTCACTCATTACTCATTCTAGCAAGGTTAGAGGAAGAAGAAGGAAACAAAGAAGGAACAAGACTAAAGATACTTCCAGCTAGGGAAGAGGAAGAAAAAGGAAACAAAGGTCAAGAAAAAGTTAGGGTCATCCTCAAGCTCTAAAAATTAAACAGATACACGCCAAGGTAAAATTTGTGGAGGAAGAAAATTCAATAGTAGAAGGTAGAAGAAATGATAGTGGAAGATATTGACTCACTTTATCAATGTTAGCACATTATCTTAAGAGTTTGGCATTGGTCTTGGAGGGTATTGGTTTAACTATTAACCTCTTGAATTAGTATATTGAAGAATCTAAAAGAGGAAATCCGAATAGGTTGGCATTGCTCTTGGAGTGTATTGTTTTAACTATTAACCAGTTGGCATTGGTCTTGGAGGGTATTGGTTTAACTATTAACCTCTTGAATTAGTATATTGAAGAATTTATGAGGAAATTGAATTAGTATATTGAAGAATCTAAAAGAGGAAATCCTAAGAGGTTGGCATTGCTCTTGGAGTGTATTGGTTTAACTATTAACACATTGGCATTGCTCTTGGAGGGTATTGGTTTAACTATTAACATCTTGAATTAGGCATTGGTCTTAGAGCGTATTGGTTTAATTAGATTTTCATTGGTCTTGGAGGGTATTGGTTTAACTATTAAAGTCTTGAATTAGTATATTGGAGAATCTATAACAAGGATAAGAGATTTGCAATGGTGTTGGAGGGTATTGGTTTAACTATTAAAGTATTGAATTAGTATATTGAAGAATCTATAAGGAGGAAAAGAGATTTCCAAGTTTTCCTCTCAAGTGGAGAGGTTTTGTCCCTTACTTACAACCTATATTATGTGTTCTTGTTCTTCTTATTTCGTGTAGTTGTTGAATGACTCACACACATAATAATAAGTAACAAATATAATAATTTACATAGAAGGATTATGTGACAAAATTTCCTATAGATATATGAACACTTGTATGTGAGGAATTTTCTCAAATATTTAGAGAAAATAATGAATAGGAAGAAGGATTATATGACATGAATGACATGTGCCATTTCCATAAACTAAAAAAATGTGTCATTTCCATAAACTAAGAAAAAATAGTAATTTTATGACTTAGGTATATGTAAGGATTATGTGACATGATTTCTCTAACACTTGCAAGAAGTTTTCTGTAATATGTAGAGAAAATAATTTACATAAAAAAAGATTATATGAAATAGATGACATGTGCCATTTCCATAAATTAATGGAATGTGCCATTTCCATAAACTGTGAAATAAACTTAGATAATACAAGAAATTAACAGACATAAACTCAGCTTTAAAAAACAAAAAACAAAAAAAAAAACCAATTACAGTTTCAATATTTCTCTCGCTTACCCATTCATAAAAGCATTAGTTCAAGTAAATTCAGGTCTAATCTTAATAAAGAAAAAGGTACTAGAATTCCATGTCAGCCTAGTATAACTGAAGAATATTTTTCTTCGGACTAATACCTTTCTAGCCTGCATTTGACAGAATTAAAAAATAAATAAATAAATATCCTCAGAATACTAAGAAAGATTTGCAACTAAGCATAAGAGAGAACTAAACCTCGCAAATTTGACCTATGGAGCATCAATATTATCGATAGGATGCTCTGGGTTTATAGCAGCTGCGACGAAAATAGCATCGGCGGAACCCTCCGGGGGAACATCCAGGACCATATCTGTGGAACTCTGTGATAGACCAGCAGCAGGTGGAACATAAATTTTATCCGTAGGACCCTGTGAGAGAGCAGCTGCACGTGGTGCATAAACAGAATCAGGAGGACTATTTGGAGGAACAACAAAGGGAACCTCAACATCAATCCGAGGAGAGGAGTTGAAATCCTCTGCAGGATCTGTCACATCGAATTGCACAGAGGGCCCACCGTTGAAAAGAGCGGCGGATGCCTGCCCAGCCAGGGACATCTCCAGAAGACGCCTTTCAGTCTGCACAGTGCCTTCAGCGCTATCCAATGCTCCCTGCAAAATCTCATAAGAATCCTTGAAATGCTGAAGGCCATTAGCCTTTTTGAATTCCAAAAGGTTTTTTAGCTTCAGTACTTTGACGCTTTCGATTCGTCTGCCATTTCTCTCTGCGCGAGCGTCTTCCACCTTTTTCTTTTGATTTTCGATGTCGACTTGCGAGGGCTGAACGTCCCGCGCATTCAACAAACTTACAAGAATTTCGACTTCGCTTCTTAACCTCGTCTCCGCTGCCGAAAGGTTTATGTCCACTTTTTTGACCTGCTCGTTGAATTTTTCAAGACGGTCTACTGCCTGCAGATAATCAGTAATTGATTCGATGAAGCGATCATACTGAGTCTCAATCGACACAATGAGCGGCTCCATTTAATTCGCAGGTGCAATTCCTTGATTACTATAAATGAAACACTGCGGATGTAAAGCCCAACCGTTTTATAACTTCCCACGACCGAAGATCTGTTAGGGTTACAACAACGAAAAATGTGGTTTAAAATCTTTACGCCTCGCAGAGAAGAAGATTTATAGATTTATGGAATTTTAGCGTTATTTTGCGGTACTGCAGTGGGCAGAAGTAATGATCGACAAACTAAAATGTTCATATGGTTGAGATTGAATAAAGAAATGGGATTACCGCATATGTAGAGCACAGCCTTAAAGGAACAGTTTCCATATTTAAAAGCCGACGAAAACTTCATTTCTGGTCGGCTAGAAGTTTCACGGGATCAAAATTTGATTGGATAGGTTTATTTAGGCGGGTGAATTTAGTTTTCTTAAATCGTAAAACTTTATTCTCCATTTGCTTACTAGTCTTACTTTCATAAAATAATTTTCATTACATTCGCTTCCCACTATTTCTGTTTTGTGGCTATATACTGACCTTAAGACTTATCCTTTCACCAATCTATTGTGAATAAAAAGAGACTTATATAAACCGTTTTCACTCATTTTTGTGAGTTTTCCTTTTTAATTTCTCTTGTTTTCTAGTAATATGCTGAGTTTGAAATTTATCTAGCCCACTTATTTGGACGAAAAGAGGATGACATGGAACTTCACTAACTTTTTTGAGTCTTCCTTTTTAATTTCCCTTCCATGAAAATATTTTTTAAAGTAATGCTTGGCTCCAATTCTATTATTTTATCTAATATTGTACATATTTATTTATTTTATGTATTCTATTAGCTTTTCTAATATTGTATTTATTTATTTGTGTAATTTGTTATCATATCTAATATTGTATATATTTATTTGTGTTTGGCAGCATAATCTGTTTTTTTTAATCTTGGATGACAAAAAAAATTATGTTTTTGGTGAAAATTTTACCCAAGTATTTAATTTTAGCTTTAATGACCAAAATATTGTTAATGAAATATTTTTCAATTAGGAGAATCACAAATGTTTCCAAGCATTTTGATATAAGATGTTTTCCAAAAAATTATAGTCTTAATTTGAGTTTGGGAATTATTTCTAGATTAGAAAGAGAATATTATTTGTTGAGAAGATAAACAATATATGCCTAGTGTTCCAACCAAAACTTGGATACTAATTTTACAAATTCTCATTACTAAAATTAAGATAACATTGATACTTATTAAATTGAATGCATGCACTATGACAAAGCATCTATGGATGTAACAAAAAATTTGAAATTTCATAAATATAACACATTCGCATAAAGAGAAGCATATAAAGCATTCAACTTATAAAGTAAAATTCCTAGAAATTTAATTGGTCCTTTAAGATAAAATAAAGTTATCAAATAAAACACTAGGTTATATTGTGAGGAACCCAAAAGTAGCTCCAAAGAGAGGATGTTCCATCAAAACATAAATTTTATGCTTCATTGTATAAATTATAAGTGAACCATTAGTTTCCACTACTAATCCACAAGAAAATGTCACTTCTAAGGATCGATATTATTCTCCCATAGTAAATTAATTCCTATAGTTATTCCAATCCACAAACCCAAATACTGGGATGCCCTTCTTTGGAAGGTAGTGGCTCAATCTATAGTAGTTTCCTCTAAAGCTCCAACACAGTTAATTCCAAGAATTTACAACTACCATACTAAAATCTCTCAAAATCAAGAAAACTTTCTAAGTAAAAATTTCAATAGAAAATAACCTACAAAACCAACAACATAGTTCCTCCTACATTTTCCATATTCAATAGACCATACTAAAATATTTCAAGATCAACAAACTTTTCTAAGTATAATTTTCAATAGAAAATTTCCTACAAAACCAACAACCTACTTCCTCCTACATTTTCCATATTGAATAGGCTATCCTCAAGACTTAAAGACTTCCTACTACCTCTTAATTCCATCTTCCTCCCCTTTCTCCTTCTTATTGAAATATATTTTTTTCTTAGTTAAAATTCCACTTATCCCATGTAATTTTGATTCTCACTTTTCCCATGGTTAATTGTATTAATCCCATGCTCCCAATAACTATGGGATGTGACTTTTCTCACCAATTAGGAAAGATAGAACATGCATATTAAAATAACATCCATTCAATGCTTAGGTTTTAGGGATATTAAAACACAGAATATAATTTATATACACAAATAACCTAGAAAGGTTGCTTGGATTGATATACATCTTTAATAACCCTTTCTACCTATTCTTTTCCCTCTTCTACAAAACTAGACCCTATTAATTTGTACTTACTTCTATGTAATTGTCAATGGTTTTTATTTTGTTATTGTTTTTTGAGATGTACATCATTTTCATATTGTACAACCATACATCATTATTATTGCCTAACTTATGGATTAAAAAATCTCTTGGTATATGAGAACAACAAAAATTCCTAGATAAGGGACTCATCTATCCCTTTTGTGATAGTGAATTGGCTTCACACTTTGTTACTTCCTAAGGGAAAAGGAAAAATGGAGAATGTCTATGTATGTACAGTTAATAACCAAAATTGTACAATATTTGGATGGTGGGGTACTATAAAATTCTTTCCACTAACTCATTATTTTCCTATGATAAGGATTTCTTTAGTTATGCATATTAAATTAGGTGCTTTAATATGCTATTATTTTGTGCATTTCTATTAATAAATTAATGTATTCAATATCACAAATTTGGCATATATCAATTATATGAATGCTATTTTTTTTAATTTATTAGCATTTAAGTACATAAGATACACAACATTAAGCGAAAATAGAGATAATTAATGGTCACAATCATATTTAGTAAATGAAAACACCAATTAGCTATATATGTGAAAATTTCCTCCCAACACCCACTTAATATTTCTATAATAGGCCTCCCATGGGAAAGGGTAATGAGTGCATACTAATGAATCTCATAGCCAAGTTTCCAAACAAAATCATATTATTTTCACTTATGTATCAATCAAAACACACTCTTTTTATTTTGAACTTGCACAAACCAATGATTGGGTGCCCTTGGGTTATCCTAATTTCCTCTAGGGATCTAGCATTGACTAGCCAAAAACCTCTTTAATGTAGGTCCCTATAATTCTACAATCACTTTGTTAATAGAAATAATTAGTCATGCCACATGGGAAAATATTATCACATGATTCTCATAATAAACATAACCATCATTATGTTATAGTGGTACCCTATGTTCATCCTAAAATATCCTCATAGAGTGTTTGGAAAAGCACCACTACTGATATAATATAATAAAAAGCATTGGAATATTTATGCATTCTCGCAATTCACCACTTGACTCCCTAAGAATCCCACATAACATGTGAGTTAAATAATCCAAAGGTTGATAAGGCTTAGGATATCATTGAATTAAAAACCAAGGATTATAATAAAATATTATCATTTTTCCTTAGAACCTTTGAGTCATCTAAACTCTCTCTCATTCCTTTCTTATAGAACATTACTGGTGAGCCCTCGTATTGCAGCAAGAGTGTTGCAACTCCGAGAGGCTACTCTACTTTACTTTATCAACCCGGGGTTCGTACAAACATGGAAGTGACAGTGCTATATACACATCAGATGCGTTCCACTCATGCCATTCTCTTCTTAGTCCTACGAAGGAGTGATATGCTATGGCTACTTCTAGGGGATGAAGTCTTTCATGCTTCTAAATGAAACCTAGTATTGTAAATAACTCGAGACAATTACTGTATCAACAAGAAAGAAGCTAGTCTAAAGCATAAAGGCACACCTGGCTCTTTGCAGGAAAGGAAATCCACAATTAGGCTAAAGCAAGAAATAGAGTTAAACTAAGTGGAATTCATAAAGTAAATTGTTGAATTAAACTTGCAGAAAGGGAAACTCATTTAAGGACACATTGTTGGGCCAAATGACTAATTAACCTCTAAGTACTTCATGCTTGACTACTATTTTTTAACAATGCATCTGCTCATGAGTTAACTATGCGTGTAAATACTTTGTTTGGAAACAAAAGTAGGAGGTGCTGAGGTGGCTTAAGAAGGTATTGGACTCATGGATTCAAAGTTAAAGGTGTCTTGGAGGTTGTGTAATGTCTAGGTGAGGCAAGAGATGGTTTTTCGGCTAAAGAAGTGGCTGTTTTTCACTTCTACAGGGTTTTTTGTAGCGTGATAGGATGTCCTCAAAAGCTACAAGAAACAGGCTAACGGTAGTTTGAGTACATAAATGAAGAGGAAATGGGTGTGAAAGATGGGATGAAGGTGGGAATATATGGATGGAAGGTGGCCAACCCCTTGGCCAATCTCATAACTTATTTCAAAACACGTCTTGCACCTCTAGGGTAGCTCTTGATGCTCTCGTGAATATCTCAAAAAGACAGTGCTAAAAGCGAGTTTGTTGAAAGTAGGTTGGTAGATGGTGGAAACTAAAACTATAGATGCTGGTGGATTCCTTCTCTCCTTATTTACTCAAAGTTGCAATAAAACTACCTTTTCATGCAATTAACATTGACAAATCTACGATGAAAATGGTGGAAAGGATGAGTTGAATTTAACAAGAAAATATACCTATGCATTTTAATAAAAAACCTAACTCATAATTCATAACATGTTTATGATAAATACAAAAACCTATCTATCCTTTCCACGAAATCATAAACTGAAATAAATTTTGGGTATGTGGTCAATATCTTCCCTCCTCGAGATCCAATGAAAGAGGTGAGAGAGGGAGGCTTTGACACACAAATTTGGAGTTTTATATGCTACTCTACCATGATCTACAAGAGCCTAGCTAAATCAACATGAAATGGAAGAAAATTAAACAAAACAAAATGAAATGTAAGAAAAATAACTCCAACACATGAAATTAACTTGCTACAATGGCATGGAAAGTAAACATAAATACACAACAGAGACTGAGGCCAATGGATTGGGCCCTTACCCTCATTCTCGGCTCTCTAAGACTAAATAAATCAAGAATAAACTGAATACTCATTTTATTGCAAGACATTCCCTTTACATAGCCGTGAAAGTCACAAAAGTCTATACAAGAGCTAAGAGTCTCCTACCTATCTCCAAAATTTGTATCCTAATTAGCTCTTTATTTTCCCTACTTAACCGAAAGGGTATCTGCCAAAAAATTCCTAAAATTTATGTGATTTGTCCCCATTGACTATAAGAGAAGTGGAGCTTTGGTTCACTTCTTCTCCCATTTTCTTGGCAACCTTTGATTTTGAGTTGTTGGAGGTAGTCTTAAGGATCCTTTGGATTCCTTTAGGAGTTGAGGTGGTCAAACCCTCTATAATATCTCCTTTTTTTCTACTATGATCTTTGATCGCACAATATTAAAAAAAAAATGGCATACCTTCATGATTATCCTGCATTTAAACCATATTAGGCATTCAAAGTATGAAAATCCTTAATAACCATCTACACTAAGAAACATATGATCATAATGTAATTAAATGTGAGAAAGAGAGAATAACAAGGCTAAAAACGTGACAATTAACCTCTCAAAATATACCTAATGATGGTTCTCATCATCACCCTCCCAACCAAATGGTTTCTCATCCTCTCAACAACTTAGTCTTCCTTCTTCATCTCTTTTAGTGCCTTAGTGGCCACTCTCACATCCGGAGGAAGAAGTGAAGGAGTTCCCTGAGGTGGGTAGAATCCATCATTCTTTTATGCCTCTTCCCATTCTTTTTTTTCCTCAGCTCGGTCTTTCCTTTAACCCAGTCCCAAAAACAAAGGTGGACTAAGTTTCAAGCCAAGCCATTGGATCTTCATTGTCTGCACAGTCCTCTTGTATAATGGTGCCATCTCTAGGGTATTTCTCAATCTCTTTGGAGTATGATATTTCATGTTCCTGAGACTAAGGGTGATTTCAGTCCATCTTCTTTGACCTTGCATTACACATTCATCTCCCAAAAATCTAGAAATGTCATCAAAATGTGGAATGGCCTGTGCTTGGGTGGTGAGGTAGTTTTCTGTAAGGGTGAAATAATTTTCTATCATGAGGTGATTGTTAATGACCCCCCTAGGACTGAAAATCTCTGCCCTTATTTGTAGAGGCTCTCTAGTTTCTCTTCTCATCACCCTTTTTACCTCCTTTTCCCTTTCCTTCTCATTGACCATACTAGAGGCCAAGGCCATCAAATGCATGTCTCCAAACCTAGGGTTAGGGTCCCAAATATTTAAATGAGTCAAAAAAATATTTTCCATATAAAATTCTTCCAACTTGGCCTTCTATCCTATCCTCTATTAATTCCAAAAGTCAATAAACTACCTGCGGTTTTGAAAAGGCAATGATCCATGAGATGCTAGTGTCTTAATCTAAAATTGTAGCCACTGTTATTTTAGGTAGGTGACATAGGAGTTTGATGGATGTCTATGATATAGTGCCTCCATGAAAAATTCTTCCATGGTGGAAATATTTTTTCCCTTTTGCCGGGGTTGGATTTTTAACCTTGCATTTTTCTCCTATGTTTCGTGAAGTTGCTCCTTCATCATTGTTTCTTTGAGTCTGAAATTAGCTAAATTCATCTCCCTTTTCAATGATATTTTCTTCCATGATTCCTCTATCATGCACATCTTTTCTTTTTGCAATTTTCATCCAATGATGTGTGTTTCTCTTTCTTTCTCTAGAAAATAAAATACGGGGAATCCAAGCCTTCTAGGAATCATTCTTCCTCCTTCAATCAATATATAGTAGGAACTCAGGTTTGGCTGAGGGCTAGGGTGTGAAATTACTAAGATGTATTTAGGGACAAATTTTGGGGAGGTAGGCTCCCCCTTTTGTTCCCTATCTTCCTTCCATTTGGCATCATGCCCTTCAAGGTGTGCCTTTTTTTCAAGATCTTGAGCCTCTCCCTTCGAAGGGTTCCTTATCTCTCTCCCCATGGTTTTATGATATGTTTTTGGTACTTTTGGAGTTTCCTGTAGCACAGATAGAGTATCATGTAGCAAAATCTCTTTTTCCTGTAGAAAACCCTCCTTTCCTTGTTGCTCCTTCTTTTTTTCACCTTGAGAGCCTATGGGGGTTGGTACATGTCTAAGGGATCCCAAAATTGAAGAATGTCTCCTTCTATAGGTCACAGGTGTCCTCTAACGTAAGGTGTCCTCCTAAACTTTCCCTTCTTCTAAGATTATCTCTGCTTCCTTTTTGGGTGACTCCTCAATTGTTATAGGTATTTTTGTTCAATTTTGTGGCTTCCCTTGCTTTATCGTGACACTATTTCTAGTTCTAAAGTACATGGGGGTTTGTATTTTTCTTTTGGCCTTCACTGGTGTGGTTAAAGTGGCTAACGTAGCAACAACTTCTGTCTCTGATATTTTCGGTGAAATATTGGTCTGTTGGAGAGAGGCATGAATGCTCGACATATGGTATAATGTCTCTTCCTCCCCCGTCTCATCTTGCTTCTTCACTATTGCTTCTTCCTCCTCCTTTTCATCTTCCTCTTTTTCTTCTTATTTCCCTTCCTTTGTTCCTAGGGTTTCTCTGTTTTCTGATTCAGTCTCCATCTCTTCCTCTTGTTCATCTTCTCCTTTTATCTCTTTAGTCTCCACTCCTTATTCCATTCCCCTCCCTTCAAGACTAGAGGCAGGGGTTTTTCCAGTTTGTGTACCTATGAATGCTTCCCTATTCATATCTATGAAATTGGAGCAAGAGATAGAGGTGTTCAATCTATTTAGAGCATCTCCTATTATAAGCTTGATTAGGCCATGGTGAGCTAAGTGATGGTACTTTCTCCCCCTCACCTTTTGGCTCATGTCCCTAATCTAATATAGGAGGAAGTAGGGAATGTTTAGTATTTGTTCTAGAGGGAGATATCCTTGGAACCTAAGCTCATTCAATAGTCTAAAGTGGTATCCATAAGCCACACTGAATATTCCCTCACAATAAATTTATTTCATTATGTGAAATGCTACTTCATCCTTAGGGTATGGAAGCCTTTGTCTTCTCACTTGATTATTTTCCTTAATGAATTCTTCATTTACCAGAAATAATCCATTTTAGGTTGTAATGTTGGACACCCTATCTTCTCTATTCCACTTGACTCCAAGAGGAAAAGTGGTCACTCTGCTAATCAACTCAGGTCTAATGGTGATGGATAGACCTATTACGACAATGGTGGCCCTATCCTCTAGTTTTTGGGAGGTGATTTCGCATGCCACAGATCGCATAGATATGATAGAGATCCACCTCGAGACAACTCATCCTAATACCACAAACCTTAATTCAGCGTTGTCAAACCTAGTGGTTTTTTATAAAATACATTAACAAATAAAATAGTCATAAAAAAAGGTCTTGGGGATAATTTCTCTCTCCTTAGATAGGACAAGTTGCAGTATTTAATTGATCACAGGGGATGAAAGTATAGGAAAATGAGTGGTGTACATGTGGAAATCATATTTAGAATTTTTTGGCACCCAAAAGGCCCATTTCTAGTTGACATGTGTCACTAATCATTGGTTTACATGTAGTTCAGGTGACATCATCCCATTGAATGGAGCTCGATGGTTTGCTAATAATGTGGAGAGATGTAACATCGGGGAGCAGGAGACGAGACACATCATGCATTAACAAGTTGGTAGGGAGAAAAAAATGAGATTGAGTTCAGGAGGACCCCACAAGACAACTCATCCTATAGGTATCGAGCCTGAAGGTCTTATAAAGGGAATATAAACCAAAAGCACTAGCATAAGGAGAGCTATGGGCTAAGTGCTCACACAAAGTTCCATGCAGCAGTTAGAGAACCAAGGGCATGGAGGTTATAAAACAAAATGAGCCACCAAGGCTCTTAAAGTAGCTAAGTGTGTCAAGGTTTGGGTGGAGGCCACAACCTCTTGTTATATGGCGGAAAATAGATAAGATTATGTAGTGCCAGAAGCATCAAGAGCTTAAGTCCTAAGTCGATAGATTCAACATTTTTTTATTTTTCAACTAAAAAGGGTCGCAAATGATTATTGTACTGTAAAAAAGTGCTTAGGCATGGATGGATGAATCGACAACTATTCTGTCATTGTGTTATGATATGCACATCCTTTCGGCTAATGGATGAATGAGATGACAAATTATTAGGCACTAAAAAGGAAGGAATGAATGACTTGGATTTATGATAGGAGCATGGAGAAGTTAAGACACATATTTGACAGTATTTTAAATCTAGGGATTCGCCAAAAATAAAAATTCCCAATTTAATTTTGTTAAAAATACAGAATTGTAACATCTCCATTTTTTTTTTCTTTTTCTTATATTTATCTTTGTGATTGTAATATCACCTTTCCCTTTAACATATTGTCCCAATTATGTCTCTGCTATATTTATAATGAACTTATCACATTTAAATCCTTAGTCATAATTAACATGGTTAAAATATTCCACATATACCTTAACCTATATCTTACTCTAGCATACCCTTACCTTCTCATTCACACCCTACATATCATTCATCTCTAACATATCCTTACCTTCTCTTTCTCTTCACTCCATACCTTACATATCATTTTTAACTAATGTAACCTTCTAACATTATTAATTTTTATTCTAATTAAATCCTCTACCCTTTAACCTATGGTGTTGTTCAAAAAATATTTCAAACCTTATATTACTATAGATACCCCTATATTAATCTGCATGGGACATACATACATTAATAAACTTAACACTATTATGTTTGGCTTCCCCACAAGGTAAGTATGAAGGTTATATGTTCCTACTATAGCTTCATTTCAAATTTATTGAGAATACCCCCATCTGTTGACTTGTCCAACATGCTGGCTCGATGTGGCAAGGGTCACATGTCCTCACATGGCCCTGCCACACATATTGAGGTTCCACACGGACACTGGAGATCAGCCTAATATGAATCAACAGTTTCAATTCATTGTGAAAACCCTAAGGGGGACAAGTGTCTCTCTAAAGCTATGCCTCCATTTCTCAACTTGCAATGAGTTTTTCAGAGGCCCTACATGTCATTTCCTCCATTGCAATGGTGAGGGTTGTGGTTTAACTTGATACAATGCAGAGAATTGTGTCCAAGCACACACAGGAAATTTATTTATGAATTTTTTTTACTTTTATGTTGTGACCTTTATATGTTTTATCTACTAATAAAATTTGGTCATTTTTGCAGGGATACTACATTGTCATTTTCATTGTTTTGTTGTTGTCCATTCAAGTAAATAATGGCTAAACCTACCTCTATTTTTAATCGTGAATTTCTTTTATTCTTAGCTCCATCCTTATGGGATTTTTGTGTATTTGAAGAGTGGCATCCTCTCTCTTCCATACTAAGACGTTGAGCATTGCCCCCTCTTCTCTATGTTGCGACAAAAATTATTCACCATCCCCTAGCCATTTTTCATCATAGAAGAGGTAAGCCCTTTTCTACTTCCCTCTTTGGTTCAGTTATTTCTCTCTTGTTCACTTCAGAATTTATGGGTTTTGGTTAATATCATTAATGTCGTGTTAGTATTTAGATTTAGATTGTCTACCCTACTCCCAATTTTTTGGGTTTGTAAATTCACATTCCATTGTATGACTTCTTTGTGTTGTATGAAAATCCTCTTTCCAACAATTGTTATTTTACTACTCTATGTTATTTCCAAATTCTTTGTCCATCGATTATCTTTTTTATTTTACTTTATGAGGGTTTACTCCTCTGCCCTTCCAAATTTTGTAATGACAATCTCACATTGGGGTTTTAGTTTCCAGTTCCTTTTCCTAATGGCCACACTGCAATGATAGAATTCGATTTCTAGTTGTGGTTATTAATAAACCAAATTACCAGTCAACTCATACAAAATTATCAATCAACTCCATTTATTACTTACTACTGTACATACATTTTTATTTTATGATTCCTTATTATTCGTATTGTTTCGAATTTATTTTTTGTGTTTTAATATGGATTAATATCACCCAAGTTACTCCTTTTACTCAGATCTAGACCAGTGATCCAGAAGTGGATATCCTATACTCTTCACATTTTTCCATTTTTTCAAATATTATCTAGTCCATGTTTATAAATTTCCGATGTAAATGTTAAAAAATATATTATTTACATCATTCTCAATATGTATGTACACGTGGAGAAACTCAAAGACAGGTCACTATACATAGGTGTGTCATCTTTATGTATTTAATAATGTAATTCTTTGTTGTAATAATTTTCTATTAATCAATTTGATATGTATTCTAGCTCTCGCATATTATTTTGGACGTATGCTTGAGTACCTTTTCATTGATTTTCATGACACAACTGCTTCCTATTCCCTCTAGGCTTACCATTTACTTTATTTCTAAGGTTAGTTGCATGGTGTACCATCATTTTTCTTCTTCTCGCACCTAGCTTAGTCGAGCATTCTTCGAGTTTATGTGTCAAGGCCATGCTTGGTCCTTGAAAATAATTTATATTGATGTAATATTCCTCAAATTTCAATTGGTCACACACACACACACACACACATATATATATATGATTGTGAGATTATCAAGGATCTTTGAGAATTGTTGTACATAAATAGTATATTTATTTAATATTTGGAATTATGAGTTATCATATTCATGTAACTGCTTCAAATTTTCAGAGGTGTAATGCCTCTTCTAGTTTTACATTATTTAATATAATATCAAAATTTTCTAGAATTGTCTTGTTTAGAATGCTGGCCAAATTGGTGTTGTACTAGTAGTTGTTGCACGTATCCATCTTTTATACCTAGATGTATTTGTATTTTCTTGTACTTTTTCATTGAACTTCCTTACTTTAATTCATCGATGCATGTATACACAGTAGTGTTTATGAAAATATAACCCCCTTGGGTTTATAATTTCACAGAATATGATTATATCTACTTCGGTATCTTAGTTTGTGTAAGAAGTACATGATATTCATTGTATTTAATTATAGTGCGGACATTGTACAATACACATGAATAATTACTGAATATTTCATTAATTATTTTCATACCCATATTACATAACATGACTTAAACCTTTAGTCTAATAAGGTATATAACAGACACATATATAAACTAATATAATACTACAATTTCATACATTCAAGGTAGAATTCTGCCTATTCTTTTAGACCATAATTCTTAACTAGACATTGTGGACAACATGAGAAGTTTAAAATAAAACCTCAACACACAACATACCAATTTGTAAAGACAAATTTTCCTCCCAACCACGAGCTTCTCCTAAAATATCTCCCCCTATCGAAGACCAATATTCACAAGTGTTGACAACCTCTTGTCACACTAGTGATGCCACTTATAAGCCCTCTTTCCCTCATCAAGTTTTCATAATGAAGTCCCATTATTATGGGTTTTTTTTTCCCGTATCCTAGGCTTTATTTTTCTTTTTCCACAAAAGATAACTTTAAAACATTATTTTCCTCAGAGCAATTTTTTATGAAACCATCTCCAAAAATATAAGAAAAAAGAGATCAATGCCTTAGAAATAATCCACTTCGAGGGGGTAACCTCTTTCGCATTAAATAAATGAACAATTCTTGTATGATACAATCACAAAAGCTCTTTTCTATATATAGGATTCCATGGGGTCACAGTATAATCTTAGTCGACCAAACAATAATAATGTAAGGGCACAATAATAATAATATGGGGGTTACAGGGGTACAACAATATAAACAAGGAGGCTACACTAACAACAATAAGGGACTGCGCTAGTAATATAGCAACCTAACATGACCCTCTCCTTCAAAAAAGTGTTGTCTTCAACACTTGAGTAGCTCTAGATGCTTGTGTATAAAATTCTCATCCTCCCATGTAGAATCTTCAATGGGTAAGTTCTTTCACTAGATGAGATACTCTGAAATTGATCAATTTTGTAGTTGTCGAGTTCTTGTTTCCATGTCTGCTTCAGGTTCCAATATGATTTTTCCTTCCTAATCAATTTCTGAAAATATTGTTTGAACTCTAAGTTTATCACCTATAACCTTCTTTAAGCATGAAACATGGAAAACTAGATGCACTCGAGAAGAAATAGGAAGCTCCAATTTATATGGCATAGAACCAATATTTTGAAACAACTTGAAAGGACCATAGTACTTTGGCGATAATTTATTATCCTTATTATATTTATTAAGGGACATTTTTTTGTATGGTTGTAGCCGTAAAAATACTGAGTATCGTACATCAAAATTTTTCTTGCTACAATGTTGAACTTCCTGTTGTTTCATTTCATTTTGTGCCAAATTTAGGTTATCCATTAAGAGTTGGAGAACTTATTGTGGATGATCGATGTGATCTTCCACTGCTTGAACCTTAGAATTTTCTCTTAAATATGATGTGATGGATGGTGGATGATATCCATAAAGTGCCATAAATAGGGCCATTTTTCTGCTGTGTGGAAGGAAGTGTTATACCACCATTCAGCGAGAGGTAACCACTTGACCCAGTATGTTTTTTTATGAGATACAAAAAAATGAAGATATCCTTCCAAACATTTTTTCACTATATCAGTTTTCCCATCGGATTGAGGATGATAAGATGAGCTATGACCTATTTGAGTACCCAAAGAAGAAAATAATTCCATCCAAAAAGTTTCAGTAAAATTGGGATCTCTGTCGCTTACAATAATCTTTGGGTTTCCATGTAACTTTTGAATTGTTTCCATAAATGCAGTAGCAACTGTACTTTATTTAAATGGATGAGATAATTCAAAAAAGTGTGCATACTTGGTAATATATAAACTACCACCATGATGACATTATTTCCTTTGGACTTAGTTAAACATGTGATAAAATCCATTGAAATATCCTCCCAACATTGACATGGAATGGTTAAAAATTGTAGAAGACCCGAGGTCTTAATTGTCTCAACTTTACTTTTCTGGCAATCCAAACATTCTGCCACAAACTTTTAAATATCATATTTAAGGCCATCCCAAAAAAATTCATTCTTCATCATGTGGGAAGTTTTTTAAAATCCTAAGTATACTCCTAAGGGAGAAGTGTGCAATTCCAAAAGAATATTTGGTTTTATTTGGGAATTCTTACAAATATATAAGCGATCTTTGTACCATAAGGAATCATTTTTCCAACTAAATGTATCAGATGTACTAGGATCCTGCTGCAACATTTGAAAGAGTGTCCACACTTCTTCATCATTCTTGCATTCATCCCTTGTTTCAGTTATCCAGTCTGGTTGGATAATATAAATGGCACAAATAAATTCTTCCACCTCTTTATCATTTCTTGAGATTGCATCTACAACAACATTTATCTTCCCTTTTTCATAGATGATTTCAAATTCATAACCCAACGTCTTTTTGACACATTTTTTCTACTCTTCTGAGGATATTCTTTGTTCCAAAAATTATTTAAGACTATCATGATCATTTTTTACCTTCAAGTGTCTTCCCATTAGGTAAGGTCACCATTTCTTTAGTGCATGTAGTATTTCCAACATTTCCTTCTCAGAAATAGATTTATGTAAATAATTTCCATTAATTGGATAGCTTTCAAAAGAAAGGGGTCTTCCTTCTTGCATTAAAACAGCATGAATTCCATTTCCTAAGGCATCATATTCCATAATAAAGGGTTTTTTGAAGTCTGGTGTAGCTAAGACTGGTGTTAGGCACATTTCCTCTTTAAGACATTCAAAGGCCTTAGTTGCTTGAGGATTCCATGAGAATGTGTCTTTATTCAATAATGTTGTTATAGGTGCCGCTATTCTTCCATAATTCTTAACAAAATTGTGATAATACCCTGTTAACCTGAGAAATCCTCACAACTACTTTATGTTTAGGGGTCTTTCCATTTCGTAATGGCTTTGATTTTGTTAGGGTGTATCTTAACACCCTCGTGAGATACAATATAACCATGATATTCCAACTCTTGTACTCCCAACAAACATTTGGATTTTTTTTCATATAATAGTTTCTCCTCCAACAGTATGAGCATCCTGTCAACATGTTGAACATGATCCTTCCAAGACCTGTTGTAGATTAGTATATTATCAAAAAATACCAACACAAATCTTCTAAGGAATGGTTTGAAAATGGAATTGATCAACCCTTGAAATGTAGAAGGTGAACTAATAAGGCCAAAATGTATGAAAAAAAAATCATAATGACCCTCATGAGTTCAAAATGTTTTTTTCGGAATATCTTCAGTCTTCATTATAATTTCATGATATCCTGAATGAAGATCAAACTTGGTAAAATAAATTGATTCTTGTAATTCATCGAATAATTCATCAATCATAGGAATGGGGAATTTATATTTAATAGTGAGCTTATTGAGATCCCTATAATCTGGACATATGTGACATGATCCATCCTTCTTGTTCACCAATCGTATTGGAGCATAGAAAGAGCTTTCACTCTGTTGAATTATACCACCCTCCAACATTTCTCCAACCATACGTTCAATTTTACTCTTTTGGACATAAGGATATTTGTAAGGCCTAATGTTTGCATGAACACTTCCTAGAATCTAATGAATAACATGATCATGATCACAAATAGGTGGGATTCCTTCGGGAGTTTCAAAGACCTTGGATGATTGTCCAATTTTTTTTGGATATCTAGAGAAATAGACAATTTTGATGTTGGAACTTCTAGTGAGAAAAATTGTGAAATTACGCCTTGTTGTTATTTATTTAGAAGCTTTGTTGTGAAATTAGAGCTTATTATCTTTCCCGTATTCCTTGCGATATCCTATAATTCAACTTCCTTTCCTTCCAAAAAAAATTTCAGGAAAATTTATTGAAAATTAAAAGCTATAGTCCCCAAAGATTGTAACCATTTTACTCCTAGTACAACATCATCACCTCCCATAGGAATGGAAATCATTGGGATATTTAATAAATATTCCCCCATGGCTAGCTTGATATTATTTCATTTTCCAGAGAAATTTATAGTTCCTCCATTTGCAACCATCACTTCACATTCTAGTGTTGGGTACAGAAAGCAATTCAACTCCTTTGCTACCTTATAGTGAATAAAATTATGGGTACTACCTGAATCAATCAACACTACTACATTTTTCTTCTTGATATGTCCTTGTATCTTGAGATTTTGAGGAGTGGTAATTCCTACCAATGCAATACACGATATAGTTTGACTCATTTCTTCTTTCTCTAGGTTTGGTTCCTGGTGTATGTCCTCTTCTTTTGAATTTTCTTGTTCATTTTTTTCCTCATCTTAAAAATATATGTAAAATAATTTCTTCTCAACACACTTATGACCTTTAGTTTATTTTCTATCACAACTATAGCAAAGCCCTTTTGCTCTTTTTTCTTCCAATTTTTGTGGTTTCAACCTTGTAGATTGTGAAAGTCTAGGAGTAAAAACACTTGCATCTTTATATATGTGATTGGTATGCTTCCTTGTCGACATAATTTTCCATTAAATTTTTCTTTCCAACCTGAATGCCTTCTCCAATGAATAAGGTTCTCAAAGGTGAAACTCATTTTGGTGTTATCCTTTAAATTCCCTATGAAGACATCAATCTTGTGTTTCTCTAGAATATCAACTACCCTTATATTCAATTTTTGGAAGTCCTTAATGTGCCCCACCACTGAAACCTTTTGTTTGAGATTGATCAATTCACTAAATAAGGTGTTTCTCTTTGTATCCTCATAATGTGCTATCAATTCCTCCTTAAAAATTGACCAAGTGACAATTTATTTATGAGATAAAAACCGTCTGTACCATACAAATGTATTTTTTTTCCAAATATAAAGTTTCACGGTGTACCTTTTGTGGGTTTCGGAAATTATTGAGATTAAAATATTGCTCCATTTGTAGTATCCATGTCATAGGATCCTTTCCATCAAAATTCCGCATACTGATATTTGGAATATGGTGGGTCTTCAATCCAAAATTATGCTTTATGAAATCATGATTAACATTTATTTTGTTCTCATCATGAGTTTCCTCTACTATCTTTTCGCCCTTAGGAATCATTTCTTGTATCAACTTTTTCAAACCTTTCTTCAAACCTTCTATGTTTTCTTCCATGCCATTATTCAAACCATCCATATTAGCTTCCACTCATTTCTTCAAACCATCCATTTTAGCTTCCAATCCTTTCTTCAAAACTTCCATTTCATTTTTTATTGCTCCTTGAGAGAGCAAAATTTGGTGCACTTGCTCTTGTAATTTTGATATATCATGTTTCACTTCTTCCTCTTCATGAGGCATAGTAGAGTATTATGGGGGCTTAATAGGGCTTCAATTATTTTTAGGGAGGATTTTATAACCCAATACTAATATCTATGAGCTTCAATATGCCATTAAAATCACTTCAAACTAATTTTTCAAACAAGACTTATGCAATTTGAAAACAAAAATACACACATTTTCCTTACTCTTGAGGAGCTTGATATTGAAACTGAATTATCTCTGTGATTTCAAAACTTCCATATCTCATATTAGGTCCTGTAGTATCCCTCTAAATCTTCTTTCGA
Source organism: Pinus albicaulis (assembly GCA_034641835.2). Taxonomy (NCBI): domain Eukaryota; kingdom Viridiplantae; phylum Streptophyta; class Pinopsida; order Pinales; family Pinaceae; genus Pinus; species Pinus albicaulis. The sequence goes on along the minus strand of CM076572.1, from coordinate 164,026,671 downwards.
GTGTCATAGGTATGACCTAGTTTGGATTCTTCAAGACAAAGTTATTTTCAAAATGCCACAATGACCTAATTATGGACTAGTTCAGTAGAGCGAACTTGTATGGTGTACCACGTGTCACTATTTCCTCTTTTGGCTCTACAATTCATACACTAGAAAGTACAGTCCATGTATTTTGGAAACATTTTACATAATTCCAATCCAATGCGCAGAGGGATATTTATGATGATTTTCCCAAGTTCACCGCTTTTATATGAAATTTGGAAGCCTCAAAAAACCCTAACTTCTACACATGATATCTATAAAAATATTGCAAACCAAGATCTAAAATTTTTACACGAAGTTACTCAGTCTTTCTTCGAAATGGGATCTTTATTTTTAGTGTCTAAACCCTCATAAAAAAATTTTATGGCAAAAATGTTGCGATGGCCTGTTTGAGGAAGTGAAGCCCTAGAATCTAAAGCTTCCAAAGCTCGAATACCAAATTTTATGAAAGCAACTCCAAAAATATAAGAAAAGAGAGATGAACCTCCTTTACATTACATAAATGAAAAAATTTTGGATGATACAAATTAAAAAACCTCCTTTCTATATATAGGAGTCTATGAGGTCACAATATAATCATAGCCGACCTAAAAATAATAATGTAATGGCACAATAATAATAATATGCGGCTTACAGGGGTACAACAATAGCAATACGAGGGCTATACTAACAATGATAAGGGACTACACTAGTAATATAGGGACCTAGAACAATTTTTCTTACCTCTTCATAGTAATCTTTCACTTACTGGGGGTTTTAATTAGATATTTTTCTCCCATCTAATTTAATTATTTATTTATATTTCTCTAAGGAGTTTCTGGAGAATTTTGGAAATTTTTAAATTCTATTCCATCGTCATGGATAAGAATTTACTGATCTCAAAATTACTATTTCTTTACAAAATTTCTATTTCTTTCATAAATAATTATTAACTTGAAATAATTTTGTCCACAACATAATTGTTCCATAGGTCCACCTAGACCTTACTCTTATTTGCATAATATAAAAGTTGTAAATCAAGGGTATTACATAGTCCCCCAAAAAAATAGAAACATCATCGTGGGTGTTAGAAAATAATCCTTTTTATTATTTTAATAGCGCTGGAAACACTTCCTTCATTCTTTCTTCCTGCTCCCAGGTAGCTTGTAATGTTCCCAAATTTTTCGACAATAATTTGGAACATTAATTTTTGCTGATTTCACCTAGGAGGAGAATAAATGGGTAAGTATGCCCATGCATAGTGATAATCACAATAAAATCCCCCATAGTATGAATGGGGATCATCATTGGAGCTGGTTTTCACACCCTCATGTGTGAAAAGGGTTATTTGCAAGTGGAAAATGTCAATTTTGACCAAATCAACAGTGCTGGGCCAAGAGGTGGAGCACACTTAAAGAAGCAGCACTTTATGAATGAGGAAAGGGTTATTTGGTGGAGGAAACCCTAAGAGGATTGTGACCCATGGAAAGGGAATTTCACTTGTTTAAGAGGAGGGAAAGGCAACCATTGTCTCTCATGCTTGTATTATTCATCTCATTGTCTATTCCGACAATTGAGCATTCTTTGTTGTTTAGCAAGAATTTCTGGGAGGAATTCATGTTTAGGATTCCTTCTCCTTCTTGAGAGGTATCTTGAGGGATTTTTCTTCATTTTCCTCACATCCAGGCTTGAGGCCAAGCATCCTCCATCAAGACAATGTTATTTCTACAGTAGATTAATGTTGTGTTGCTGGGTGTTGCAGTGGGGGTTCACTTCATCACCTTCATCAGCTATTTTCAGAGGAGGAGTTCATATTTCCTTTGAGATATTAGATTGGAGGCAATCTAGAGCATATTGCAGACTTTAGCATCAAGGAAAACTCATTTCCTAGCCCTACAGTGAAGTCCCATCTAGTGACTGCATTAATTTGAGAGGATCATTTGCAGTGGGGCTATTGCAGATCGTTGGAGGGTGAGATCTTTGTGGAAGGGATCAGCCTTTCATCCTAAAGATCTATTAGAGGAGGCACTTTTAGTTTGGGTATCATCTAGAGGCATCTCCATCCAGTTCTATTTTTGAGTTGCTGCTACTACCCAACAACTCTGGCATTTTGCAGTTTTTGTATTCTATTGCCAATCCTTCTAGGATTGACATGAGGTAGTCTTTGGGAGTTGATATCTTCACTCCCAATGTTGTACTGGGCCACATATTTATTTATCTATATATTTTACATATGTAGCATGAATTTTCTCTATAAAACTATGTTGTCATAGCTTGAGCATACATGTGTAGCAGTGGTTTTATCATGAATCATGTACTTGTTTCTTGAGGCTGAGTATTTCCTATCTTGAGTGACCTTTCTCCTCAACATCTTGATTCTATTGTTGCTGCTATTTCTTAATAATATGGCTATGGATTTCTCTCATGTTTCTATGAGTTGAGTGTCGTTGTTGCACCATTATTGTGTTTGCATATTACTGGGTCTCCAACATTAGAATATATTGAGATATTCTCATTGTTATAGAATTTTCCTAAAAAGGAATATTACAGTGGTATTAGAGTTGCCATTCTGGCTCAGCCTGTGGATTTCAGATCGAATCAAAAGATAAGAAAAAGAGGAGAAAAAAAATGATGGAGAGGATGGGCTTACTCTCATCCATTTTCAGATCCAAGAAGAAAGAAGAAGAGAAATGCACTGAAACTCCAAAAGGGTTTCAAGGAGGAGAGATTTGCAGAGAAAGCTCTAAAGGGTTTCAAAAAGCATAAGAACATGCATGCCCTTCCTATTCCTATAGAGGAATTGGAGATAAAAGAGACCATTTAGAGCATGAAATCTGGAGTGGATACTTGGCAGAATACAAGTGCCAACCTAAGGATTTCAAATAGACCCTAGATTTTCCTCGGTTTATTAAACTGAGAGAAGAGAGAAGACCTTGAAACAAAAGGAGAGATTAGAGGAAATAGATTCCTATTTGCTAAATTTGATGGGTCAACTATAGCAAGAGCTTGGGCAAGAAAGCTTGAGGCATTCTTCATGATTCATCCAATGGAAGAGGAGGAGGCAGTAGAAGTTGCCATGCTACACCTGGAGGGTGAAGCCAATGCTTGGTGGTGTAGTCACTTGAGCCACACAAGAGTGACTTCTTTTCATAAGGTTACTCAAGAACTGATCAGAACCTTTGACGGAGGAATATCAGAGGAGAATGGACCCACACCACCATGGGAGGGAGCAGGTAGCAGCGCTGCCATAGCTTTGAGAGAGCAGCATTCTACACTTGCAGTTGGATCAACTAACATATTGGAGAGAGGAACTCTTGCTGCCATAGAAGATGTTCCAAAGGCTCACCAAGTTATGCATAAATTTCCATGTCTTAAAATTTCATAAAATTCTATGGAGAGGTTAGGATATTTTCTTACATATGGCCCAGGATAGAATTGTATTGTTGAGATAGATCAGCAGTATTTCACTACGCTATGCAAGCTTGGATGGTTCAAGGGAGAGTTGAACCATCAACCTCATACATCACTAATGAGTTACACATAACCATTGAGGTTGGAGTGTGAATTCTTAGAGGATGGAGTGAACTTTGCTCCAAGAAAAGTCATGCAGAAGCAAATGTTCATCTAGGAGTTGACACATGAGATAGCCAGAATACCCTGGAGAAGGATTACAGTGCTGTCAAGTGGCAGTAGCAAGGAGGATTTTCTCTCAGCCCCTTTGGGTCCTTATGGGTCCAAGATATTTTCCTGGAGGTCTCCAAGGAGTTGCATTTTAGCCTTTTATGAAATGCAAGGAGAAGGGTTTGATATGGGAGGATGGTAGACCTCATTGGAGGAATGCCAAGATGGAGAAATCTAGGAGGCATCAGCATGGAGTTGAGTGGATGTGGATGGGAGGCAAGCGATTGGTAAGTGTCTTGCAATTATATGACACTGGGCAGCAAGAGGCAATGTTGTGTTGCCTAATCTTGAGAGAGTTTGGTCACCCTATGACATGTCCTTTCCCATGGGGTGAGAAGAGGAAGGAATATTGGCAGGATACTTTCATCATGGGGCAGCAAGGAGTGTGGATGCATTATGATGATGTGATGGTTATGTTTTCACCACATCAATTGTATGATGGAGTTATGGTAAGGCAGAAAAGTCATTTGTTGCTTTGGAGGATTGGGAGAGAGCAAGGGCAAGATTGCTCTCACACTTGGCATGATGTTGTAGGAGTAAGGGATGGCACTAGCGTAGTGAAAAGAGTAGCACCTCCATCTTGGGAGGGTCTCTACATATATAGCAGCATTTTTGGAAGAGTCTTTGACACACTCTATGTCAAAGAATTAAGCTTTGAGATGATAGTAGCCCTTCTCCAAAAGCTAGCAGCACTGTCACTCAAGAGCTTGGATTTCTTGTTGACGTATTCCCAAAACCACTTCAAAAGTAATGCACTGTGGGAGCATGTAGAATATGGGCATGAGGAAGTAATTAATGAGAGTATCCCTTACTATGTTTTGACCTTCTTGGCTTGGGTTCATAAGCACAAGGAAAAAAGATCTACATGATGCATTTATGGACTTTCCTTCCATGCATTTTTATGCATACCATCCCTCAAGGGAGGAGTTCACTTGGGAGGGCATTCAATTGGATGTATGTCAACATGTGGAGAGATGCATAGCCTGGAAGATGAAGACAAGGTCAACACAACCACTTCCCTACTCACCTGCACCAAGGGAGAGTTTGCAGTTGAGCCATTTCAGCTCAATGACTGAAGTATATGATGGAGGAGGTAAAATTTTGTTTTGTATCTTACACTTCCTTATCTATGTGAGCATCATATTGTACGAAGGAGGATTATTCCTTCTTGCATATTGTATAATTATGTATTCAAAACTATTTGTAGCATTGATATTAGCTAGCTCATTAGTGGTTTGTGGGAGAGGCCACATGATTCTTGGTGTGCACCATTGGCACCAAATTGTACTTTCATATTTCCATCTTGTAAAATGATTGTGGTAGCAAAAAAGTTGCTGGGAGAACACTTGTTTTTGTTTGGTTTGATGCAGGCAAGGGATGCACTACGCTAGTTCCTTGTATGGGACCTTGATCCCCTTTCCAGTTGTCATGTGACAACTTATTTCTATTGCTTTATGCTTCCATGTATTGCTGATATGTTTATGTTCATGGGGAGCTTTATTTGGATAGTGGGCTTGAGATTGAGGATGCCCATTGGGAGCATGATTATCCCTACTATACATGTTGTACATTATAGAAGGAACCATGGGCTAACCATGAATTCCACATTACATTTCTTTACTTCTTGTGGGAGAGACCACTTGAAGAGCTTGAGGAGGCATTCCATGGATCATGAGGAGATGGAAGAGTTTGCACAGTCAAATCTTTTCCCTTTGAGGATGAGGGGGGACTCATCTATGAGCCACTCCATTTATATGAGCAAAACTTATGGTGAGATTATTGTTGAGTTGCAATATTATTTCTCTATGTATATGCATCTATTAACCATTTATGTGCAGGGATTTGCTCAAGGAAGGATTAATTTTCCTTCTAGGTTTAATGGTCTACATAAGGCCATTATGGATGTTCACTCCTTAGGAAGATATGGGTAGGAGACTTCTCATGAAGAACATACTTACATTGCACACTATATCATTCACCTTCTCCAGACATTGGAAGAGATTGGGGCAACAAGAAAATGGTGGGGAGGCCACCCATAATTTTATTTTCTATGGCAATGGAGAGTCAAACTACGTTGGCTACATTTGAGGGACTATTGTCCTTCTCCTTTGCTTCACATGGAAACCAGAATGATTCTCCTTATGGTTCCCTTGATTTATATTGCTGGATATTTTCTTGGGAGCATGATTAGAGGGGCGACACATTGGGTGGATGTGTCTTTGGAGGGAGAAGACTCCCACACACTTTGCACTATATGTTCTAGAGGGAGCATGGGAGATGGTATGGCCACTACAACAGCTCATTTGTTTCCTTATTGGGTGAACCATATGAGGAATATGATGCCATATGATGATGACTTCCAACTCATTACATATGAGATGGTTTGGGCTAACATGTTTCATAACGCTGGAGGAGAGATCCTTAGAGGTCTAATCCCCATCTTGCCACTTGAGGGAAATATTATTTAGGCCTAGGATCAACATACACTCTACACTTATCCTAAGTGGAGAGGAGGACAGCGTGGGGTAGGCTATTTTGTCTACCAGGATCAGATTTGCGGCCCACCTACATTGCCGGAGCCAGAGGTGGAATATGACTTTCAGGAGTTGCCATGTTGGGAGGTAACTCATTTTGCATGGATGATTGCTTGGCGAATGGAGGATCCACACGAGGAATATTTTCCTCGACACATATTAGACTCCATGCCTTTAGAGAAGCCTTTCCAGTTCTGTCCTTGCAGTTTCTTGAGGACAAGTAACATTTGGGAGGGGAGGACTGTAATGTTCCAAAATTTTCGGACAATAATTTAGAACATTAATTTTTGCTGATTTCACCTAGGAGGAGAATAAATGGGTAAGGAGGCCCATGCATAGTGATAATCACAATAAAATCCCTCAAAGTATGAATGGGGATCATCATTGGAGATGATTTTCACACCCTCAAGTGTGAAAAGGGTTATTTGCAAGTGGACAAGGTCAATTTTGACCAAGTCAATAGTGTTGCGCCAAGAGGTGGAGCACACTTAAAGTAGTGTAGTATGAATGAGGAAAGGGTTATTTGGTGGAGGAAACCCTAAGAGGAGTGGGACCCATGGAAAGGGGATTTCACTTGTTTAAAAGGAGGGAAAGGCAACCATTTTTTCTCATGCTTGTATTATTCATCTCATTGTCTATTCAGACAATTGAGCATTCTTTGTTGTTAAGAAGGAATTGTTAGGAGGAATTCCTGTTTAGGATTCCTTCTCCTTCTTGAGAGGTCTCTTGAGGTATTTTTCTTGATTTTCCTCACATCTAGGCTTGAGGCCAAGAATCCTCCATCAAGACAGCGTTATTTCTGCAACAGATTAATGTTGTGTTGTTGGGTGTTGGAGTGAGGGTTAACTTCATCACCTTCATTAGCTATTTTCAGAGGAGGAGTCCCTATTTCCTTTGAGATATAAAATTTGAGGCATTATGGATCATATTGCAAACTTTGGCATCAAGGCCATCTCATTTCCTAGCCCTATAGTGCAGTCCCATCCAGTGATTGCGTTATTTTGAGAGGAGCATTTGCAGTGAGGCTCTTGCAAATTGTTGGAGGGTGAGATATTTGGTGAAGGGATCAGCCTTTCATCTTAAAGATCTATTGGAGGAGGCACTTTCAATTTGGCTATCATCTAGAGCCATCTCCATATATTTCTATTTTTGAGTTGCTACTGCTACCCAGCAACTCTGACATTTTGCAGTTTTTGTATTCTATTGCAAATCCTTCCAGGATTGACATGAGGTAGTCTTTGGGAGCTGATTTCTTCACTCCCAATGTTGTATTGGACCACGTATTGATTTATCTATGTATTTGACATATGTAGCATGCAGTTTCTCTACAAAACTGTGCTTTCATAGCTTGAGCATACATGTGTAGCAGTGGCTTTGTCATGAATCATGTACTTGTTTCTTGAGGCTGAGTATTGCCTATCTCGAGTAACCTTTCTCCTCAAGATATTGTATTCTATTGTTGTTGCTATTTCTTAATAATATGGCTATGGATTTCTCTCATGTTTCTATGAGTTGAGTGTTTCTGCTGCACCATTATTGTGTTTTCATATTCCCGGGTCTCCAAGATTAGAATATCTTGATATATTCTCATTGTTATAGAATTTTCCTAAACATGAATATTACATAGCTTCTCCAGGTGTAAATTACTTCCATTGCACTTTCACCTGAGCTATTGCTCTATTCTGGAGCACAATTTCTTCTCGTTCCAACATACGAAGTTGTTTTGGAAGAAAGTACCATTTTTTTCCACCTGTATTAAATTCCAATCAACCACGTGAAAAGGAACATGAACATATTTTCTCAATAATGACACATGAAAAGCATTATGAAATTTAACATGACTAGGTAGAGCCAATTTATAGTCTACTAGGCCCACTCATTCCAAAACCTCAAAGGTATCGTAGTATTAGGGTGCTAGCCTACGACAACTATCAGTGTGAAAGGTACTATCGTGAGGTTTTATCCTCAATTACATATGATCCCCAATCTTGAATTCCCTGTGAATTATTTTCTTATCTTCATAACTCTTCTGGGGGTCTTGCTAGTTTGATGTTTTGCTGAATTGTTTTACTATCTGTTCCATCTCATGTAGCGCATCTAGTCTAAGTACTAGTTTGTCCTCTAGTTGACTCGAGCTAAGTGGAGTATGGGATTTCCTATCATGCAGAGCTTCAAACCGACTCATTTTAATAGAGGTTTGGAAACTATTGTGGTAATAAAATTCTTCCAAATGCAGAAAGTCCTCCCATTTGGTGGGCCTGTCCATTACATAGATGTGAAGCATGTCCTCTAATATTTCTTTTGTCCTTTCTGGCTGCCCATCTCTCTAGGGATGATAAGTTGTGCTAAAGTTCAGATTTGTTCTCATTCCTCGAAATAGTGTCTTCCAGAATGTGGAGGTTAACTTTGCATCTCTATCAGAGATGAGGATCTTTGGTATTCCATAAAGTTTAGATATTTCTTTCATAAATACATTGTCCACTTCTGATGTCCTAAAATTTGACTGCACTGGAATAAAATGTGCTTCATTGGTTAATGTTCCTACCACCACCATAATGGAGTCATGTTTTTATTTGGTACGAGGAATTATAGTGATAAAATCCATGGACACCACTTCCCACTTCTAGTCTGGAATTAGAAGAGGGTTTAGTAAACCTGCAGGATGTTGATGTTATACCTTAATCTATTTTTAGTCCAAACATCTTGCTAACTAATTAGTTATTTATTTCTTCATTCCTAGAAAAAGCATACTTTTCCACAAGGTTGTCACCATGTTTTTGTAACATGGATGACCTGAATAATGCCTCTGCATATTTTTCTGTACCTTAGGGGTTTTGTGCTTGGATTCCATGTTCCATCATATTGGCACTTCCATACGACAAATCCCCTACCTGTCATCGCTCTTTGTTTATATCTCATGGTATTTTCCGTCCAATTGTTGAATGGTATACCCTATTACAACAAACTGTTGTGGCATCACTTATCCCTACCAATAGTTATAACATCTCCTTGATCCTAACATAGTTACCACTCTGGTTCTATTGCATTGGAGTAGTATATACATTTCCCAGTCCATATATAACACCGCACACCACATAAAAATCCCTTCATATAATCTTTTTTCACACACATATAACCTACCACCGGTTCTCAAACATCGTGCTCCTATAAAACAAGTATATTATAACTCCGTTGGGATTGAATTGTACCGACAAGTATAGATTATGAGAGACCCTATCTCCTCGGCCCTTTGGTGATAGGTTTCCTCCATTGGGACCGATGATGGGTTACGAGATCAAAGCATGAAAAAACAAAATATTTTGTAGGGTGTCTTTGGAGATCTTTCTTTGATGAATGAGGATATGTAATTGGATTTGTAAGCTCCTCTAGAATCTGGTAAATATAGGGAAATTGTGTAATCATAGAGCAAACATTTCATCGACTAATTTTCTTGAAAATTGAATTTCTTTGCTGATGATCTTACAATGAATCTTGAATTTATCTGGTGTCAGATGACCTTCAACTGAGGAGTTGTCATTCTGAATTTTTTTTGGTTTAGAACATTGAGACAAACTCCCATCAACAATAAGAAACTATTCATATAACCGAGCCCAGTAAAAGAGAATATTTGAATGCAAAAGAAAAACTACAACCTGCAATTCCCAAGCTCGTCATCAAACCTTGGGAAGAGCTTGTCCAAAATAAACAAAAAAATGGTCTTCGATATGATAAGGAGGTGTCCTTTTATATTCTAGACTATTCCAAGACCATTTAGTTTTAGAGTGTTGGATTCCTTCATGAAATCACATCTTCAGTTGTTCCAGATCCTCCTCCTCTTCCACAACAGCCACAACAGATTGTAAAATGAAAACATTGTGATTGATTTGGCATTATGAAAGATAATTGTTTCGATCTTCACTTGTGCAAGCAATGTGGTCACCACACTCATTCTTCACAAAGATGCTTAAAAAAAAAGCCTCCTAGAAGAAAAATATTCATCTTGGATGGGTCATTTCTTGGCAATGGGCATCAACAACCAAGAATTTATTTCAGTCATATGCTCAAACTTGTTCAAGAGTATTGAATGGTATTTTAGTTGAGTTTTTACCATCATCTCACCTTGAAACTGGCATGGGGGAAAATGATGGTCATATACATGCTTCAAAGCTAGCTCAAGCAAGCCTGAGCCATATCCTGCCATTCCAAATTTAAAGTTGTAGCTATAGACACAATAGTTCAAGAGAGGCTGAGCCACAAACATCCATTCCAGATTTAGAGTAGTAGCGAGAGACACAATTCCCATGAGCATTCATTTCTTTGGTGGTGAGCCTTAAACCACCTATGTGAAGTTGATATTCTTCCTCATCCAAGAATTTGGGACACTTTCCTAGTAGAAGACTTCAACTTCTTGCCAGTTTTGGTAGAGGTCTAGGAAATTCATCAAGCATTCGAGAGTTGGTGGTCATCCTTAAATGGTCACAATTTTCTCCCATCATATTAATATTTTTAAGAACTTTCTCCTAGGATTTTTAAGAAGAATTTTAGGTAAGGTCCAACATGTGGAATTTAACCACTTAACAATTTTTCATGAGTTGGAAAGAATCCTCTAATTATATAGTGTTATTTCCTCAATATTTCAAAAGAACTTATTTATTAGTTCAATAAAATATAATTTCATCATCACCTAGTTTCCATTCCCGATTTTATTTCCATTAAGTCCAATATTAATTTAAATGTATAAAAATAACCATGTCTCAAAAACCAACGCATAGAGGTGTTACAAAAAATTATATCTAAGAACCATACATAATCTTATATAAATAAATAAAACATCCTTAGCTATTTCAATTCAATTTACACCAACTAACCACTTGTTACAACAATTTGTGCAACACTATAGGAAGCTACAATATCCTATGATGTTTATGCCTCAAAACATTAAACTCTAAGACATAAAAACTTCCATAATTCAAAAAAACCTTCATCATAATAGGTCAAAAACCTATATGAATGCTTAACAATCCAACAAAATTAAAGGTACCACTAAATCAATTTTTGGTTAATAATTTAATCATCTTAATTAAAATATACCCAACACATAACCTAGTGAGGTGGGCCTCACATATGCATGTAGGGGGGCTATAAGTTTAGCATTTTATAAATATATAATTTAAGTAAATAGGGGTTGGCAAGGAAAAAATAAATTTGTATGCAATTGGTGAACTAACTACTATTTGATTAAGTTATGTCAAATGTCACACAAAACTTATGGAATTAATAATTCAATATGTGGTATCCTTCTCAAATTACTAGAAAAAAATGCTTACTGACACTAGGCTCATCATAAAAAATGTGAAATTTTAGTGATGACAAAAGATTTATAAGAATATATAGTGTGATATATGGTTAATTATGCCTTATTAAATCATGTTTCATAGAGGATATATATATATATATATATATTAATTCTAGTTTATGGTTTCCCAAGCCTAATATTTTCTATATGAGCATGGTTTGAAAGTTCAATCTTAAAGACATATCCCAACCTCAAAAAACTCACTCTCTTTACCATTCCTCTCAAAGGTACCTCTAGCATATGATTTGGGAAAAAATGCTTCAGTCCCTTCCAAAATATACCCTACATTATGAAACAAAGGAATAATTAAAATAATCATGTTCAAAGAACAAAAGAACAAGAGAGCATTAGTAGTTGGATGCATATAATATGAAAAATAAATTTTATGACCCTCGTACAAAAAGGCCTTCACTTTGACTTCAATAAAAAAGCTAATAAATTTCATCAAGCATTTCCAACATGAATTAATTATGTTCTTTACAATAGGTACAATTTAGTATCTAATATATTTTACAATAATATCATAGTGATCTATTCAAATCAATAACAATAATCCTTTTTTGGTTTTTGGCATATACTAACATTCATCATATATCTTTACAAGCATTATTCAAGTTGAATTTCAACCTACAAACTCTCAAGCATATCATTGTGCACATTTTTTGATTAGTACAATGGATTAATTAAGAAAAGAATCCAATTTCAACATCTTACATGGCTATAAATGTCAATGAAAACAATTGGAGAGGAAGCATCAACAAAAGTATAAATTTAGCTACATAAATGAGGAAAATTTATAATCAACATAAAGATGACTATAATGGAAAAACTATAGCAGCATTATGGTAAGTAAAATTAATTGAAAAGACAAGTTGAGGGTACTCATTACTCTAATAGACAAATTCTATTAATTTTTTCTACCACTATCATACCTCCAAATGCATAAAATTATAAACTACATTCAACATGGATTCCACCTTTTTCATCCAACTCCATTCATTTTCACTTCATATGTCTTCCTAGTATTCATTTTTATAGGCTAAACACCATATAAGTCCACCATATTCCATTTCCACGCTAATGAAGATAAATATCGCCTAATATATGAACTATAAGAGATGTGAACATGGAGTTACTTGAAAGTTATAAGGAAAGAGTCATTTTTCACTTCTATTGATAGATACAAAAAAAAAAAATCTATGCATTCACAAGAACACATTGTTTTCAATTATTTCATGAAAAATAATATCTGAGAATAAAAAATCTCTTATATAGATGAATCGAACTTCCCTAGCCATTGTAATTCATCATACACCAAGAAATAAATTGCTATAATTTTTTTTTCTTCCCTATATGAACCAAAAATATCATATGAAATTCCATATTTTCACCTCACAACACCAAACTCTAAGAAATATAAAATTATAAAATTTAGCACCTAATATATTGTACAATAATATTATAATGGTCTATTAAAACAAAAAAATGATATTTTTGTAATTTTTTGCTGTACTAGCAATCATTCTTGATCTATGCAACAATTTTACAAATGGAACATCAATCTAGAAGCTCTCATAAAATGAGAGTACACAATCTAGATTAGCACCATTGATTACCTAATGAAAGGACTCTACTTTGAACGTCTTAAAAGCCTAGAAAATCAATGTCAACACTAAGAGAGGAAGCCTCAACAAGGGTGTAAATTCATCTACCTAAACAAAAAAAATATTTTCAGCAACATAAATATGACTACACTGAATACTTTAGTAGAATTATGGTGTTCTTAGTTTTCAAAGTACAAGAAATGCTTTTTTTCTTAAGGCACAAGCTTAGAGCCTTAATTAATCCAATAGACCAATTTTATATATCATTTCAATAACCATCATACCTCCAAATGCATAAAATGATAAACCACATTCAATATGCATTTCACTTTTTTCATCCAACTCTATTCATTTTCACTTCATATGTATTCCTAGTACACACTAAAACATCCAACACACTAACACATCCAAAACACCCTTTATGTTATGAAATGAAACCATATGATATGGTAAAAATGTAGTGATAAAAAAACATTTAAAAGAATAAATATTTTAAAGTTGATTATTCTCTCTAAAATCATGTTTGAAGAAAAAATCATATACCTCAAGACTAAATCAAAGCTGCACAATGGTGATATTTTCGATATGAGCATGGTTTGTAAATTAAATGTCAAGGACATAACCAATTCCAAAAATATTATTATTTCTCCTTCAAATTCCTTTTGAAGTTTCCTCAAGTATATGACTTCGGGAAACATCTTTAAGTCCCTTTCTAAGTATATCCTTCGTTAGGAAAAAAACGACATGAGGGTTTGAATCCATACAATATCCTTATAGATTTATCAACACTTGTCAAAAAAAATTTCTAATATTTAGAAAAATATTATGTGACATGAATAACATGGAAATTCTCTAATTTTTGAAAAAGATTATGTGACATGGATAACATGTGCCATTTCCATAAATTAATGGAATGTGTCATTTCCATAAAATACTAAAAAAATAGTAATTGCGCTTTAAGGCGTTCTTATTTGAAAACAACTCCTCTAGCTTCCAATGTGTTTATGTCTGACCCATTGGATCAAATGTTAAACGATTGAAAAGTTTTAGGCCATTATATAAAAAACACTAATAAAAAGGAAAATAACTATTTAAAATAAAAATAATAAAATAAAATAAAATATTAATAAATTATAAATATAGCCCATGTTATTGACCTATGGTATTTATGTGGAATGTAGTTTATTTAAAGGGGGAAATTAAGATAAGCATTATGTATTTAAATATTACATTTTTGTGTCATGATGCTCTCCAACAAAGTATGATAGAAATGTTTTTATGTCATGTTTAACATTTTTACTATGCCAAATTACACAAAAATAAAAATAAAAGTAAGTTAAATAAAAAGAATGACATAATGTAATAAACACTTTAACTAGGTCAAAATACAACAAAAAATAAAAATAATTAAATAAAATAATAAAAAACTATAAAAACAGCCCATGGTATTGACCCATGGTATTCATGTGGAATGTAGTTTATTTAAAGGGGAAATTAAGATAAATATTTAGGTTTTGGTGACTTTTAAGTTAAAACGATGTTATTAAAAAAAATTTAGATTTAAATAAAATTTATATCATAAAGTTAAACTCCAATTAATTTAAATTAAATGGATAAAAAACACTATTAAAAAGGAAAATAACTATTTATGTATTTAAATATTACATTTTTGTGTCATGATGCTCTCCAACAAAGTATGATAGAAATGTTGTTACGTCATGTTTAACATTTTTTATAGTTTTTTTAATTTTTCAATTCCAAACAAAACTTACAAAATAAAAAACCCATTCAGTCCTTACTCTAGATTATAGTTTTACAAAATTGACACTATGTGATTAACAATAGAGTAATTTGAGACAACCCCAAGGAGTTTTTTGTACAAATTTTATCATATCCTTTATTCTACTTTATAACCTGATCCAAAATCCAAGAAAATGCTACGGATTTCACAAGTTATTAGTTTATAACTTGATCCACAATCAAGGAAAATGGCTATTGATGTCACAAGTTATCATTCGCATAGGGATGTATTGACGTTCTCAGTTGAAATGGTGGCCAGGGACACTAAAAAATTCAAAATAAATATATGTTATGGCATCCATATTTTCTACAAACCATCCAAATTTTCCATCTTATCCAACAATTTCTAACAATAACCACTCAATTTACTCTCCAATTTTTTAAACCCCAACCCATGCTCGGGAGATCAAAATATAAAATCAAATATTCCTGTGGTTTTTTAAAGGGTTCATAAACAAAAAAAAACAATGAGAAAGTCAATCTTGTGGTATAATAATTGAGTTTTGAATCATTGTGACAAACAAAACATCACATAGCTCACATAATATATCTAATTCTATAAGGATATGAGATGATAACAAAGTTTTGAATCATGATAAGTAGGTGACAACCGAATCTAAGTTGTAGCCACAAACAAATAATCACAACAACTCATAGAATATATCCAAGGTTGTAATGAATCACATACATAGTGATGGATCTCATGGGAATTTTAGTGCACATAAAACAACACCCTAAAAATTCTATACTCTTGCTCAGCTTAGAATAACCTAATATTTCTAGATTGGATGTCAAGGTGGCTAGTACAGTAATTGAGGATGTTTCTTAAAGGGTAAGGGAATTTAGATACTCTATCCTTCCACCAAATCTATAAAAAGTGAGACTTGTAGATTATAGTTTTAATAAATTGACACTATGTGATTAAGAATAAGTTACAAACATAAGTAATAAGAGGAATGTACACGAGGGCCGTGGTAATTAATGTTATTCTTTGTACTATTTTTATTTAGAATAGTTTTATTTAAAATAGTAATTTGTATTTTTAATATTTTAAATGAATATTGTTAAACATGTAATTGAGTAAAATGTATTAAATTTATATTCTAATTTTTAAGATATTTATTTGAAAAATTCAAAGTATGGTGAGTGTTTTTTTATTAAGCTTTACTCAAGATGTATAATGAATCTATCTCAAATCTAAAGCAAGATTCTTCTTTCTCTTCTTATTCTAGCTTGCACCTTAAAAATCTTCCTCTCCTCTTCCTTGCACAAATTTAAACTATGAGGCACAAGGTGGTTGTTGCATATAGGAACATCTAGATATGATAAGAAAAATGTGATACTCTATTGTGATTTTCTCTCGAAATGTGATGGAAAGTGTGCCCTAAATGTTGAAAATTTCATGGTTAATGTAGTATAAGCTACATGAAAATTTACATTGTTGTATACAATATCAAGAAATCTATGCCCAATATCCAACACCATAGAGCAAGACATGTTCATCAATTCAACAGTTGCTGCCAAATCTCTCTCAGTGGTAGAGTTGTTTTCTCAATAAACTTGTTTGTTCTGCTCTTGATGAAAGCCATCGTTGTTGCATATAGGAGCATTTAGCTATCATAAGAAAAGTGTGATAATGTGTTATAATTTTCTCTACAAATCTGTTGGAGTTTTTTTCTCAATAAATTTTTTTTTACTATTCTTAAGTGATGAAATCCATAGTTGTTTCATATAGGAACATTTAGGTCTGATAAGAAAAGTGTGATATTGTGCTATAATTTTCTCTACAAATGTGTTGGTGACTTTTTGGCAATAAACCTTTTTTTTACTGCTCTTAAGTGATGAAATCCATCATTGAGTCATATAGGAGCATTTAGCTCTCATAAGAAAAGTGTGATACTGTGTTATAATTTTCTCTAAAAGAAAAAACCCATTCATTCCTTACTCTAGATTATAGTTTTACAAAATTGACACTATGTGATTAACAATAGAGTAAGTTGAGACAACCCCAAGGGATTTTTTGTACAAATTTTATCATAACCTTTATTATACTTTATAAGCTCATCCACAATCAAAGAAAATGGCTACAAATTTCACAAGTTATTAGTTTATAACTTGATCCACAATCAAAGAAAATGGTTTGTGATGTCACAAGTTATCATTCGCGTAGGGATGTATTGACGTTCTCTGTTGAAATGGTGGCTAGGGACACCAAAAAATTCAAAATAGATATATGTTATGGCATCCATATTGTCTACAAACCATCCAAAGTTTCCATCTTATACAACAATTTCTAACAATAACTGCTGAATTTACTCTCCAATTTTTTAAACCCCAACCCATGCTTGGGAGATCACAATGTAAAATCAAATATTCTTGTGGTTTTTTTAAAGGGTTCATAAAAAAAAATAATAATGAGAAAGTCAATCTTGTGGTATAATAATTGACTTTTGAATCATTGTGACAAACAAAACATCGCATTAGCTCACAAAATATATCTAATTCTATAGGGATATGAGATGATAACAAAGTTTTGAATCATGATAACTAAGTGACAACCGAAACTAAGTTTTAGCCACAAACAAAAAATCACAACAACTCATAGAATATATCCAAGGTTGCAATGAATCACATATATAGTGATGGACCTCATGGGAATTTTAGTGCACATAAAACACCACCCTAAAAATTCTATACTTTTGCTCAATGTAGAATAACCTAAGATTTCTTGAAATGGTGGCTAGGGACACTAAAATTCAAAATAGATATATGTTATGGCATCCATATTTTCTACAAACCATCCAAATTTTCCATCTTATACAACAATTTCTAATAATAACCGCTCAATTTACTCTACAATTTTTTAAACCCCAACCCATGTTGGGGAGATCACAATGTAAAATCAAATATTCGTGTGGTTTTTTTAAAGGGTTCATAAACAAAACAAATAATGAGAAAGTCAATATTGTGGTATAATAATTTACTTTTGAATCATTTTGACAAACAAAACATCACATTAGCTCACAGAATATATTTAATTCTATAGGGATATGAGATGATAGCAAAGTTTTGAATCATGATAACTAGGTGACAACCAAAACTAAGTTGTAGCCACAAAGAAAAAAATCACAACAACTCATAGAATATATCCAAGGTTGCAATGAATCACATACATAGTGATGGACCTCATGGGAATTTTAGTGCACATAAAACACCACCCTAAAAATTCTATACTCTTGCTCAATTTAGAATAACCTAAGATTTCTAAATTGGATATCGAGGTGCTTGGTACAGTAACTAATGATGCTTCTTAAAGGGTAAGGGAATTTGGATACTCTATCCTTCCACCAAATCTATAAAAAGTGAGACTTTTAGATTATAGTTTTAATAAATTGACACTATGTGATTAAGAATAAGGTACAAACATAAGTAATAAGAGGAATGTACACGAGGGCCATGGTAATTAATGTTATTCTCTATACTATTTTTATTTAGAATAGTTTTGTTTAAAATAGTAATTTTTATTTTTATTTTTTTAAATGAATATTGTTAAATGTGTAATTGAGTAAAATGTATTAAATTTATATTCTAATTTTTAGGATATTTATTTCAAAAATTCAAATTATGGTGAGTTTTGTTTTATTAAGCTTTACTCTAGATGTAGAATGAATCTATCTCAAGTCCCAAACAAGATTCTTCTTTCTCTTCTTATTCTAGCTTGCACCTTAACACTTCTCCTCTCCTCCTCCCTGCACAAATTTAAACAATGAGGCACAAGGTGGTTGTTGCATATAGGAACATTTAGATATGATAAGAAAAATGTGATACTCTATTGTGATTTTCTCTAGAACTGTGATGGAAAGTGTGCCCTAAATGTTGACAATTTCATGGTTAATGTAGTATAAGCTACATGAAAATTTACATTGTTGTATACAATATCAAGAAATCTATGCCCAATATCCAACACCATAGAGCAAGACATGTTCATCAATTCAACAGTTGCTTCCAAATCTCTCTCAGTGCTAGAGTTCTTTTCTCAATAAACTTGTTTGTTCTACTCTTGATGAAAGCCATCGTTGTTGCATATACGAGCATTTAGCTCTCATGAGAAAAATGTGATAATGTGTTATAATTTTCTCTACAAATTTGTTGGATTTTTTTTCTCAATAAACTTATTTTTAGTGCTCTTAAGCAATGAAATCGATAGTTGTTTCATATAGGAACATTTAGCTCTGATAAGAAAAGTGTGATACTGTGTTATAATTTTCTCTACAAATGTTTTGGAGGTTTTTTCGCAATAAACTTGTTTTTACTCCTCTTCTTCTACACAAGATCAAGAAAGCTATGTTGAGTAGCCAACACCAGAGAACAAGCCATGTTAGCCAATTCCATAAATGCCATCGAATATCTCTCGGTGTTGGAGTTATTTTCTCAATAGCCTTATTTTTACTTCTCTTGAAGTGATGAAAGCTACCTCTCCATGGCTTTTTTACTATATTCACAAAGAAAAAAAGAAACCAAATTCATATGAGTGATACTGAAAAAACAAGAATATGGTAGACACAAAAGATCACTGGTAAAGAACAATGTGATCTTTTGAATATTTTCAAAGATCATGAAGAAATTAATACATAGGTGACTCAATAGGAAGTGATCAATATTAAATATGGAGAAATTGCGCCAAAAATACCTTTGATTTTGAAGGTAGAAAATCAAAATCTATTTCTTTATCCATGAGGCATTCCTGTTCTCATGATGAGACAAGGTCTTTAACTTAACTTTAACTTAATTTTTTTTATTTTTAAATTAAATTAAAACACACACACACACACACACACACATTCTCTTTAGCTATATCTTATGAGTTTAACATGTTTTCAATGAAGAAGAGGCTTCAGAGTTTAAGAAATATATCTTAGATCTAAGCAGATGATTCTATTAAAATTTATGAAACAAATTCAATTTTTACAACTTGTATGTCTAAATATGTGATTTTGGAAGTGATGATGGCCTCTTTAGACACTTGATTAGTATTGTGAAAGAAATGTGAGTATATCATTAAGGATTATGAATAGTTAGTGTAGTAGTTTCATTAATTATAATGCAGAATTTAATATCCTTTCTTGCTAATACATACCACCTAATCCATGAAAAACTGTAACCATGTGTTAAATGATATATGATAATCATTTCAGTTTTATGTTGATGCCAAGAAGCATGAAGATGCTTCTAATTTTCAATAAAGTAGTTTTCAAATATTCCTATCTCTATTTTAATTACATAAATGCATTGAAAACCATCCTTTCTTGCTAATACATACCACCTAATCCATGAAAAACTGTAACCATGTGTGCAATGATATATGATAATCATTTTAGTTTTATGTTGATGCCAAGAGGCATGGATATGCTTCTAATTTTCAATGAAGTAGTTTTCAAATGTTCCTATCTCTATTTTAATTACATAAATGCATTGAAAACCATCTGATAGTATTTACTTAGTTGTTTTATTTGGACTTGTTGCAACTTGAAGTTTGCTATATCTTATAAGTTTAGTAATTTTTCAATGAAGAAGAGGCTTTGGAGTTTAAGAATTGAATTTTTCTGGTTGATAAATTTTATCATCAATATTTTTGAAACCTCGATGACATGCTTCAATGGATACAAATTTTTCATTTCATTCCTTCACAATGGCTCTTTCTCTGCAACATCTTATTTCTTTTATGCTACTCTTTCCTATTCTATTGCCTTAAAGTGTTTATTTTGTAACATGTGGTGCAATTGCTAGTTTTATGACTTATACAATAAATAAGCAGACCTAAATTCAGTAAACTAAAGAAAATAATAATAATAAGAAGTATTCATACAACACGGTTCAAATTTTTCTCTGGCTTACCCATAGATAAAAGCATTAGTTCAAGTAAAATCAGATCCAATCTTAATAAAGAAAAAGGTACTAGAATTCCATGTCAGCCTAGTATAATTGAAAAAAAAAATCCTTAGAATAATACCTTTCCAGCCTGCATCTAACAAAATTTAAACAAAATAAAATAAATATCCTCTGAATACCATGAAATATTTGCAACAAAGCTTAAGAGAGAACTAAAGCTCACAAATTTGACCTATGGAGCATCACCATTATCGATAGGATGTTGTGGGCGAACAGCAGGCGCTGCGAAAACAGCATCGGCGGAACCCTCTCGGGAACATCGAGGACCATATCTGTGGAACTCCGTGATGGACCAGCAGCAGGTGGGATATAAATAGTATTCGTAGGACCCTGTGAGAGAGCAACTGCAGGTGGTGCCTAAATAGAATCAGGACGACTATTTGGGGGAACAACAAAGGAAACATCAACATCAATCGGAGGAGACGAGTTGCAATCCTTGGCAGGATCTGTCACATCGAATTCCGCAGAGGGGCCACCATTGAAAAGAGCGGTGGATGCCTGCCTGGCCAACGACATCTCCGGAAGACGCTTTTCAACCTGTACAGTGCCTTCACCGCTATCCAACGCTCCCTGCAAAATCTCGTTAGAATCCTTTAAATGCTGAAGGCCATTAGCCTTTTTCAATTCCAAATGGTTTTTTAGTTTCAGTGCCTTGAAGCTTTCGATTTGTTTGCCATTTCTCTCTACCTGAGCGTCTTCCACCTTTTTCTTTTGATTTTCGATGTAGGCTTGCGACGGCTGCTGAACGTCCCGCGCATTCAACAAACTTTTAAGAATTTCGACTTCGCTTCTTAACCTCGTCTTCGCTGCTGAAAGGTTTATGTCCACTTTTTTGACCTGCTCCTTGAATCTTTCAAGACGGTCGAGTGTCTGCAGATAATCAGCAATTGATTCGATGAAGTGATCATACTGAGTCTCAATCCACACAATGAGCGGCTCCATTTAATTCGCGGGTGCAATTCCTTGATTACTATATATGAAACACTGCGTATATAATGGCCAACCATTTTATAGCTTCCCACGAATGAAGATCTGTTAGGGTTACAACAACGAAAAATGTGGTTTAAAATCTGTACGCCGAGAAGATTTTTGAAATTTTAGCAGTGGGCAGAAGTAATGATCGACAAACTAAAATGTTCATATGGTTGTGATTGAATAAATAAATGGGCTTACAGCATATGTAGAGTACAGCCTTACAAGGAACAGGTTCCATATTTAAAAGCCGACGAAGACTTCATTTCTGGTCGGCTAGAAGTTCTATCTTGATTCTTTCACGAGCTCAAAATTTGATTGCAATGCCTTCTACGAGAAGATGGGTTTGTTTAGGCGTGTGAATTTAGTTTTCTGAAGTCGTAAAGGTTTATTCTCCATTTTCTTACTAAAGTAATCTTTATTGCATTCATTTTTTTGTTTTGCTGAGCATAAAACTTATCCTTGAACCAATCTATTGTGAAAAAAAAAGACGTTGATATAAACCCTTTTCACCCATTTTTGTGAGTCTTCCTTTTTAAATTCTCTTGTTTTTTTTTGGCAATATGCTGAGTTTAAAATTTATGTTGAAGAAACGAGGATGACATGGAAATTCACTAACTTTTTTCAGTCATCGTTTTTAATTTCCGTGAGATGAAAATCTTTTTTTTCATGTAATGCTTGGTTCCAATTTTATTATCTTACGTAATATTGTACATGTTTATTTGTATTTGGTACAGAATGTATATCATAATTTTTTTTTTAATTTTGGATGGCAATAAAAAAATCATGTTTTTGATGAAAATTTTACCAAATATTCAATTTTATTTTTTGAAAATGAACAAAATATTTTTAAAGAAATATTATCCAACTATGAGTGTCAAAAATGTTTCCAAATATTTTTACATAGGATGTTTTCCAAAAAATTAGGGTTGGAACTATTGTATATTTTAAGAGGTCAGTTTTAGAAGCCAAATTCCATTTGGTACATGAAAAATTGGTCAAGTTCTAGATAGTCTCAATTTGAGTTTGGAGATTTTTCCTAGATTAGAATGAAAATAGTATTTGTTAAGAAGATGAACAATATATGCCTAGTGTTGTAACCAAAACTTGGATACTAATTTTACAAATTCTCATTATTAAAGTTAACAAAACATTGATACATATTAAATTGAATGCATGCACTATGACAAAGCATCTATGGATGTAACAAAAATGTTGAAATTTGATAAATATAACACATTAACATAAATATAAGCATATAAATCATTCAAAGTATAAATTAAAATTCCTAAAAATTTAATTCATCCTTTAAGGTAAAATAAAGTTATGAAATAAGACACTTATGTTGTGAGGAGCCCAAAACAAGCTGCAAAGAGAGGATGTTCCATCACACCATAAACTGCATGCTTCATTATACAAAATATAAATGATCCCTTAGTTTCCACTACTAATCCACAAGCAAATTCCACTTCTAAGGGTGGATATTATTCCTCCAATGTAAGTTAATTCCTATAGCCATTCCAATCCACAAACCCAAACAATGAGATGCCCTTATTTGGAAAGTAGTGTCTCAAGCTATATTATTTCCCTCTAAAGCTCCAACAAAATTAATTCCAGGAATTCACAAAGCAAATACTAAAATCTCTCAAAATCATTAAACTTTTTTAACTAAATTTTTGAATAGAAAATCACCTTCAAAAACTAGCAACATACTTCCTTGTACATTTACAATATTGAATAGGCTATCATGAAGACTTCTTATGGCCTCTTAATACTATCTTCCTCTCCTTTATTCATTGAAATTCCACTTATCCCATGTAATTTTGATTCTCACTTTTCCCATGGTTAATTGTATTAATCCTCATTCTCCTAATATGATTTTTCTCAACATGCATATTAAAATAACATGCATTTAATGATTAGGTTTTAGGGATATTAAAACAGGGAATAGAATTTATATACAGAAAATAATCTAGAAAGGTTTCTTTTGATTGATATAGATCTTTAATAACCCTTTATACCTATTTTTTCCCTCTTTAACAAAACTAGACCCTATTACTGTGTACTTACTTCTACTTAATTGTCAATGGTTTTTAGTTTGTTATTATTTTTTAGATGCACACCATTTATATAATATAAAACCATGCATCACTATTGGGGCCAACTTATAGATTAAAAACACTCTTGGTAAATGAAAACAACAAAAATTCCTAGATAAGGCACTCATTTATCCCTTTTGTGATAGTGAATTAGCTTCACACTTTGTTACTTCGTAAGAGCAAAGGGAAAATGGAGTATGTCTATGTATGTATAGTTAAGAATCACAATTGTACAATATTGAGATGGTGGGGTATTCTAAATTTTTTTCCACTAACTCATTATTTTCCTATAATAAGGTTTTGTTTAATTATGCATATTAAATTAGGTCCTTTAATAGGATATTATTTTTTGCATTTCTATTAATAAATTAAATGTGCAATATTGGGATGGTGGGATAGTCTAAAATTCTTTCCACTAACTCATTATTTTCCTATGATAAGGTTTTTTTTAGTTATGCATATTAAATTAGTTGTTCTAATATGATATTATTTTGTGCATTTCTGTTAATAAATCAATGTATTCAATATCATAAATATGGCATATATCCATTATATATTAATGCTATTTTTTTTAATTTCTTAGCATTTAAATACATAATATACACAATATTAAGCCAAAAAAAAAAAATGGTAACAATCATATTTAATAAAATAATACACCAATTAGTTATATGTGAAAATTTCCTCCCAACATCCACTTAATATTTCTAGAATAGGCCTCTAATGGGAAAGGGTAATGAGTGCATAATAATGAATTTGATAGACCAATTTCCCAACAAAATCATATTATTTTCACTTATGTATCAATCCAAACACACTCTTTTTATTTTTAACTTTCACAAACCAATGATTGGGTTCCATTGGTTTATCTTAATTTCCTCTTGGGATCTAGCATAGACTAGACAAAAAACATCTTTAATGTAGGTCCCTAGAATTCTCTACTAGGATCACTTTGTTAATACCAATAATTACTTATGCACATGGGAAAATTTTCTCAGTGAATTCCCATAATAAACATAACCATCATTATGTTATAGTGGTACCTTATGTTCATCATAAAATATCCTGATAGAGAGTTTGTAAAAGCACCACTAATGATATAATATAACCAAAAACATTGGAATATGCATGCATTCTAACAAGTCACCACTTGCCTATATAATAATGCCACATAAAATATGAGGTAACTAATCCAAAGGTTGATATGGCTTAGGACATCATTGAATAAAAAACCTAGGATTATAATAAAATACTATTATTTTTTCTTAGACCCTTTGAACCATCTAAACTCTCTCTCATTCCATTCTTATAGAACATTACCCCATATTAATTTCCTTCTTTCTCTACAACTAGAAATGTACTTTTATTACTAAAATTCAATGTACATTTTTTACATATTATATGGATTGACTAGATTTCATTCAACATGATATATTTAAGAATTTATAATCCTAGAACCAAGTAGTGTAGGGATTATTTAACAAACACACAAGGAAATAAAAATTCCTCTTACCTTTCATGAACAATTAGTAGGACTCATTCATGAATAAGACTATGTTTTCTTGTCCCTGTGGAGGATTTTCCTATAAAGATATTCTATTTTTACTTTGCAATGCTTCTACAAATTTCCAAATATCTACAGTGAACCTAGAATCAAACCTTATTAAGAAAACTATATGATTATACATGGATTATTTTAAAGCACATGGAATTTTATTTGCAAGAAGCCTAACAAGTATTGAAAACTTTAGAACAAGGTGAGAAGATATGGAGCTATAAATGAGAAATTAAATATGAAACACCCACATAACTTAAGTTGCTGTCATAGTTCACCATATACCTTCCACTCAAGCTAAAATAATCAAACACTTTCGTAGATCCCGAAAAAATAAATATGTAAATATATGTTATTATTTATGCAATATGCTAAAGGAGGAGATTTGTAAAAAATAACAACAAACTAACATCCCCTTTTTAATGAATTCTATATGATATTAAAATTAATATTCAAAGAGAATTATCATATAATCCTCTCTATTACAAGGCCATATTTAGTACATTCCCTTCCATTTTAATAATGATGGATGTGGCAAGTAACCATATAAAATTATATATATATATATATATATATATATATTAGTAATAATATAAAATTTTCTTTGCAATATAGTATATAAACAAATTTTATTTAGTGTAGGGTTGAATGATATGTTTTTGTGCATACAATTCATTCATCAATGAGGTATTTCATAAATAAAAACAATATATGTGGAAGAATAATTAGGAAAATTTTCTTGTATTAAGAAATTTATCTAAAAATAATTGAGAGGCATGGAAAATAGGATGTATTCACACAATTTTACCAAAATATGCAAATAATGTAGATAATGAAGTGGTAAATGATCATTTTCATAAAGAGCATCTCTTTTGAAACATTAGTAAAACCTCTCTAGTTTTTTTCCACATCTAATGAGTTAAGTATATTGAGGCTTTATCGACATTTATCTTATACATAATGCTACAAAATTATTAGGAGGATGAAATAAATGGCATCCTTTATCCATTTGAAGATGAGCCTAGTGGAGGTCATTATGGTACATAGATAATAGCCTTCAAAATATTGTATGATGGATACAATTGTCCTACTATAAGATGTTTAGAAGTATATTTTTCATAATCATGAGTACCAAAGAATAGGAAAATACCAAAAGGATGAAATTCAGTTGAAACCCTTGGTTTTGTTACAACCTTCTAACATATGAGGCATGCATTTTGTAGGGCACATTGGATTTATATGGAAATGCAATGCAACTTATAATACCATGAAAATTTTCACCCCTTATGAGTTTCTCTATAATAATAGTGTTGTATTAGCATGAAAAGGTAACTAGGCCTTGAGTTTTCAAAGAAGGGAAACATGCCATATATAATATTATAGTATTTAAGGATTTCATAGATATGTTGAATATTATATGGTTTTCCCTACATAATACACACATGTGGTGAAAAATTATTAATGAAAATTAGAACAACATATGAGAAAAAAATAACTTTCGTTCTTACTAGACATGGCCTCTAGATCTAAAAACAAATCATTGTCAATTTAAAAATTAATAAACACAATAAAAAAGAAGCAATTAAATGTGATTAACTATACCAATTTCATCAACCCATTTAAGTTCCCATTAAAAAGAAAAAAGAAGAGAGTTATAATTAAAATTACATTGTGGCAACCTCATAAAGGCACCAAGGCACCAAGGATAACGTCTAGTCCAAACACATGAGACAACATTGGATATATAATAAAGAAATACCCATCATGAAAACCATTGCAATAATTATGGGGTATAG
Source organism: Pinus albicaulis (assembly GCA_034641835.2). NCBI lineage: Eukaryota > Viridiplantae > Streptophyta > Pinopsida > Pinales > Pinaceae > Pinus > Pinus albicaulis. The sequence continues at coordinate 163,999,304 of CM076572.1, read as the reverse complement.
AAATATTGAAATTCATCCATTGTGACAACATCTCACAAAAACTAAAAGAAAAGTAAAAAATACAAAATGTCAAGAATCATAAATTTAGGAAAAGAAAGTGCATAAGAAATAACTAAACTTACTCAAAATATATAAGCTAAAATTCAATAATTAGAAATATCCCAGTACAAATATACTCTACATTAGGAAAGATACACATAATTTATATACACTCATGCTATTGTAGGCTTGAATCCATACAATATCATCATTAGAATAACTATCATCACCATCATCTTCTACCATTTCATCAAACTCACAAAAGAAACCTTCACTTTGACATCTATAAACAAGATATGTTAGAGATTTCATCAGCCATTTCTAACTTGCATTAATTATGTCCTTAATAAGATGTAAGATTTATAACCTAATATATTGTACAATAATATCGTAATGATGTATTCAAATACCTAACAATAATTTATTTATTTTTAATTTGGTGTGTACTTAAACATCAATATGCAAACTCTTATCATATCACCATACTAAATTCAGATTAGTAACATGGATTACTTAAGAAATGGACTCCACTTTTAGCATATTACAGGCCCTAAAAGTGTATGAAAATGCTAGGAGAGGAAGCATCAATACAATTGTAAATTCGACCATATAAACAAAAACAAAAGAAAGTTAGAACCAACATAAAAATTACTACAATTGAGGAAATAGAGTAACATAATGGTATTCTTAGTTTTCCAAGATAAAAAAATATTTTTTTTCTTCAAGAAAAAATTGAGCTTCTTCATTAATCCAATAAACCAATTCTATGATCATTTCTACCACTATCATACCTCCAAATGAATAAAATGACAAACTAAATTCAACAAGAATTTCACTTTTTCATCCAACTCCATTCATTTTCACTTATTATGTCTTCCAAGTACTCAGTTTATAGGCCAGCCCCATATACCTACACCATTTTCCATTTCCATACTAATGAAGATGAAAAAAAAAGCAATATTTTCAATATAAATGATATCCAAGTGTAGTTACATGAAGTTGTAAGGAAGAAGTATTTTTTAACTTTTATGGCAAGGTACAAGAAAAGTTGTGTGATTTTTCTATCTTGAATAGAAAATAAGGAATATACACTAAGCCATCCTATAAAAAAAAAATTCAATTCATTGATGAAAAATTATATCTAAGAATAAAAAAAACTAGTATACATATGAATCAACCATTCTTATTCATAGCAATCTATTGTACACCAACATATCAATTGTTATAATATTTTTAGTTTCCTAAAGCATATTTCAATATCATATGAAATTCCATGTTTTCACCTCAAAACATCAAACTTTTAGACATGAAAACTTATACAATTTAACACCACTTCATCAAAATCAATTCAAAAACTATAGGAATTCATATGAGTCTAACAAAATCAAAGGTATCACTAAATCAATGCTTGGTTAATTTTCTTTAAATAGCCAATGAGAATCGTATTAAATATCTTAATTAAAATATAACAGTTGTTATATCTACATGTAGGGGCTATAAATTCCTAAAGTTTCTAACTTTATGATTGAATTAATGAGTAGTTGGTAATGAAAAAGAATTTTTATATACACGTGGAAAAATAACTAGTAATTAATGAAGTTATGTCAAAATCCACACCAAAAGTATCTAATGGATAATTGAAAATGTGTTATAATTTTGAAATAATAACAAGAATATTCTCAACTATAACAGGCATACCATAATGAGGAAAGGAATTCATAGGAAAACATCCAAAACACGCTTGAAGTTACAAAATGCAGCCATACGAGTGAAATTTCATTGATCACAAAAGGATTGCAAAAATAGATAGTTTACTACATAGTTGATTATGGTATGTAAAATCATTTTTGGCATAAGTTAAATATACCATAATACTATTTCATGGTTTCCAAATGGCTATACTTGTTATATGAGTATCATTTGAAAGGCGAATCTCAATTACATATTATCACCCATAAAAATAATTACTTCTCTCCCATTCCTGTTGAAGTCCCTTAAGTACTTTCATCTTACATTAAATATTCATTTCACCTTTTTCATCCAAATCCATTCATTTTCACTTCATATGTCTTTGAAATATTCATTTTATGGGCCAACCACCAAATAAGCTCACCTCTTGTATTTCCATGACAATGAATAAAAAGAGAGACCCAAGCCTTGCACTATAAAATATATCCACGTGCGGTTATATGAATATATAAGAAATTGTACATTTTTCACTTTTATACAAAAGTACAAGAAAAGTTGTGTGCATTTACTATAAGAAATAAACGATAAGAAAGATACACCAAGTCTTCTTATAGAAAATTGTTTTCAATTTTGTGAGGAAACATGATATCCTAGAATTCTTATACACATGAATCTACTATGCTTAGCTAGTGCAATCCATTGTACATAAATAAATCAATTTCCATGAAATGTGCTTCACTATAGAAAGCTACAATATCCTATGTAATTCTATTTTTTCACCACAAAATATCAAACTCTTAGACATATCAACTTCTACTGTTAAACAACACTTCAACAAATGATTCAAAAACCTATATGAATGAATATTGATCGACAAAAATGGAACGTATCACTAAATCAATGTTTAATTAATTTAATTAGTTAAATATCCAATCAAAATCCTCATAAATTAATGCACACCTAAACATCCAAAACACCCTTCATGTTTCGAAATGCAACTCTATGAAGCTATGAAAATTTAGTGATCACAAAAGGTTTGACAAAATAGATACTGTGTTACTTAGTTGATTATGCTATAAAACCTTGTTTCATAGAGGATACATATACCTTAAGATTATATGGTTTTGTGAGCGTGATTTTATATGAGCATGGTTTGAAAGGTAAATCTTAGGGACACACCCTAACCCAAAAAATGGATATTTTTCCTTCCCATTCCTCTTGAAGGCTCATATTGTATCTAATTTAATATGACAAATTTAAGTTCCTTCCAAGGTAAATCCCCTCCCTAAATAAGGGTCCCTCTAGTATATGATATAGATAGCATCCTTAATTCCCCTCCCAAATAAACTCCCTTGCCAAATTATAGTCCATCTAGTATATGATTTAAGAAAACTTGTTTAAGTCCCTTCATCCATCATTCAACATTAATTTCACTTTTTTCATATAAGGCCATTGATTTCCCCCTCTTATGTCTTCCAAATTTTCATTTTGTAGGCCAACCACCATATATGTCCACCATCTTTCATTTCAATACTAATGACTATAAAAAAGATTAAAGCTTTTCGTTATGAAATATATCCAGACTTAGTTATATGAAGTTATAAGAAAACATATTTTTGTTCACTTCTATACTAAAATTTGTGTGCCTTTACTATATGAATAAACAATAAGAAATCTAAAATAAGATATCCTATAACACATTGTGCTCCATTCTTTTAGGAAAAATTATATCTACTTGAATCAAAAAAGATCTTAGACACATGATTCAACCTTACTTAGCCATTGCAATCCCTTGTACATGAAAATTCAATTTCTACGATATTTTGGGCTTCCATATAGAAACTACAATATGCTATGAAATTCCATATTTTCACCTCAAAACATCAAACTTTAAAACATATAAATTTCTACAATTCAACAACTCTTCATCACTAAACCCTAATTTCATCTTCCACCGGGGTAGGGTTTGCTATGAAAAAGAGACATAGGAGTAGAGGATCCATATGGTAGGTCATATCAGCAAGCATGAAGCCAGACCAACTCATAAACATCATGCCTCCATCATTTTCCAAGAATTCATTCCAAGAGTCAAGCCATTTGTCACTCATAGGGCCAATTTTGCTTCAAACTATGTTTCTGGCCAAACTGAGAAGAAATTAACAAAAGTGAGAGAGGTTTTTGTCCCTCATAGGTCAAGGAAGAAAAAAATCCTTAAGTGTTTACACAGGTATCATGGTTTGGGAGAAATTTCAAATTTACAAGTGCTACAAGAGGTTTGTTGCACTTATGGAGTGACCTTGACCTATATGAATGCATATCAATCCAACAAAATGAAATCTATCACTAATCAATATTTAGTTAATTTTCTTTAAATATTCAATTGAAAACCTAATAATTATTTCATATTTATTATAATTTTGAAATTATGAGAATAATATGCTTAAAGACAATAGGTTCATCAATGGGATCAAAGGAATGCATACTAAAACATCCAAAAGGTCGTTCATGTTACCAAATCCAACCATATGATATGGTAAAAAAATCAGTGATCACAACATGTTTCAAAGAATAAATAACATGCTACAATGTTGATTATGCACTATAAATTAATGTTTGGAAAAGAAGAAATAGAGCTTAAGACCAGTTCATGGTTAACAAATGGTAGGATTTGCTATATCAACATGGTTTCAAAGTTAATTCTCAAGGACATACTTCTTAAAGTTCCCTCTAGTATATGATTTAGGTAAACATCGTTAAGTATCTTCCCAACTATATCCTATATTAGGAAACAAATACGAGGGTTTGAAAATCCATACAATATAACTAGCGTCACTATTATGATCATCTTCAATTATTTTGTTAGCCTCATGTGAAAAAACTATCCCTTTGACATTGGTTATCATATGGAAATTTCACAGTCATATATACGAATTAATCGACACTCAAATTTAGTGATCAACACATATCGGGGTGACATTTCTAACTCAAAAAACCATGGGCAAGAAAAATCAAAAGCTTTCCTAAGGGAAGTTAAAAAAATTAGACTGCTTGGGTGCATCATTACCAGAAATTATGAGTCACATGATTGTTTCTTCCATAGGCACGTAGAGTGAGAACCTCAGGCTACAAACTTCTTTGATAAACATTCCAAATCTTGAAAGGATGCGTTGATAAATTTGAGCCTTGAGCCCCAAGAAGCCTTAAAGGAAAGGAATTAGTAGCTCCCATATCATTTATGAGGTGAACCAAAATATTGATGAGCCAAAGGGAGGAGGAGTGTCCAAGAAATTCTACGAGAGACGAAAATAAGAAGAATAGAAGTATTATTCTTCTTCAAAAATTGAACCCTAAGTAATCAATAATTTCTATTGGGAAGAGGGTTTAATCTTTGAGAGATTATTCATACTTCTTTGTGTCGTAGAGGAAGCTTACAAAGATATGGAGGAAAGGAACTTCCTTGTTGAGAATTTTTTGTTACTTACAGTGATTTGTTTACCCATATTTTTCCACTATCAACAACCAATTGCTTGTGATCTCCTAGGACGAAACAAATAACTCCAAGAAAATTTTATTTGGTACTCCATAGCAAGAAAAACACAACCACATCATGGTGACTGAACTAATTTCATTTCTTTGATCTAAGGGTTTCTTTTGTAGGAACTTCTCTATGCATTTTCATTCCATTGTGCTTATATTACATCTCTAAATAAATTTCAAGACCTCTTTGTTGGGTATGTGTTATATTCTTTCCAAGACTAGTCCCACACGCTATACTTTGTGATAGCGACAAGTCTGAATGACTTGGAGCGGCGCCAGCGCGTTTTTACAGCATGCGGTCCCACTCATATGCGGACCCACCCATGTTTTGTGCATGATTTTTCACATGGTTTTGGGGTACGATTGTTTTCGGCCCCTGGTATTTTATAGATCTGGTCAAGGGAACTACGGTTATGTTCTAATCCAGGGTTAATGGATTGGGGTTTATGTATGCTTCGGCATGTATATATATGTGTTGTAACACTAAAAGGAATATAATGAAAAATCAAGCTGGTCGTCCCAATTTGGCATCCAGGGGAAAATGTCTGTGTTTATCTGTTTTATGGTTTATGCTCTCGCTATTGTTTATTTTCTGTTATAAGATTCATGTGTAGATAATTTCTGTTCAGGGTTAAAACCTACACTCTTGGACTTATTTTTAGTGGGAAACTTGAATGTTAAATTTTTTTCATTGGTATTTTGTCTATTTGCAAAGGAAAAATAGTTTGCTTTACATAGAGCACAAAAAACCATTGTATTTTTTTTTTCCTAGGTGATTGGGAGCCTTTAATGAATTTCGTTCAAGTTTCAACATTTTTTCGAGTTTGATGGTTTACTAATAATTCTTAGTAGATTAATTACATACTATTTTCTTTCAATATATATTTTTCCCATAGCTTAATTGATGGGAAAAGTAAGTGGCCACATTCCACATATCCTTTTCAATTTATTTTTCTATTTTTCACAAGCCACATAGCTTAGTTAGTAAATGATTATGTGGCCCACTATCCACTTATCTTTTTTTATAACCAAAGAATTTTTATTTCATTAGTTTTTGGGACTAGGAACAAGTGTTACTAAAGAAAGTAAGTAACCCATGCTTCCCTTGAGTCTTCTAGATGATCCCAAAATTGCATATGAAATATTTGTTAAAGCACTTGAGTTTTATATCTCCCTTTAGCGATACATAGTGTAATAGCAAAAATATTAAGTGGCCCACTACCCACATATTATTTCTTTTTCATGCAAGGAACAATCGAAACTTAGTTTAATTAGAGGATATTGTAAAGGATCATTGCATATCCACATATTATCACACTTTGTATGTTCACTATGCCACTTGCGCCCATATTACACATCACACACTAAGCTTCTATAAGATTTGTGCAAAGGTCATCTATTTTTCGAAGGTTTTGTACTTATTTTATTTTTTATTACATTCTCATGCCATAAGTAAAGAAATAGTATTAAAAGAAACCATAACTAGAGCCAACTATATTTCTCCATAGGGTTCATAAAATAATTTATAGTTGAGGTTAGGACCATGGGGGGTAGGCATCCCATAAGACGCTATGGCATTCTACATTTTTGAAACTTAGAATTTGACTTTTAGGGTGATTCAAATCCTTTATCATTGCATGGAAAAGACTACTCAAGGACCTTGGAGACCCGATTTAGAGCGACTTCGGCTTTTAGTCCATTCTATGTGGTACTATATGGGGCTACCTCACCTATATAGTTCTCGGTACAGGTAACTAATTACCAGGAATCTAAGGAATTGAATTCTCATGTGGGAAGGAGGTATCTTAGTGGAAAAAATATGGCATCCTTTCCCTAAAGGTGGAGGTGTGAGAAGCACTAAATACTATTTCATTGGCTTGGTTAATTCTTTTGGTTACGAGAAGTGTCATGAGTTCTTCGGGATGTAAGGATGCATTACTTTGAGAGTTTTAAGGATGAATAGGTCTTCATAATTTCTTTTATCAAACGCACAAAAAAAAAAAAAAAAATCCAAATTTTCTTATTTGATTCATCACATAGAATAGCTTAAAGGAAAAGTAACCACTTATTTTTCACATTCTTGTATGCATGTCATTTTTCTTTGATATATAGTCCCATCCATAATCAGCAAAATTAATACAAACTTGACACCATAGGGGAACCCATATTCCCATTTCACTCTAGGTTCTTTCAAAACCTTCCCCCATTACATAGAGGTGTGCATGGTCTCTCGCCATTTAGGCATAGAATAAACCACACAACCATTATGATAGGATCATCCTTTATCGATGCAACTTTGATTGGGACCCCTCCCCCTTAAAGTACCCCTTTCAGCGCCCCTCAAGGTTCTCCACATGCTTAAATTTTGGGTAGCCAATACACAATGCCTCTAGTGAGTCCTCGTGGTTCCCATCAGGGTAACCCCTCTCACACTTCCCCGCAACTAACTCCTTCAAACGTTGTTATTCAAAATAATTTTACAGTGGAAAAAAAAACCAAGTTTCATTTCTATCTTCCTTAAATCTCCAATATTTGAGAAATTAAAAAAAAAAACCACTACACATGGCCATATTTTCCCACCCATTCCTACAAAGTTACCTTCGAATATCCAAAAATTCAAAGTGTAACAAGGGGTAGACCCGAGAAACCATGTTATGACTTTTCATGTGCTACTAATCCAAAAACATCACTGATGACAACATTAACATCCAAAAATTTCAATGCACCCTCACAGGGCCAACAGTGAAATGGTATATAGGGGAGACCTTACATTCCCATGCAACCTTTGACTCTCTTTCCATGGCTTTTCTCACTTTTTTCCAATTCGAAATCCGTTGAGATTTAGGATTGAAGTTTTTAATCCATTTCAAGAAAACATCGACCACACATATTTCTAACCACATCCATGAACGAAATAAATTTCGTAGCTTATGAAAATCTCATATAGAAAAAATACGTATCTTCAACTTATTCTTGAGATTCCTCATCTCTGAAATATCAAAGGATGCTGCCTCCTAAAGGCCTGAAAACAAAGAATAGGTTATCTAAAAATCTCAACAATATTATCTCATATACTCGCAATCATGATACCTCTATCATGTCCTCCAATATTCTCTTAACCTCCTATATGTTAGACCAGGTAATAGGATAATCAAACACTGCAAAAGAGTTGATCAGAACCATAGCTTAGAATCAACGTAGAAACATTGATGAGCAACCTCGAAACATGTATGCTGGCTAAAAAACTTACCAATAGTAGGATCCCACACCTTCAGCACAACCACAATCCAATAGGAGATATTATCCTATTCAACCTTCATCCACTCAAAATATCGCTATGAAAGTTAACCAATACCCTCCCATGCAAGGTAACGAGTACCCTCCGAGAAACAGTGGTCAATAACCTCCCATGAAGGGTACTTAGTACCCAACCACCCAAAGAGGTTAGTACCCTTATAGGTTCGAGGAGGAAATTTCCACTTCCAAAATCTTGTATTCCAAACAAGGACAAGGGAGTACCTATTTTCCATTTTGAGCACCCCAACATAATAAGCCTCCAACCCAGCCTAGTACTGGGGTGAATTTTGTTCAACCATATTTATAGAAACAACAACAATCATTTGAACAAATAAACACCCAAAACCCACCTAATAGTATTACGAAGAAAGGAAATAAAAAACAAAAAGGGGAATCTTGAAAATGGGGAAACAACCAGTAACAACCTTTGCGAGCGCAAGATCGAGGAATCCCAACCAGAATCAAAACTAGGGTCAGACCAATAATAACCCACATCAGTAAAAAATAAACGTTAGTCTATGAACTAAGAATTATTGTGCTGTTTGCAGATATTATGGCCATTATACCCATCATTTCCCTCAACTCCATCGGTTGAATAGGATGAAATATGCGAGAGTGCAAGGGGAAAAAATTGATCAAGACTTATGCACAAAAAAAATAGAATACATATATAAACATAAACACATAGATGCAACATAAATAAAACTTCCTTTAATTAATATCAAATAATTTAAATATGCTCACATACAAAATGGAAATAAACTAGCTTGGGCGATGGTAGCTTATTTATGACAAGAGATGCGGCATCTATTTTCTCTACCTCGAAATGTACAACAACCCAACTGTAGTGCGATTCCAAAATAATCATGGAACGACCAGTTGAAGGAACACAAAGGTGTCCGAGGTGGTATCACAGTGCATCATATAACTTCTCATATGTGTTGCAAAATTCTAGATATCTCTTGTAAATATGTGGAAAACACGAAGTGTCATACCCACACGAGTCAAGAACAATGGCTAGTGCCATAATAGGTGGTTGGATGAGGAATTATGAAATTTTTTTGGGGTTACTCTTCTTTTACTTAATTTTAAAATAGAACTGTTGCAAATATGTCGACCATTTCTGATGGTGATTTTTTCGGAACTTCCCTTGTGCTTGTATGAACTGTAGGGGTCGATGGTTTGTGTGGATGACGTTTCCTTCCTGAGAATGTAATGCTTCCATTATCAGCAAAATTAAACAATGGAATAAATATGTTTGTCATAAGTTGGATACTTTGATATTATGTCTGAAAGTGTCTCACCGTGATATGTCATTCGATTCCCCTGCTGAGTAATAAATTCACTAATAGCATAGTCGAAGGCATCTATATAAATCTCAAATGGTTGATGTCATGAATAGGAGCATCATATTAAGGTTGTGTCCACAATATTATTCTTTACCTAAGGGTAAATAATAAGGAAAACAAATTTCCTAGTCTAGGAAATGATCTTACTGCATTAATTTTCACTGATCAAAGAGATGGCAGTGGGCGGTGGTACATATGGTATCCTCTACAACGTATTTTCAAAAGTAGTAATAATAGTATGAGGCCTTGAATCATACACAACATGTCACTTTCATAAGTATGCTTAGCCTAATAATAGATCACCAAATTCAATAGGAGAAACATCACACCATACCTCATCTCTGAAGGGTTTGATTTTTTAGGGGTGGCGACACTGCTCAATGATGCGAAGATCTCATCCTTGGTGAAGCAACCTGATGGTGTCTGACTACGGGTGTGTTGTGGTTGTTAGGCCTAGACTCTTGAAAAAACCTTCTGAAATGAGGTTATTTTGGCTCACGCTGTCGACAATGAACTACAACGGAGAACCCTTCACCCACATCTGTGAGTGGAAGAGATGCTCCCAATCTTATGGATCTTCGGGCTCATCCTTATGGATCTTTTTGTTAGAAAAAATGGCACTAGGCTCTACATCAATAGTCTTCTTCCCTTTATCATTCCCCTTGTCAAGTTCTGACTTAGAGGCAGAACCCGCATCTAATTCAGAAGCCTTCAACTCATCCACTAGTCACTGCTTGGCTCGACACTCAATCGTATTGAGAGTGCGGCTCTTATGGAACTCACACCACTTTCCTATGAACTTGTCTCTCCTTGTGGTGTTGTTATTTTCTTATGAATTTGAGGGATTTTCCTAGGTCACATCACCTTGGGTTTCTCCTTTGTTCTATGGTTTTCGAGTACATTTCCCTTGCTTCATATTCACAGAGCCAAAATCTCGCTTCTTCTGTTTAAACTTCTTTTTGACATAGAAAACATGTTGATAAGAGACACTAAGCGAGGATATATCTAGGAACTCCATTTCGTCCTTGATGTAATTATGTAAACAACCGTGGTACTTGAGTACCAAATATCACTCAGAATCCTTCATACCCAGCTTCGTGCCAAGGGCATGAGAACCATTTGTGAAATCTAACACATCTTGGTCCCTTCCTTGCCACAACCTGGTCCACCGTATGTATTTCTCTTGATATCCCTCGAGAGGGTAATATTGTTCCTTGATGGCATCTCAGAAATAATTCCAAGAAGTTGCAGTTGAAAATAGTGAGGATTCCCTTTCAGAATTTTTCTCACAGTAGGTTTCCCACTAGTCCTTGACATGGGGGGAAAGCTTTGAGGATTCCAAAAGTAATCCCGTCTCAATTAGAAAATTCATGAACCTAAAAATATCATTCCAACATATTTAACAATCTATTTTTGGAATTTTCATCTATTTGGCCTTGAAATATGGGAATTTCAAAACTTGTACATTAAAATGAGGGGCACCTCCAGATTGGCTATTGAAGGAAGATGCGTTGAATGTGGGTAGTCATCAAAGGATCCACAAAAATTTATCCATCATCACGTTCCTTTGTTTCTTGAAGGCCTCCTTGAGAAATTTTTTCGAAGGATATTCTGCTCCTTCGTCTTTATTTTCTTTTGCCATAGGAGGCCATCGAGGTTTGTGAGGTTGATCTTGTAAAGTTTCAACCAGTTCGAGCCCTAAATCCTTATACTCTAAACTCTTTGGGGACATAAAAAAAAATAAATAAATAGCAGGCCACTCTTATACCAATGATCCAAACTTATGAAAAAAAATTTAGAATACATATATAAATATGAAGACAAAGATGTGGAAGAAATAAAAATTGATTTCATTAATATTAAATAACTGAAATATTCTCACTTACAGAACGGAAATAAACTAGCTCAGGAAATGGTCTCTTATATCTAAGAAGAGATGTGGAAGCTACATGCCTCTAAAATCTATTAGAATGGGGTTCAAGGAAATTTTTATTATTTAACAAGCGAAACCCCCAACAAACTCAAACCCCAACCCCAGGAGATGGAATACCAAGAGTTTGTGGGCCCAGTTGGGGTTAATTGGGAAAACAAATTATTGGCTCATAAGTTGGCCATATTATCTCCATTTGGCATGTACAATACCACGTTGTAAACACATCTCTACATACTACACTATTTTACACAATCTATTCCTACGGATACAAGCTTGCAATGTACCTAAAAAAACATTGTTTAGGGGGTCAAAACTCCTCCAGAAGTTGAGGACTAGAAAAAATGCTAAAAATAGTAAATTATGCTATAAAAAAGGAAAATGATGAAAGTGATTGAAGGTCTAGCTGGAAGAGGAGGGTTTCTACTAATATTCACTTATATCAGTCCTCCCTCCTTAGGAATTAATGGTCCCCATTGTGTGCAGATCCTCCATAAGGTGAGGAAATGTTGGTTGAAGCTCGTCCCTCATGAAGCACTTGCCCTAGTGAAGGAGTTGGCCTGCTTTGACAACTCGATAAATATTGATCCTATCATGGAAGGTGTCATTGATATAGATGTCCATGATATGATCCATTGTGGGCAGTTCCATGGAGTATGGGCTTAACTCAGTTGGTCTAAGTTTTTCTGCAATGTTAGATATGTCAAGTAGTGGTGGAAAGTATGGCCGAAGGCAGTCCACAATAAACCCTAGGTGCATACCAAGGAATGATGGAATTTTTAGCTTAAATGCAACATACCCTACAACATTGGTGATGGTGTATGACAGATATCGCAGTGGGAAAAGTTTGCATTAGGTCCGAGCGAGGTGCTCCTTCTATAAAATGTAGCCAAACTTTGTCTCCCAGGTTAAGCTTGTATGGCACGTGAGGTTGATCATGTCCTTTCTGTTACTTAGTATTATATCTCTAAAATATGTTATGGACCTACTCATGGATGTTCTGAATGCAATTAATGGTTTTTTTTCCCCTAACAACTTCAAATTGGACATGAGCTGAATATTCCTCGGTTGCTGCAAATGGCACGACCACATCAATCGAACATAGTAGCTAGAATCCCAATCCCTACTAAAAGGGGTTGTGCCAAGTTGAGATATGGAGAGTTCTATTGTATAGGTATTGCAAATAGGGGAGTATTTCATCCCATGTGTGTTCATGCTTGGAGTAGTACATATGATAGAATGTTTTTCCATCAGTTTAAGGGTGGAAATATGAGGACCTAGTGAGCTTGGTATCCCACATCGACCAGAGACTTGACCCAAATATAATTAGGAACATGCTATCAATATATGATATAATGGACTGTGGGATCCCAAAGTATACCCAAAAACATTTAAATAACAGCTTAGTAGTGGATTCTTATGTGATACTCTTGTTGCACACCACCAGAATGGCCATCTTAGAGAATTTGTCGGTAACCAAAAAAACATAGTCGATTCCATGCTTGGTAGAAGGAAGGCCCCACATGTAATCCATGGAGATGGATTCCTAAGGTTGACTAGGATTATGTAGTGGAGTATATAGGATTTTATTCTTCATAGTCGGTTTGGTAATGGCAGATGCAATGCACGATTTGATGGACATCCCAACATCTTATCGAAGGTTTGGCTATTAAAAATACTTCTACAACACTGCCATTATTCTCTATACCATGAAATTTCCACCAACCCAACTGTAGTGCATTTCCAAAATCATCTTCACATACTCTCTTGAAGGAACATATAGGTGTCCCAGGTGGCATAACAGTGTATCCTGGAGGTGAAAATTTAGAAATTTCTTGCCTTCTAGGATAATTTTTGTATGTGTTGTTAAATTCAGCTTTATCTTGTAAATATGTGGCCACCCAGAAGTCTCATTCCCACAATAGTCGAGCATCGTGGTCATTTCCCCAATATGTGGTCTGTAACACCCTCCTCCAACATCTACCCAAGTAATTGGCAAACCAGGGTAAAGATTTGATGAAGAGTTACTATGATCTGATTCAACCTCCCACATCACCTTAAGGAAGTGGAGTCGACACCAGATAAAAAAACATACCTTTTCCACATGCTACAAGACACCTAGAAGCCATCCCAACCTTTTAGAGTGATAGCACCTACATGAAACTGACTATTTCAATCGTCAAACCCCTCATCACATGTTTGACATGGGTAAGAGTGCGAATGGGACCCTCCAATCACACGCACAACATGGCATGCATGGGAATAGGGAATTTTACCAATATTTATGAGCCTGCAACCTCGATTTATGTGGAATTGTTTCAGGCCTAGAGCCTAGGTCACTACCAAGAATACCATGATACTTTTATACATGAAATATAACATCTATAAAACTATGTAAATACAAACACTTGAACAAGGACATAACTGGACCCCTTCTAGCCATGATAGGCATTTCATAAAACATGTCACAAATATGTAATATATAGGTTTAAATAACATATTTAAGCATAGGATTCTCATACTTATCATAGAATTGATAAGAATAATTATTTCCTCTTCACATTAACTACATTACCATATATTTGGCCACAAATACATTTTTCATTCCTTTACAAATCAAAACATGATGAGAGCCATATAACATCATTATCATAAAAAAAAGATCATAACTAGCACGTAAACAAAAAATATTAAAATCACATAAAAACCATATAATCCACATAATAATAATCATATTCGCCCATCAATACAAGAGGAATATAGGTCTTCTTTCCATAATAAAAATGCAATCAAGTCTAGTACTTCCACGTTCTACCTGACCATTGACATGGCTGAGAAAAGTCTCTCTTTAGCTAGTCACCCTCGTGCCATATTCCAAGGGTGAATGTGGGATCTCATAAAAAATATCCATAAAAACTAATACTTATCATTTAATCAATCCTTAGCTTCTACATTTATCCTTTGTCCTTTTCGTATTCCCACCAGATCGTTTGCCACATTCAACAAACACCTTGTTCCTTCTCTTCAACCACATACACATACATAGAGTGTACATCACAATGCATACATCCATACATAGAGTAAAACACCACACAATACATACACCCTCACTTGACACCAAACATAACACATACACCTACATCTGGTGTACAACACAACAAATACATCTACACTTAGTGTATGACACGGCGCAATACATATATGTACACAAAGTAAAACACAACGAATACACATGCTAGGATACAAATGAATACACTATGCACATTCACAATACCAGACATACACAAAACACCAATTATTGCATGTCCACAATAAAATGTATGCACAACATAGCATGTATGACATGCACAGAATACCACATGTACAACAATACCACATGCATTACATGTGCACAAAATTATATGTACACGACACCACCTACACAACATGTACACAATGCCACATGTACACCACACCACCTATACAACATGTACAAAATGCCACATGTACACAACACCATATGCATGACATGTACACAATACCATGTGTACACTGTGCTACATGAATTACATGTACACAACACCATATGTAAAACATGTAAACAACACCACATGCACATAGCACCACATGTACAATCATGAACACAACACCATATGCACAACATGCACCGCATATCTAACATGTGCACAACACCATATGCACATAAAATTTCATATCCAACATGTAAATAACACGATCTATACCCAACACTACATATGAAATATACACACAACACCATACATACAAAAATCATACAACATCATATGTACACAAAAATACATATGTTGCATGTGCAGATAACCATAGGTACAATCACTAAATATAAAACATGTGCAACATATACAAAATAGTAGTACTGCACACCCATATACCACACACTGATGCCACAAATAAGCCTTGCTTCTAGTGTCATTCCACTACCCAAGCATGCAACATATCACACTACTTTCACTTTGTTTCAGCATTACCTATCCATAACATAAACATAGGCGTAGTACAAGAATATAATATAAATTCATGTCCACATGATATTTAACTTGTAGATATGTCATGGTTACTCTTCCCATTTGATTCCTCATAAGACCAAGAACCTTTTATGTCATTCATGTGCATAAAAAATCATTCCGCCACGAGAATGATCCATGAAAACCCTATCAGATAACAACATAAATACATACATATATATCTATATAGACATCAACATAACCATGATCACAACATAATTACCAAATAGCATAAGGTCGAGGTTAAGAGGATCTCATTTATTTATGCACACAATGCACAACATTGATGAAAACTATTCCCAACATAGGCAACACATATGACACCTCATATCCATTTACATTACATTTTAGGTTGCATGTCTCAAGCTTGTTCTACCAACGTCCATTTACCACAATGGAACCAACCAATCCAATCGAGTGTCATACACCTACCTTTAACTTCCCTCACTCATGGACTGAGCTTGATCTAAGTCTTACATGACCTATTGGGTACCACACAACTCTCCCCAAGCTCTATCAACTTTCCCCTTTCCTAACTAATTCGCAAGACTCTCAAAACATTAAAGGTAAGAACAAGAAGAAAAAATAACAAGACCATGAAAACTAATAACAATACGACACCTCTAGCAAAGTGGCATGATAATACACTAAAAATAGACAAAAATGAAAATCAAGCACAAACATATCATAAAAGACCAAAACGCACAATACTAGCAACAAACACCATGACTTGATCCCCCATGGGTTCCCAAAGCTTCCAAGGGAAATCTCAGCCCAAAAATTTTCAAATATTTCATGGAAGTCTCTTTTTCCATGTAACCCCCTGCATCATACTTCCATAAACACATAAGTTCCAGTGCATAACAAAATCTAACAGTATACCAATTATATTACCTTTTTTTTCCAATCATGTTGCCCCGTAATACAACAAATATATTAATTTAAAATAATGTTTAGCAAGTCTAACAACCATGTCATAATAAACAATCAACTCACAATAATTAGTGATAATATAAAATTCTACAACTATCACCTACTTACACTCAAGTGCATATTAGTTGTCTCAACACATATTTGTTAGTATAACCATCTTAGAGCAAGATCATTACCTCATGAAATATTATAGACACATACTCATATAATTCAATTAATCAAATATTTAAACAAAATATAAACATACCACATTAGATAAATCAACTAGATGACATAATATACACCAAAAAATCAAATATAAAATAGACGACATAATCCAACAGTCAAGCACGAAGTAGAAGAAATAAGGAGACACATACCTTAATGTATCTTAGGGAAGGCTATCTTGTCTGGCACAATCAATCTAGATTAGCATGATATAAATGAAAATACAACAACTCAAATATAAATAACTCCATGATATACATAACAGTAACTAACTAACATGTTCACCTCATAATTTTATAAACAATTGTCATTTATGCACAAAAATCACATGTGCACAATCAGTCCAAATTAGTACGACACAATATCAAAAATATGTCATCTCATACATGAATTTCATAACCATAACCATATATAGAGACCAATCCAGATCAAAAGGATACATATAACATGAAAATATTAATGAAATAACCCTAATCATCAAGTTAAATAACATAAAAAAAAAACAAGTTAACATATAACATAATCATCAACAACATATAACATAATCATCAAGTTAAGTATCATATAACAATCAATAAGTTACTCTTATTCATGACTATTTGTGATGCAGGCTGGCCCTGCAAACCCAGAATCTCCCCATGACTATGCATATAAAAATGCATCTCCCTAAATTGCCCAATAAAAACTTCAAGTCGAGCAATTTCACAATTACTATCAATTGCAGAAGCTCCTCCTTAACATATGGTTCAAAAAACCAAAAATCCAATAATCAATTTACTTGCATTTAAAACCACACCTCAATTGGCATTTACAACCAAATCATACTCTCACTATCCTCTATATGACTCTTCATTAATATTCACTTATGCAATGATTTCTCTTCAACCTAATATAATGCCCACTCTCTTTTCCCCATATGGCAATTCCATTCATATTCTCATAAAACCTTCAAACTTCATATGTAAGATTTCTTCCATCCATGAAAAACCTTTTCCATGAGGTTCAAACTTCTCAAATTTCTAGAATCGAACTTGGTTTATTAAAACCCAATACATATATTGCGCCCAAATCCCAAAGGTTTAACAATTTACATTGGTTCCATTAAGTATGTGCACCTTATTTTTTTTCTGAGCTTGACATTGTTTATTCAACCCAACCTTTACGCAAATTATTTAAAATGACATTGGCCCACACACCATTACACATTGATCATTGGATTTAACTATGCAACATTCCTCATTCAGTCAACGCAATAAGAAATATGCCACGACTTTTAATACAGATATGCTTACCTCATGAACGCTTCTGCAAATTCAAGTGTGCCTTTACTTCATTCAAGTTTGATTAATGCCTTATGTGCCAACAACTATGAACGTTGCACACACACCAGTCTCAACAGCGTGATGCCACTGTTTTAACGTTGGTTTTTATACTTGTTGAACACCCTTCAACGCACAGTACCACTGCAGACTCAATCTTAAACGCAGTTTTGTAGTTCTGCTCACCATAGAAATTGAATTCAACGTTGACTTCTGCTCTGCGTTTGATGCAAACGCGCTCTCTCTGCATCCTTAATGAATTTACCTTTTACCAATTCCAACGCATTTAGTTCATTTAAACTACTCTTCGACATTTCACAAATCGAATTTTCAATCTTCACTCTGCACCTCCTGCATTTATCAATTATTGTTCCATCAATTCAAAATAGACAGAAAAAAAATTATACGCCCTTTCTGAATTCTATCTTGTTCAATGCTCAGGACCTGTGCCTACAACACTCAACAATACCATCAGATCCAAAACCCAGACTAACATATAATTCGATTTCATCCTTCTGACAAACAGAGTTTAATCTCTATTAATTAAATTCCAGTTTACTGCATTATATGGGTTTTCAACCAATATACCCAGATATCCAGCATCCATTTTGAGACTGAAAGTCAATTTCAATACTGACCTTAAAGGATCACTATTAATTATTGACTATTGTTTGCAAAAAATCTGTTCCATATAGAACTTTCACCTTTCAAAGGTTCCACTTACAATCAATTCCAGCAATTGTGCCAACTTTTATTTCATTATTACTTCCAGTTCGGTGTTAGAATGCGTTCTCAATACAACCCCAATTACAGAAATGAATATACAGCTGTTCAATAATTGATACACACAATTCTGAAAAGCACTTTTCACATTAACAAATGGAATACTTACAAAATTTGTTTTTGGCCATATATTCAAATTTCATGGCCCTTCCATTGCCCGAAGGCTTACAAACATGGCTATCCAAACCTCAGTTCTCAATCACTCTAATCTCACCTCCCCATTTTCCTTTGAGGCCTATCAATTTATACAAATTAAAAATGCACTAATTTGAGTTCAACCGCTTTAATATCTTAACAAAATCCACAAATATCTCAACACCCCTAAAAGATAGATCTTTATCCCTAAAACTATGAAACTAATTCTATCTTAGGCTTCCTAATTATCTCTTAGATATCTCTCATCTAATTTCTCTCATGTTTTCCAGTTGTTTGGAAACATTTACAAATTCTCACAAATAATTAATTAAAATATAATTTAATCACTCAAAAACAATATTAATATTTACATGAAATTAATAATTTCTCAAAAACATGAGACCCCTAGTTTAAATAAAAATACAAGGTATTTTCCCAAGCTAATGCTCCTGCATCAGACTCCCAAGGTTGAAAATGATCATGATCTCCTGATCATGCGTTTTAAATCTTCGTTCACCTGGATCCCACACTTTTTTCTGCAAGTTAATATCTATTGGTTGCTACTTTTCTCTAGGTCTCCATATCTTATGTTGTCTTGCTCCACTCGCTACACTTTCACAATCTGTCTCTGTCTTCATTTCGCTGCTGCTGATGCTTCTCTTCCTATTTCCTGCTAATATCTTCCTCTGAGATACTTTCATCATGATTCCTCTGATTACTTCAGTTTCTCGATCCAATAAATCTTCAGACTGTTGATTTCTTGCTATCTGCTGAGCTAAGACAGCTTGCTCAGTTCTTACTCATTCAATTTGTATTGTCACTTGCTGACTTCTTTCTTGCTCCATCTGTACTGCCACCCAATCATCCATGCCCTCTTGTCTTCTACAACGGAAAACTTCTTTACTGACTTCTCCTATTAGCAATTTACAGAACTGGTACATTGTGTACTTCTTTCTGCTATCTTCATCACTCTGCATCTGCAATTCCCAATTCTGCAATTGAGATTCTTCCTGCACTGAATTTTGATCATTTAGCATCCTTTCCAGCAACATAACGTCCTCATCCCATGGATTTGAAATTTCCACAGAATTCTCGTCTTCCTTCATTTGACTGCTCAACTGAGTCAAATGTTCTTCAACACCTGCAATAACACCTGCATTCACAAAACACTTGTTAAAACAAAAATCATAAGGCATCAGTGCCTTGTCCTCCTTTGCGAGCATTTCAGTATGCTGTTCTGAATTTTCCATCTCAATCAGCACATCAGTATGCTGATTTTCTCTTCCAAAAGAATTCTCTAAAGAACTCTCAAGACTATCAACCAGTCTTTATTGTACATCATCTGCCTCCATGATGTATTTCTGCTCTCGTTCACTGTACTAAACTCTTCCGGCTACAATCTCTCTATCATACTCTGAATTCTCCAAAAAGTATTCCACCAATGCAATTTCTCTGTGGCATTGCTAAAGCATATCATAATCATGTACCATCCCTGCATTCATACACAAATTTTCAGTTTGAAAACTACAAGTTTCAACAGTCTCAACTGTTGGTTCATATACCAGCTCTTCAAGCTGATCATCTTCTTCATTCACATGAACTTCTTGTTGTACTGTAACAGCTTCAAGTACAAACGCATCACTACTTTCTTCTTCCGAGTACTTATCTCCTGAAAGACTCTTTTCCACACTTGCAACAGCTTCACAAGATTGTGCATCCTCTTCAGTAAAACCTGTAATCACATCACAATTGTCAGCTATAAAAATACAAGATTTCACATTATCCAGTTGATCTGGATTTTCCCAATAACTCAAGAAATCATCAATGATCTCCTCTTCTATTTCATCAATGGAAACGTCCACTTTCAACTCAGCTGCTCTGAGTTCTTCATGTCTCAACTGTATACTCATCATCTACTCGAGCTTCCTCAGCTCCTCTGTTAACTGCATGTTTATCTGTTGATCTCTTTTCTGTTGTAGCCTCTGCCACTTCACTCTCTTCCTTATGGTCCAACCATGTCTCTGGTTTCTCACATTTTCCTGTAACAACTCCATCTATAACTTGAGATAAATAGCGATCTCAACTTTCTCTCTCTCATACTCTTCATCAGTCAACTGCTTCAATATGTCGTTTTCCTTGGAATCTTTCTCTTTCATTATACTATGGCCTCTTTCTGAACCTCTTCTCTCTCGTTTATGACTTTTAGTAGTCATATTCTTCGCCATGAGTTTCTCACCCATGAGTTGCACCAAGCCTCTGCAACAGTAAAATCCTCTGCTGCCACTTACCTCACTAATCCCTTCCTCTGGATCTGGTCTCTTGGTAATCACTGGTCCTTTGTTGGAACCATTTGAGCATTTCTCCACTGCTCCTTCAAGCTTCTCTCATCTGCAACTTTCAAGAACATACTTTTCCTTTTCATTCAACCTCTGTTGAATCTTCATGTTATGCCACTCTCTCTTAGAATACCTGTCGGACTCTTTCATCACTGCACTCCAGTTGTGATCTCCTTCTTCCCGCTAAGACTTTCTCAATATGCCTGCAACCAATTTCTTCAATCATAACTTTCAAACCAGAGTTCAATATCAGCTGCAAACTCACCTTCAATATCTTGTTGATCTCGCTCCACTCCTTCAACTGTACTGCATCTTCTCTGTGCTTCAATCTTCATTAGTTTCAAATTCTGACATTCATTCATCACATGTAATTAACTCAACTTAAAAAAACTTGCATCTTCACACAGAGCTATTCCAGCTTTGATACTAAAACGATGCAGGCTGACCCTGCAAACCCAGAATCTCCCCATGACTATGCATATAAAAATGCATCTCCCTAAACTTCCCAATAAAAACTCCAAGTCGGCCAATTTCACAATTACTATCAATTGCAGAAGCTCCTCCTTAACATATGGTTCAAAAAACCAAAAATCCAATAATGAATTTACTTGCATTTAAAACCACACCTCAATTGGCATTTACAACCAAATCATACTCTCACTATCCTCTATATGAATCTTCGTTAATATTCACTTATGCAATGATTTCTCTTCAACCTAATATAATGCCCACTCTCTTTTCCCCATATGGAAATTCCATTCATATTCTCATAAAACCTTCAAACTTCATATGCAAGAGTTCTTCCATCCATGAAAAAAATTTTCCATGAGGTTCAAACTTCTCAAATTTCTAGAATCAAACTTGGTTGATTAAAAGCCAATATATATATTGCGCCCAACTCCCAAAGGTTTAACAATTTACATTGGTTCCATTAAGTATGTGCGCCTTATTTTTTTCTGAGCTTGACATTGTTTATTCAACCCAACCTTTACACAAATTATTTAAAATGACATTGGCCCACACACCATTACAAGTTGATCATTGGATTTAACTATGCAACATTCCTCATTCAGTCAATGCAATAAGAAATATGCCACGGCTTTTAATACAAATATGCTTACCTCATGAACGCTTCTGTAAATTCAAGTGCGCCTTTACTTCATTCAAGTTTGATTAATGCCTTATGTGCCAGCAAATATCAATGTTGCACACACACCAGTCTCAACAATGTGATGCCACTATTTTAACATTGGTTTTTATACTTTTTGAACACCCTTCAACACACAGTACCACTGCAGACTCAATCTTAAACACAGTTTTGTAGTTCTGCTCACCATAGAAATTGAATTCAACGCTAACTTCTGCTCTGCGTTTGATGCAAACATGCTCTCTCTGCGTCCTTAATGCATTTACCTTTTACCAATTCCAACGCATTCAGTTCATTTCAACTGCTCTCTGACATTTCAGAAATCGACTTTTGAACCTTCACTCTGCACCTCCTGCATTTATCGATTACTGTTCCATCAATTCAAAATAGACAGAAAACAAATTCTACACCCTTTCTGCATTCTATCTTTTTCAATGCTCAGGACCTGTGCCTACAACACTCAACAATACCATCAGATCCAAAACCCAAACTAACATATAAGTCGATTTCATCCTTCTGACAAACACAGTTTAATCTCTATTAATTAAATTCCAATTTACTGCATTATATGGGTTTTCAACCAATATACCCAGATATCCAACATCCATTTTGAGACTGAAAGTTGATTTCAATACTGACCTTAAAGGCTCACTATTAATTATGGACTATTGTTTGCAAAAAATTTGTTCCATATAGAACTTGCACCTTTCAAAGATTCCACTTACAATCAATTCCAGCAATTGTGCCAACTTTTATTTCATTATTACTTCTAGTTCGGTGTTATAATGCGTTCTCAATAAAACCCCAATTACAGAAATGAATATACACTTGTTCAATAATTGATACACACAATTCTGAAAAATTCTTTTCACATTAACAAATGGAATACTTACAAACTTTGTTTTTGGCCAGATATTCAAATTTCATGGCCCTTCAATTGCCCGGAGGCTTACAAAATTGGTTGTCCAAACCTCAGTTCTCAATCACTCTAATCTCACCTCCCCATTTTCCTTTGAGGCCTATCAATTTATACAAATTAAAAATGCACTAATTTGAGTTCAACCCCTTTAATATCTCAACAAAATCCCCAAATATCTCAACACCCCTAAAAGATAGATCTTTATCCCTAAAACTATGAAACTAATTCTATCTTAGGCTTCCTAATTATCTCTTAGATATCTCTCATCTAATTTCTCTCATGTTTTCCAGTTATTTGGAAACATTTACAAATTATCACAAACAATTAATTAAAATATAATTTAATCACTCAAAAACAATATTAATATTTACATGAAATTAATAATTTCTCAAAAACATGAGACCCCTAGTTTAAATAAAAATACAAGGTATTTTCCCGAGCTAATGCTCCTGCATCAATTCGACACATGTGCATATAAACACATAGATTCACTAGCATCTACCATGTATGCAACCATAACATCAATAGAAAGAAAGGCATACACATAAGCATAATTCATATAAAAAAACTTCACCTACATACCTACATTCTCAACCTACAAACTTGTATGACGATATTCTCTTACCCCGAGGTCCAATGCTGCAAATTCACTTTGATGATCTGCATCTCATGCTCTATGTCCACCAACACATCAACATCATAACAACCAAAAAAATGATAATGACGTAAAAGTCATACATTGACTTCATGGGAAACAAGTTTAACCATGGCATTGTATGCATAACAAGATATATACACTTACATGCATAAAAAATGTATAACTAACATACATTCATGATGACCACAAAAAATCAACAATATCATCAACTTCTGCATGGAAAAACAACTACAACAATGACTACCACCATGCATACACAACAAGCACATAATACACAAACATAAAGAACACATATGGAACTGACATGTATGCATGACAAACACGTTCTGCCCATCCAGTCCAAGTGTTGAACTAGGCTCTAATAACACTCTGTGGTATCATATATCACACAAGAGACCAGAAACCAGACACCACCCAAAGAGAACAAAACCTGCTCTCATACCACTTTCTAAAACCCTACTCCCACATCTACCCAAGTAATTTTTCAACCAGGTTAAACATGTGAGAAAGAGTTACTATGATCTGATTAAACCTCCAAGGTCACCTTAAGGAAGTGGAACCAACACCACATAAAAAAAAAACCTTTTGTACATACTACAAGACACCCCGAAGAAATCCCAACCTTCGAGAAGGCTATCCCTTGCATCAAAATTACCATTTCAAGCATAAACCCCCAAATCGCACACTTTACATGGGAAATACTGTGACTAGGATTGTCCAGTCGCATACACAACATGGCTTGTGTTTGAATCAGGAATTTTCCCATTAGCTCTGGTCCTGCGATCCCGATTTATGTGCCACGTCTTAAGGCCCAAAGCCAAATTCATTGCCCAAAGAAACATTATACATTCATGAATGAAACATAACAACAAAATAATGATGTAAATGCAAGCACTTGAACAAATATTTGACTAGACCCTACTAGCCATAATGGGAATTTTCTCAAACATGTCACAAATATGTAATCTAGGGGTTCAAATAAAATAACTAAGAATAGGGTTATCATAATTATCTGAGGGTAAATAAGAAACATTGTTGCATCATCACATTATCTTCATTACCATATATTTGTTCATAGATACATTGTTCATTTATTTTCAAAACAAAACATAATGAGAGCCATACAACATCACTATCATAAAACACATTCCTAACTAGCATACAAACAACAAAAATGACAAGCACATAACAACCTTAAAAGCCACA
Organism: Pinus albicaulis; assembly: GCA_034641835.2. Lineage (NCBI taxonomy): Eukaryota > Viridiplantae > Streptophyta > Pinopsida > Pinales > Pinaceae > Pinus > Pinus albicaulis. Next base: position 163,973,798 of record CM076572.1, on the reverse strand, counting down.
TAATAAAAAAAACATATTTACCCATAAATACAAGAGAAAAGGCATGTTATTTCCATCAGAAAAATGCATCCAAGTCTAGGATTTCCATGTTCCACCCGATCATATACATGGTTGAGTCAAATCTCTCTTCATCCAATCACCTTCATGCCATATTCCAAGCATGAATGTGGGATCTCATAAAAAAATCCATCAAAACCAAACCAAGGATGCCATAGGCCAAACCACCTCAGTCGTCGACCAGTGATTCAACCTCATGGTCCGATATCACAACCAACACCAGATTCATCCCCATCCAAGCTATCGAGGGATCCAAAGGATTTGTTCCAACTAAATTTTTTAGGACTAGTAAATCAACACACAACTATCATTAGTATTCTAGGGAAATTTTCCAACCAAGGCTTCCAGGACTAGTAACTCAACCCACAAAGGGATCAAAACCATTTTTTCAACCAAGGCTTACAAGACTAGTAACTCAACCTAAGTTGTTACATATCTTCCATAGCAGTTTTCCAACCAATGCTTTGAGGAACTAATAACGCAACCCAAAACCAAAATCACATGAGAACCAACCAGAAAAAAAGGAATGAAATGGAGCCACACCACCATGGCTATCTAAGAAATAGAAAGGCTGGGAAAATCCACCACCAATCCAGGAAATCCTCAATGCCAATGACAGATCATAACTAATAAATCAGATGCATATGTCATGCATGTCGAAACTAGAAAATAAACCATACATGCAACTCAATACTTGCAAAGAAACCCAACTGTAGTTGTTGATCTCATTTTCCCCATGCACTTTGCTGATTTTTCTTTACCTTCTTTCTCAAAATTCCAAGTATGCCACACTCCTGCAAGAGTGCTCCAAGAAACTCTAAGTATACAAGAGTATGGGAGAGAGAGATAATAGAAGAGAACTCCACAAAATCCTGTCGAAATTTTCCCACCTCATCCTTAGAATCCTTTTTATTAATGAGGAATCTATTTTATTTATTTTCCATTATTAGTGAGGCCTCTATTTTCTTCATTTTCCATTATTTTCATCTATTTTATTCATTGTTTTCCTCCTTTTATCCTAATTTCCATTATTTCCATAAATAAATGTCAATAATTCCTCATGCCTTTCCAAATCCTTTTCCATTTCCATTTCCAATTTCCTTTAGCCATAATAAACCAAGGTGACACCCACTAGGATGTTTTTCCCACCATACAACATGGAATGTGTGTCCCATGACATTGGTATTATATTTTTTTACATGGATTTTTAAACAGGGAAATTACACGATCGGTTGAGGAAATTTGCAATGTTGTTGGTGTTGCCCTTCTTGTACTTAATTTTCAAATGGAATTGTTTTGGTTATGTGGACCATTTATGATAGCAATCGTTCTGCAACTTCTGTTGTGTATGTATGATACAGGGATTGCCAGTCTGTGTGGGTGACCGTTTCCTACCCTAGAATGTAAAGCATCCATTTTTCGCAGGCCTACACAATGGAATATATGTCTTTGTTATGAGTGGGATACATTCAGACTATGTCTAAAAGTGTCTCTCTATGTTATGCCTGTACACGTTGTTGGTGAGTAAGGACTGCACAAATAGCATAGTCGGAGGTATCTGTCTCAATCTAAAATAGTTGTTGTCATGCAGAGGAGCCTGGTCTAGAGGACGTGGCCACAATATTATTTTTTCTCTAAGGGAAAATAATAAGGAAAACAAATTTATGGGTCTAGGAAATGATGGTATTGCATTACTTCACAGTGATAAAAGATATGGTGGTAGGGATTGATACCTCTTCTATCAACTCATTTCCAAAAGAAATAATAATAGTGTGAGGAATAGACTCATACAAAACATGTCGCTTCCACAAGTATGGTTGGCTTAATAATACATCTCAAACCTCAAGAGGAGAAACATCACACAATACCTCATATGTGAAGGGCTCCATGTTGTAGGTGAGGCAACATTTCTCGCTAACGCGAAGATCTCATCCTTGGTGAAGCTAGTAGATGATGTACGACTCTAGGTGTGCTATGGTCAGTAGGAAAAATATCTTCACAACCTTTGCTGAAGTGAGGTTCTTTTGGCTCCCGTTATCAACAATGAAGTGCATCGAATAACCCTTTACCCACATCTGCGAGTGGAAGAGATGCTCCCCCTCCCGTGGATCTTGGTGGTTGAAATGGTGGCACTGGGATCCACATCGATAATATGCTTCCCCTTTCCATTCCCCTTGTTGGTTTTTCACTCAGATTGAAAACATGCATCTGATTTGGGAGCCTCCAGCTCAACCACCAGTGATTTCTTGGCTCAACCCTCACCCTTTTTCTGAGTGGAGATCTTATGGAACAAACACCACTTTCCTGTGTCTTTCTTCGTCTTTGTGTTTTTTTTATTTAATTTCAGCTTTGATGGGTTGCTCTGGGTTTCCTCACCTTTGCATTTTCATCTATTATGAAGTTTATGAGTGTGTTGCCCTTGCTTTTGATTTGCAGATCCAAAGTTTCGCTTCTTGTGTTTAAACTTCTACTCGATCTTTTCAACATATCTATAGGCAGGACTGAGTGAGGAGATGTCTAAGAACTCCATTTCAACCTATATATAATTATGTAAACAATCACTGTACTTGAGTACCAAATGTCACTTATATTCCTTGATACACAATTTTGTTCGAAGGGAATGAAAACCATTTGTGAATTCTAGCACATCTTGGTCCCTTCCCTACCGCAACGTGGTCCATTTTATGTAATTATCTTCATAAATCCTGATAGTGTATTATTATTCTTTGATGACATCTTGAAAATCATTCCAAGCGGGTGTGGTTGAAAACAATGATGATTCCTTCTTGTCCTTTTTCTCATAGTCGATTTCCCACCACTCCTTGACATGGGTAGTGACTTTGAAGAGTGCAATAGTAATATTTTCCTGATTGGAAAATTCATGAACCTAAAAATATCTTTCCAATAGATTTACCCATATATCTATGACATATTCATCTATCAAGCCCTCAAATATTGGAATATCAAAACTCACTTGCACATTAAAAGGAGTGGTGCCTCCAAAGTGGTAGTTAGATGAAGATGTTTCACCTGTAGGTAGTCGTCGAAGGATATGAAAAATTTTATCCATCATCACATTCCTCTGTTTCTCGAGAGCCTCATGGATAAATATTTTTAAATGATCTCCTTCTCCCTCATCTTTTTTTTTTTCTACTATGGGAGGCCGTTGAGGTTTGCGAGGCTAATCTTGCAAAGGTTTAACAAGTTCGATCTTTAACTCCTTATACCCTGACCTTGTTGGGGACATGGAAACAAAAACAAAGAAAGAGTAGACTGTTATGATAGCACTGATCCAGAATTATGGAGGAACATAATAGAATATAGATATAACATAACCACAGAGATGCAATTGAAATAAAACCTCATTTCACTAATATCAAAGAACAGAAATATGCTCACATACATAATGGAAATAAACTAGCTCTCGCGATGATATCTTATCCCTTAGAAGATAATTGGTCACTACATACCTCTGAACTATGCTACAATGAGGCTCAAGGGACGTTTTATTGTTTAAAAACAAGGGAAAAACCTAAAAAACCAAAACGCTAACCCCATGAGATGGAATGCCAAGAGTTTGTGGGCTTCATTGGATTAGTTGGGCAACCAACTTCCTGGGGTCATAACTTGGTCATAGAATCTTTGTTGGGCACATACAATACCTCATTGGAAATATCTCTATGATTAATACAATTTATTCTGTATTTCCTTTCATATGGTTGTCATCCTACTACAGACCTCAAAAAAACATTGTTAGGTGGTTAAAATTGTTGTGGAAGTTCGAGACACGAAAATCAACCAAAATAGTAAATGTTGTTATAAACAAGGAAATTGAAGAAACCAACTGGAGGTATAGGTAGAATAGGAGGGTTTCCACCAATATCCACCTAGATAATTACTCCCTTCTTAGGGGGTATTGGTCCCCATTTAATGCAAAGCCTCCATGAGGTGAGAAAATTTCTATTGAACGTCATCACTGGTGAACCAGTTTCCCTAGTCAAGGAGTAAGCCTAATTTTTCAACTTGATATAGATGGATCCTCTATTGGTGGGTGTTCTTCATCTATGTGTCCATGATTAAATAACTTGTGGCATGTTCCATGAAATATTAGTTTAAATTTTTTGGTGTGAGTTTTTCTACAATGTGAGTTGTGTCAAGTAGTGGTGGAAAGTATGGTCGAAGGTGGTCTACATTGAACATTCGGTGCACACCAACAAATGATGGAATTATAAGCTTGAAGGCATATTCTCCTACAACCTTGTTTATGGTGTATGATCCATATCAAAGTTCAAAAATTTTGTGGTGGTGCCCAACGAGGTTCTCCTTCCATAAATGTAGCCAAACTTTGTATCCCACATGGAACTTGTGTGGCACCTGATGTTTATCGTGTCAGTGCTTGTTCTTAGAATTGGCTCTGTCCAATATGTCATGGAACCGTTAGTGAATGTGTTGAACGGGATCAATACATTTTTTCACACTGTAAGGTTTGGATTGGAAATGAGTCAAATTTGCGTGAGTAGCAGAAAATGGTATGGCCATATCAGTGCAACATAATGGTTGGAATCCCAACCCCACCACAAAGGGGCTCCCTCCAATTGAGCTATAGATAACTCTATTGTATTTGTGTTGGACATAGGGGAGGATTTCATCCCATGTGTGTGGATGCTTTGAGTTGTATGTGTGCATAATATGTACGATCATGTTTTTGATGACCTCTGTTTGTCCATCAGTTTAGGGAGGAAAGGTTAAGAATTAGTGAGATTGGTATCCATCATCGACCACAGACTTGAGAAAACGTTACCTAGGAACATTCTATCTCGATATGAGATAATGGACTGTCAGATCCTAAAGTGTACCCACACACATTCAAAGAAGAACTTGGCAGTGGATTTTTCTGTGATAATCTTCTTGTAGGCCTCCAAAATTGCCATCTTAGAGAATCTATCGATGAAAAAAGAATGCAGTCATTTCTATGCTTGGAATAAGGAAGGCCAAACATCTAATCCTTGGAGATGGATTCCTAAGGTCAAATAGGAGTAGGAAATGTAGTATATAGGCCTTGGTTCTTGATGATCAGTTTGGAAATTAAGCTGACACTGAAGGATTTGATGTACTTCCCAACATCCTATCAAAGTTTTGTGCAATCAAAATAATTCTGCAGCACTGCCATGGTTTTCTCTACCCTGAAACATCTAACAACCAAAATGTAGTGCACTTCCCAAATCATCTTAGCACACTCACTTCAAGGAAAATATAGGTGTCATATGTGGCATAAAAATGCATCTTGGAGCTAAAAATTTGGAACTTTCTTTCCTTCCAAGAGTGCCCAGTATGTGTTTCCAAATTCTGGATTGCTCTTGTAAATATGTGGCCACCCCGAAGTCTCGTTTCCATAAAAGCCAAGCATAGTGGTGAGTGCCATGATAGAATATTAGTTGAGGAAATTTCCAACATTTTTTGTGTTTCCTTTCTTGTAGTTAATGTTCAAATGGAACTCTTGAAAGTATGTGGACCATTTTTTATGGCGATCATTATGCAACTTCCCTTGTGTCGGCATGAACTGCAGGGGTTAGTGGTATGTTTGGATGGCCATTTTCATCCCCAGATTGTCATGCTTCCATTTTTTGAATACCTATGTAATGGAATACATCACTTTTTCATAAGTGGTATACTTTTATACTATGTCTAAAAGTGTCTCACTATGATATGCCACTAGATGACCCTGTTAAGTAAGAACTGCACCAATAGTATTGTAAGAGGTATATGTCTCAATATCAAATAGTTTTTTTCATAAAAAGGAGCCTAGTTTGGAGTTCTTGGCCATAATTTAATTCTTTCCTTGAGGTAAAAACATAAGGAAAAAAAATTTCCTAGTCTCGGAAATGATCTTACTATATTGCTTGGCAATGATCAAAGAGATGGCAGTAGGCGGTGCTACATCGGCTATCCTGTAAAAATTATTTCCCAGAGTAATAATAGCAGTTTGAGAAGTAGATCATACACATAATGTCACCTCCTTCTCATCCTTTTTCTCATAGTTAGTTTCCCACCAGTGCTTGATATGGGGGACAACTTTTACGAGTGAAAAAGTAATATTTTCCAGATTGGAAAAGTCATGAACCGAAAAAATATCCTTCCAATAGATTTAACCATATTTTTAATATGTGTGCATATATGTGACCTTAAAATATGGGAATATCAAAATTAGCTTGTACTTTAAAAGGAGTGACTCCTCCGGAGTGATTTCTGGAGGAATATGTGTCGCATGTGGTTAGCCATCAAAGGGTCTAGGTAAATTTATCCATATTCACATTCCTCTATTTCTCAAGGGCTAGCTCAAGAAATATTTTGAAAGGATATCATTCTCCCTCATCTTTATTTCCTTCTAGTATAGGAGGTCTTCGTGTTTTAAGAGGATGATATTGCAAAGGTTCAACCAATTTGAGCCCTAATTTCTTATGCCATGACCTCATTAGGATCATGCAAAGAAAAATATAGAAATATCAGACTGGTCTGATACCACTGATCCAGACTTATTCAGGAATGCAATAGAATACATATATTAACATAAAATCATAGATAAAATATAAATGAATCTTCATTTCATTAATATCAAAGAATTTAAATATGCTCACATACAAAATGGAAATAAAATAGCTTAGGTGATGGTAGCTTATCTATGAGAAGAGATGTGGAGGATACATGCCTTTGAACTATGTTATAATGACGCTTAAGGTCCTTTTTATTATTGAACAACAAGGGAAAACCATAAACAACCAAAACACTAACCCTAAGAGATGGAACACTAAGAATTTTTGGGCCCAGTTAGGTATAGTTGGGCAACCAACTTTTGAGGGTCGTAAGTTGGTCATATTATCATTGTTTTATGTGTACGATACCTAATTCAAAACATTTGTTCAAGTACTATAGTATTTTCAATATGGCATTGATTGAGACCTCAAAAAATGTCGTTTAGGGGGTAAAAAATGCTCCGGAAGTTCAAAACTCGAAAATATAATAAAAACGGTAAATGCTAGTATAAACAAAGAAAATAATAAAATTGAGTGGAGGTCTAGGTGGAATGGGTAGGTGGCCACCAATATCTACTTGGATCAAAAACCAACAAACTCCAGTAATACAGAACCCATTCCCCCACCAAGGAGTGGTAAATACCCAACATGAACCCTCCCAACAACAGTATCATAACCCTCGAGAAAATTCTAAAAACACCTCAAGTCACCACATTTACATGGAAGGGAAATCATTTATCCTACAAATGTGAAACAAATATTACGAAACTCCAAAAAAGGCTAGCGCATCTACCATGAACATTGCAGTGCCTATAGCACCATTGACGATCTCTCTACACCTTATAGAAACCATCGCACATATGGCTAAATGGCCTCTACATTGAGAATGCCATAACTCAAAGGCTAGTAAAAGCTACAACGTAGTCGATGATTTAGCTCAGTCTCCATCTGCTATGTCAGCATTGGAAGTTTTACAGACATGCCCAAGTCAAAGGAAAACCATTATTTCCACATTAGGCCCAATCAACTCGATAAATTCTTGTCTAATGGATTTTGACTCAAATAACTCCACCCCATGCCTTCCATCAATAGTCGCCTTTCACATTCTGATCACAATTTAGAACATTAAAATACATCTCTACATAATTGATGTGGGAGAATCCACATGTATTATGTCCAAATCAGTTTGGTAGAAACTAAAATATCTAGATCTCAAACCATCAAACATAAATCTTAGAACATACGATGAATTCCCCTCTGCTCCCTTCATCATAGTTGACGATGTCCTGGTACAAATTATGGGTAAAAATGCACTCATAAACATGGCAGTCCTGGAGGTTGAGTTGGATTACAATATCCTTCTTGGTTGCAACTACATGTATGCAATGAATACAGTTGTTTCTTCAATATTTAGGATTATGACGTTCCCTCATGATGGGAAGATAATTAAAATTGACAAATTCACGTACTATGATAAAAAGAGGTCGAACACCCATGATGGTGTGTTACCTTTCATAGGATCTTCCATAGAGTTGATCACAACCTTTAATAAACATGGACCAGGGATATTCGGGCCATCAACTCTCCTCGGTACTTACCCTGGAGACCCACCTTTATTGGAGGCTTCCCCTATAGCTGCAATAGCCCCGGTGTGCATGATGATTTCATAAAACACCCCTCAAAATAAGGAACTAGTTCTAGACACCCCAATTGTTGCAATTATTGATTCTACATCCCTATCCTTATTCCATTATGTAAACACCTTTTTTATACCACCACCTTGTTTTATCTCACACCAAGTCATGGAAACACTTACATTACGAAACATGGATTTTGAAATACCTCTCTCATATCTGGCCCATTGGGTCATTTCAACAAACTTAGGTATCACCTCAATGTGCATTATTCATGTATCCCCTCCTTAAGAAACCACCCCAAAATGAACTGCGCATGTAGAGACACCAACAGGTTCCAATAGGAGGGATAAGAAAAACAGAAAGAAGGCGGAAACCTCAAATGATTCCTCATCCATGTAAATACCACCCTACACTTTGTGTGAAATAGTATTGCACCCTACCAACATGTACACCAAGTTAGAGGAGTTAAATTCCCTTTTGCATGCCACAAAAATGTATATGGCCCCACCTCCACCCGCAGGGGAGAAGGCCACACTGGAACGCTATAAGGCACACCAACCATGCATGTTATATACGTGAAAAGTATGGAAATTACTCTCATCACTACCTCAAAATCCCTCAGTATCAAGATGCATTGGGTGCACTCACTCAAGGAAATACCATGGTTCCATCACTTCCAGCAACTTTAGCGATAGATGGTGGAACCAAAACCATCTTTCATATGTTTAAGGAAAAATAAATACGTAAAACTCATCCATGTACCTATCACCATTCTACCTCCTAGCCTTGGTCGGTTCCTAGAAGAATGGAAAAGCAACCTTAGGCAATGTTTCCAAAACCTCCCCACACATGCACCCTAGGCAATGGACTTGACCACCTCATCAATCAATATTGGGAACTAAGAAATATTAGAGACATATTTCTCTTATTGCTCCACATTTCACGAGTATATCACTTAAATCAAGCTAGATGCTTGCTCCGTCATTTTCACATGAAATCCCAAGCACATCATATGTATAATTGCCAATACCTTCCATGTTTTCGAGCAACAAGAGAAACATTGCAATAAACAGACATTAGGGGCACACACCCTTCTAGCAATGTTGATACTAAGATCCAAATATGGCCAACACTCATACATGATGCATATGATGAAACCAACCATGTCTCCACATATCGTGTTATGGGAGCTCTTAATACCCACACCATTCATTATGTTAGCACCGGTCCTATGTGCAATATTTGTACTAACAACTCATATTTGTGAGACATGTCGTATGTTACGAACATTTGGAAATATTTGTACATGACATCCTCCAATTCACTAAATCCATCAACACCATCCTCCTATTCAGGAATATGTATTACCTCCTAGGATGCCAATGTTATTGTGGGAGCCTTCTCCCACTCACCATCACTCTACTATTACAGATATTCTCCCATCACTTGGTGCTAACAACACACAACATCACATAACATTCATTTCCTCTTTCATAGGAATCCTGATTAGCACTACCTACTCAACATTAATTGATTTTGAGACAGTTAAATTCACCACAACGATGGCATCATTGTCGACTATATAGACCCATAAAATTTTCACATTATCAACTTCACTATGTTATACAACATCAAAGATCAAATCATTTTTTTTTTTAATACTAGCATAGCTAGGTCCCAACCTTCCCTAGACGATCTCACACTAACCACTTCACCATTGGATAATAATTTTCACACAAATTAAGAGATTGTATAGGCCATGGCAGAACCTAAACGTCCATGGGATGCAATGCATCATCAATAATTATTTCTACCTAAAACAACATTTACGACTATTTATGGACCTATTCATGACATTTACATAGAAACAAAGTATTTCCTACCCCAAGGAAAATTAGATTATTTTAAAAAACCCATCCTAACAAGAGATGCATTTGAGGAATGGAAAATTTAAAATATATCACCTACCATCAAGGTATATATTTCAATCAAACCTCGCATAGTTGAGGAGATATCGCTAGGGGAGGCAAACTCAACAAATGTGGTGGCCTCATACAAAGCCCTTTTTCAACACTATAGGGATATGTTTGAATGGGCCTACTCTGAAATGTCGAGCATCATTCCTAACAATGTGGAGTACCATATTGACACATGACCTAATGCATACCCCATTAGACAAAAGAAACGTCAGATCCACGATTTTAAAGAAAAATTAATCAAACAGGAGATTGATAAGCTTCTCAATGTTTGGTTCATTTTTCAAATCTCTTACACCTATTGGGTTTCTAACCCTATACCCGTCATGAAAAAAATGTAACCATTTATGTATGTACTAATTTTAGAGATGTGAACAAAGCATGTCCCAAGGACAATGACTCTACATCCTTCATTTACCAAGTTATCGATGCATCTGTTGGTCACGAAGCCCTGTCCTTCATGGATGGCTTCTCAAGGTATAATTAGATTCATATTCACCATATGGATCAATATAAAACTACCATCACAACCCCATGGGGCACATTCACATACCGAGTCATGCCCTTTGGACTCAAGAAATTTGGGGAAAATTTCAAGTGGGCCATGAATTATATCTTCCATGACCTAGATAGTCTCATTATAGCATATTTTGATGACCTCATAGTACGATTTGGAAAGCGCTCAAATCATTTGGAGGATCTCTTGCTAGTGTTTCATATGTGTCGACAATATAACATATGCTTGAACCGTCTCAATTTTGTCTTTTGCGTCAATGAAGGAAGCCTATTGGGATTCATTATTTCCTAGCAAGGTATTAAAGTCAACCCTATGAAGGTCCAAGCCATCTGGGATATACCATCTCCAAAAACTTTAAAGAACTTACAATTATTGCAGGGTAAGGGAATTTCTTATTTCACTTTGTTATTGACTACAACACCCATGCATATGTATTTTTTTTCCTTCTTGGTCAAGAAATCCCCTTCCAATGGGATGAAAAGGCCCAAAAAAAATTTGAATACCTAAATTATGGATTATCTCAAGATCCATTTATTATCCCTTCTCACCACACTAATGAATTTACACTTTACCTATCAGCATTTGAAGTAGCCATCACTAGGGTATTAGTCAAATAAGGACTAGATAATAGAGAAGGAATTATCTATTACATCAACAAGAACCTTTCTGGGTCTAACTTGAAGTATGATCTAGCACAAAAGACATCCCTAGCCCTAATACACTCTTTGTAGAAGCTTCAACATTATATCATCCTACGAACCACCGTAATAGAAAATATTAACCTCACGATATATTTTTTTACTCTTCTTATGATGAACCATAAATATGACCAATGGATATTTATCCATTCTTCCCTGAAAAGTAAGAAGGCCACCATGTAGAAATTAAATTATGTGTTGCCTAGATTCTCCTGATATAACTATTATATGCCAATATTATATACATAATCGCTTCTACAAAATTCTTGTGGAATTTAAAACACGATCGCCTATTGTGATATCAAGAATAAAGATCAATCACACATAACAAAGATGTTTTTACCATGAAAGAATAAAGCTAAAAACCCCAATATCATATATTATGTATATATCATGGATCATAAAACAATCTCGCAAAAAAATCTAATCCAAGACCTCTCAATACAATATACAATCGTCTCACATTGTCATACAAAAATTGGCAAATTCAAGTGCCAATTTACTGCCTCCAGACAACCTGCCTCCACTGCATAATCCCAGTTGATAGAAATCCCTGAATGAATGGAATCCCACTTTCCTTGATTGCACAATCCTCGTGGGCACATCCAATGTGTGTGTGGTTGCATGAGTGCACCCACTAATGTCACAAATTCTAGTCAAACTATCCCTTTCACCTACATCTCAACTAGGTCTCCACTGGATCTGACATGCATGTAGTTAACAGTAGGAAATCTTTAGTTGCATGTGATAGCATTGATTGTGAATTAATTAATCATTAATTCATTTATCTCTCGCTAGTGTATCTTCGTTTACAACTATCATAATTGAGTTTAACTCACTTAACTGAGTTAAACTACTTTACAACTTACATAACTACACATCCAACTCTGTTACAACTTCGAATCACTCAGTTACAACTAATTCCACTTGCATGTCCCACCAACAAACCTTTGAACTCGAATTTCCTATAGATAACTAATTTTCCACTTCAGTTAAATATTTTTGAGTTCTCATTGAGAAAAGATTATTGTTTATTGTCCAAGTATTATTAAAGGATAATAATAGTCGACATGCATCTATAAATAGATATACGATCTATAAATAGAACTCGCACATACATCTATAAATATAACATCATCTATAAATAGAATTTTCTCAACCATCAATAAATAGACATCATCTATAAATAGAATTTGCTCATGCATATAGAAATAGACCTCCACCCAAAAATAGCCTGAGGCTCCATCCTATTGTAGGTGGATAATTTTCACTAGGATCTTCTTGTTGAATCTCAACACTCCCTCTCAACAAGAAAGGGATTATCCTTCACCCCGATCTCAATGTATCTATGGTATTTGAATTTTCTCCCGATGAGTGCCTTCATCAGAATATTTGCATCCTGATATTTTGTAGGAATGTACTGAAGAAACATGATCTTATGCTGCACAGAATATCTGATGATGATACCAAATATCTAGATGCTTAGATCTATCATGAAACACGTGATTAACAGAGAGTTTAATGAAAACTTGCTTATCATAATGAATCAATGTACGATTTAAATTAGAACCAAACAAACCAACAAATATCTTTCTCATCCAGATAACCTCACATGAAGATTGAGTCGTTGCCATGTATTCTTCTTTCGCTGAATTGAATGCCATGGATCTCTGTTTCCTATTGTACCAAGAAACAATTGTAGATCTGATACTAAATATCCCCCCTGATGTGCTCTTTCTGTCCATTGGGCCGCACACCTAATCTGCATTAGTGAAACCATGCAACTTCACCTCATCTGTCTGTCTATACCATAATGATACTCAGATCTTCCTTCCAAAAGAGCTTGGTAGGCTTAACCATCGCTTGAATTAGTTGGTTAACTGCATAGAAAATGTTCAATCTCGCGTTCACTAGATACATTAGCAAACCCACTAACTGTTGGTAGAAAGTAGCATCCAATACCTCTTTAGATGTAGAATCCTCTTTCCTCCAGTTTCCTGGAAGAGGAGTATCCATGGGTTTGCATCCCTCCATGTGAAACATACCCAGTATCTCCCTTGCATACTTACCTTCAGACACAAAAATTTCACCATCTCGCTACCATATCTGCAAATCCAAGGAAATAATGAAGGAGACCCATATCCTTCATCTCGAACTCCTTTGCAAGGTCCTCCTTGCATGAGTGTATCAGCTGCTCATCACCAGTTAGTATTAAATCATCAGCATAAATAACAATGATTAAAATCTTACCCTCCACCACAATTTGGTATAGGTTTTCATCTGCTTCACTTTTGGTGAAGCCCAGTCCAGTGAAATAGCTGTCTATCCAAGTGTACCAAGCACATGGTGCTTTCTTAAGCCCATACAATGCTCTTTTGAGTTGACACACATGTGACTCCCTGCTGAAGATCTCAAATCCTTCAGGCTGCTCTATGTACACCTCTTCCTCAATGATCCCATTGAGAAATTAAGTCTTCACATCTATCTAATGAATGCAGCAGCCCAACTGCACTGAGAGAGCAAGGATGGTCCTTATGGAAAAATACCTTGCGACAGGTGCAAAGGTTTCTTCATAATAAATCCCCTTGATCTGTGAGAAGCCCTGGGCCACAAATCTAGCCTTGTATTTATCAACACTCCCATCAATAGCTTGCTTTGTAGATCCATCTTGAACCTACCACTAATTTATCAACTAGACTTGGAACAATTTCCCAAGCACTGTTTCTGAAAATGGAGTCATACTTCTCCACCATACCATCTACCCATGTGGGGTCCTGTACATAACACAGATGTTTTTACCGAGAAATCATAAATATAAAAACCCTAGTATCATATATTATGTATATATCATGGATCATGAAACAATATCATACAAAACTCTAACCCAAGAGCTCTCAGTATAATATACAATCATCTCACACTGCCATACAAAAATTGGCAAATTCAAGTGCCAATTTACTGCGTCCAAACAACCTACCTCCACTGCGCAATCCTAGCTGGTAGCAATCCCTGAATGAATAGAATCCCACTTTCCCTTATTGTGCAATCCTCATGGGAACATCCAATGTGTGTGTGGTTGCATGAGTGCACCCACTAATGTCACAAATGATAGTCAAACTGTCCCTTTCACCTACATCTCAATTGGGTCTCCACTGTATCTTACATGCATGTAGTTAACATTAGTAAATATTTAGTTTCATGTGAGACCACTCATTGTGAATTAATTAATAATTAATTCATTGATCTCTCACTAGTGTATCTTCATTTACAACTAGCACAACTGAGTTTAACTCACTTAAGTGTGTTAAACTACTTTACAACTTACATAACTACACATCCAACTCTGTTACAACTTCGAATCACTCAATTACAACTAATTCCACTTGCATGTCCCAGCAACCAACCTTTGAACTTGATTTTCTTATGGCTAACCGATTTTCCACTTCAGTTAACTATTTCCAAGTGCTCATTGAGAATATATTATTTTTTATTATCCAACTATTATTAAGGGATAATAATAGTCGACATGCATCTATAAATAGACATGTGATCTATAAATAGAACTTGCACAAAAATCTATAAATATAACATCATCTATAAATAGAATTTTCTCAACCATCTATAAAAAGACATCATATATAAATAGAATTTTATCATGCATCTAAAAATAGACCTCCACCTAAAAATAACCTAAGGTTCCATCCTAGTGTAGGTGCATAATTTTCACTAGGATCTTCTTGTTGAATTTCAACACATGATAATTGCAAATTTCATCACATATCTCCCTACTGAGAACCAAGGGTCTCCCGTCAATGATTCTTTTCGTGATGAACATTTTTTTTAATATCTACGGATGACCCCTCATCCAACGACATTCTCTTCTTTCTTAGAACTCTAAATTTTAACCCTCAGCTTACTTGTGAAGACTAATGATGCATTCACCATCGAGCCCCTCATCACCTTCTTATAGGAAACATACTCTATCGTCGAGGCATCAATACTCTAGATCTAGCTGGGCCACTGCCCAAAATATCCTTGGTGATGATTGATAAAATATCATTGATTCATCTTTTTCACTAAATTTTAGCCTATGTATGTTTTCATAAATATGTTTTCACGTGGGGTATTGGTTGTCAAAGTTGTATGTATACCATCAGTTTCCCATCAGAATGAGTCTCTTGGTGGCTGTTGACAGTTCATGTATCATTTTCCAACTAGCATGGTAGGATTCCTACAAAGATTTGCATATCCTCACATCATTTCTCTGAAATTCACCATAGGGACCATCATATTCACCACATTTACCACCACCTTCCCTTGCCCCTTGTAAGCATCCATATCGATGGATATTATCTACTCATACACAAATCACCACATTTAATAGATCACCATACATAATCGGGATCCATGACCATTAACTCAAGCCCGAGATTCGTCTCATTTGCATGTCTCGAATATTAGCCTCATTCTACACTTCTTTAGTTATATCATACCAACCCAACTCCACGGCCACCCCATTTATTTTTTATCACATCAATTTGAATGCACACTCACATTCTACATTTTTCCTACCATCCCTCCATAAGGCATATCCCATCTACATCAATTCATTTGCCTCATCAACCTAACACTGAGACTAACCAATGGGGCCCCCGCCCTCAACTAAAGACACTACCTGCATCATCACAGAGGTCTTCATTTTTCTTAAGGAACCCATACCATTTTCTGTACATCCCAAACCACGTTTTACATTCTTTTGGAAAGTTTACAATGGTCTTTTGGGAAAAGGTTTTCCATCCATATTTCCATGTATTCTACCCCACGAAAGTCCCTATTCACCCTCTTTTGGAGCTTTATTATCATGAAACTATGATCCACATTCATTCATCATTCATTATGATAGTTAGAACATTCTTTTACCTACCCTGGATTTCCTACCGACTCCATGGGAGTTCCCATATAAAAATTGGTTTGACTGCCACCAGTCGGATTACACCTCCAACCTCAGAAATTTTTTTGTATCCTCATATATTTTGAGCTCTCATTATCATGCCTTTTTGACCCACCATGTTACAATCATCTTCATCCTTCACCATGATTCTCTGAATCAACATTTGAGGTGGTTAGTTGTTCTTTCTTGTCGACTTCAAGACCCATATTCTAGGATCAAATTTGTACCTTGGGTGCTCCCCCTTATGAGGCATCCTCAAGTGGAGCAATGGGAACAAATATCACACATTGTTTTCATTATTCTCCATGACATTAGACACCAGAATAATTTTTTCATGACATGGTATTATTGTATGTCATGACTATTGAAGTTATATCATTTAGTTGAAGACCCATCAATTGTATAGCATCTCATCGAGGAGTTCTTACATTTCGATTTATGGGATGTAACGAGAATCGAATACCCATTCATCAATTAGGACATCACTCAATAGTGCTTCAGTTATGATTCATGGGGGAACCTAGTTTAGTCTATTTGTGAGAACCACCCTTGAGGACGTAAGCACTTACCAACATCAACCATGAACATGTCAGCCACATCACTGTTGACTTGAAAGGAATATTTCCTATATGATTGTAATAGTTAGTCACTAATAATCATAACAAGAATGGGACATGCCCGCCTCATAAAGAAACTTTTTATCACTAAATTCTTTAGAGCATGGTTATCTTTAATACTTAGTCAAGAAAATTCCCTACTCATCTCCACCTCAATTTACTTTATCTCAAGAATTTGGTAATAATATTAGTCAAATCATCAAATCGTGATGTATTTAGACTATACACTTGTTCCTAAACTCATACATTGAGGGTAAATTGTGATCATATGGAAATATGCATTAAGAGACACTCAAAGTGAGTGATCAAAACATACATGGCTGACATTTCGAGCTCGAAAAACCATGGACAAAAAAATTCAAAAGATTTCCTGAGGTTTCTTTGATAGTTGTAGTGTCATGGAAACGTCGAGTGAGTACCTCATGCTATAAAATTCCTTGAGAAACACTCCAAATATTGGCATGATGGGCTGAAAAATTCGAGCATTAAGGACGAAGAATCCTTCAAGGCAGTGAATTGGTAGCTCTCATCTCATTTATGTGGTGAACCACCAAATTGATGAGCAAAGGGGAGGAGGAGTTTCGAAGAAACTCTATAAATGAAGTTCTAGGAGAGCCAACAATAAGAATAAGAAATGTAATGTCACAATTACTCCCTAAGATATAAAGAATTTCATTGACAAGATGATTTCATATTTGAGAGAGTATTCATACTTCCTTGTGAGAGAGAGGAATCTTGCAAAGATATTGAGGAAAGGAACCTCCTTGTTAAGGATTTTTTAGCCTCATTTCTCAAATAATTCTCTCCAAGTGTCATTAATTGACCTATTATATTTATTCTACACGGGGACCCTTTTCCATTAGTGTGTTGATATGTTTTCTCTGTTGAGCATTGTTCATGTGCTTATTTCTTTGTTTTTAGTTTGAATTTGATATATGAAATGTTTTCATTACATAGATTTTTTTTTTTACTGATGTTTATACACTAACAAGAAGTTAATTTTGATCTCATTGTAGGGAAAAACCAACTCCAAGGAAGGTGTATTTGGTAATCCATAGCAAAAAAACACTACCACCACATCCATTCATCAGGCATTTCCTTCCGACGTTAATTACGTCCTTAATGACTAGTATAATTTAACACCTAATATATCGCACAATATTCTCATAATGATCTAGTCAAATAATTAGCAATAATATTTTTGTGATTTTTGTCTTGTACTAACATTCATCCATGATCTTTATAAGCATTTTACATGTTGAACATCAACCTATAAATTCTCATCATATCACTTCATAAAATATGTATTAGTGCCATCGATTACTAAAATAAGGACTCCACTTTTAACATCTTATAAGCCTAGAATACTCAATGGCAAATCTAGAAGAGGAAGCATCAACAAAGGTGAAAATTCATCCCCATAAATAGAAAAGTGTTAGCATCAACATAAAGATGAAAGAAATGGCATAGATATATAAGTGTTATGGTATTTCTATTTTTCAAAGGAAAAATACATAATTCTTTTTTCTTTAAATCATATAATGAATGTATTCATTACTCTAATAAACCAATTCTATTAATAATTCCCCCCACCATCATACCTCTAAAACCATAAAATGGTAAACTACATTCAACATGCATTTCCGCTTTTTCATCCAACAACATTCATTTTCACTTAATATGTCTTCCAGGTATTCATTTTATAATCCAACCATCATATAATTCCACCATCTCCCACTCCCTTTCTAATGAAGATAAAAAAGAGCCAAGATTTTGGCTACAAAATATATCCACATGTATTTATGTGAAGTTATAAGAAAGAATTATTTTTTCACTTCTATAGGAAGGTAAAAGAAAGGTTGTCCATTTACTATAGTAAATAGACAATAAGGAAGTTGCATGAAGCCATCCTATGTGAATTTTTTTCAATTCTTTAAGGAAAATTAATATGTATGAATCAAACAAGCTCTTGTAGGCATGAATAAACCATCCTTATGCATTGTAGTACATTCAACAACAAAAAAAAAAAAATTATATGATTTTTTTATTCCTTATAGGGGCTACAACATCTTATGAAAATGCACGTTTCCCCCTTAAAAAAACAAACTATAAGACATAAAAACTTTTATAATTCAACAACCCTTCATCAAAATGAGTCAACAACATATATGGATACATATAAATCCAACAAAATGAATAGTATCTCCAAATAAATTTTTTGTTAATAATTTAATCATATTAATTATAATATACCCACCACATGATCTATTGATATAGACTTCACATCCAAATGTAGGGGGGATGAAAGTGCCTAATGTTTCTAAATCTATGATTTGAGTAAAGAGTGGTTGGAAAGGAAAGAACATTGTTGTATGCAGTTGTTTAAATAACTAGTGGTTCATGAAGTTGTGTAAAAAGTGACTTCAAAAGTATGGAATGAATAATACAAATATGCCTTATACTTTTGAGATTATTAGAATAATATGCTCAATGACACTAATTTCATCATCATGATGATATGAATGCACACTAAAAATTCCAAAGCACCCTTCAATTCTCCAAATGTAACAAGTATGAAACTACGAAAATTGTAGTTATTATAAAATGTTTTAGGAATAGATAGTGTGCTAAATAGTTTATTATGCCCTATAAAATCATGATTTGTAGAGATGAAATACACCCTAAAACTTTTTCATGGTTTCCCAACGATGATACTTTCTATATGAGCATGGTTTAGTAGGTAAATCTCAAAGACACACTCAAATCCAAAAAAATCATGATTTCTCTTTCTCATTCTTCTTGAAGATCCATCTAGTATATGATTTAGGTTATAGTCCTTAATTCAGTTCCTAAATATAATCTACTTTAGGAAGAAAATGAATAATTAATATACACTCATGCTAAACTTAGAACATAAAATCAATAAAAACCTATTGCAAGAGGTGATTGTGGATGAGGGGTTGTCCTTTTCTCACAGCAACACCATTCTTACAAGATTCAGATTAGCTTGGGAAAGGGGTCAAATAATTATGGAGTTATTAGTTTTAAAACATATTTTATTTTTTTCTTTAGAAAAAAAAAAGGATGTTGATATTTACTGATTTTTGTGGATTCGATTGTTGTAGCAAATTGATTCAAGGAGGTTCACATATGTCACAACAATAAATTAATTCTTATCACTAAATAAATACTCCATATAAATTTTTTTTTATAAAGTATCATGTTTCCACATCTGAAGGGAGATGCACAAAGGATCATACTCAATTTCTAAAGTAGGTGCTTTATAGAATAATGGAGTTCTTAAAGTCATTCAACACATAGAATGGACATTTAGACATACTACCATTGGCCCTTGGTAGAACAAGCATAAAAATTAAGATAATATGATAATATATTTATGCATATTTTTTACTATCATGACCAAGGACGTCTCATGAATATTTTCTATAGCTATTTATAATATGATAATGTAATGTCCTATTTTTTGTATATTGTTATGGAATATACATATATTATCATAGGAAAAGAAATTGGTTTCTTTCCATAGACACTACTATCAAAATCAACATTGCTGCATAAAAATAATGTAACGTTTTAGTAATGAAAATTGATATTTTTTATGAGGAAAAAGAAATTATTTGCATGTCTGAAGCCATAAATGATCATCATCAACATCACTATCATCATCATCCCCAGCAATTTTTTTACCCTCATATGAAAAAACCTTCACTTTGACATCTATAAAGAAGCTAAGAACTTTCATAAGAATTTCCAACCTTCATTAATTATGTCCTTAACAAAAATTATGGTTTAATAGCTAATATAATGCACAATAATTATCTTAATGATCTATTCAAATAACTAATAATAGTCCTTTTGTCATTTTTATCTTTTACTATTCATCCTTGATACCTACAAGAATTTTACAAGTTGAACATCAACCTACAAAATTTAACAAATTACTATCATAGAAAAGTCAATGAAAGCAATAAGAAAGTAAGAGCCAAGAAAGGTATAAATTCAACTAAATAAATAAAAAATAGTTAGCATCAACATAAAGATGATTATAGTGGAAAACATATAGTAGCATTATGGTATTATTAGTTCTCAAAGCACAAGAATAGATTTTTTTTTTAAAGTAAAGCACAAGCTAAGGGTATTCATTACTCCAATAGACCAATTTTATCAATCATTTCCACAACATCATGCCTCTCAATTCATAAAATGATAATCTACTGATCCAAATTTATGAAGGAATGCAACAAAATACAAATAGAAAGGTGCAATAGAAATAACACTTCATTTTATTAATATCAAACAACTAAAATTTGCTTACAGACAAAATGGAAATAAACTAGCTAGGGCACTGGTAGTTTATCTCTAAGAAGAGATGTACTGGTGGTTATAGGCCTCTAAACTGTGTTACAATGAGGCTCGAGGGCCTATTTATTATTTAGAAACAATGGAAAACCATAAACATCCAAAACCCTAACCCTAGGAGATGAAGCACCAAAACCATGGGCCTTGTTTGGGTAAATTGGTGTTTCAACTTCCCGGGGACGTAACTTTGGCATATGATCTCTGTTTGATGCATACCATACCTAGTTAGAAAGATATATCCAAGGATTATAACTTTATATGTGAGAAACATTGGTCCATGGAGCCATGTTGCTCCCAATTTTCCCAAAAAACGTCATTTAGGGCCTCAAAACGGCTTCGGAAGTTTAGGACTCGAAAAAATGCTAAAAATAGTAATTTTTGTTGAAACTGAAAAATTGAAAGAGACAATGGTGGGGCCCCAAGTGGAATAGGCTGGTGGCCACCAATATCCATCTGGATCAATCCTCCCCCCTTAGGAAGCAATGTTCCCCATTGCGTTGAGTTCCTCCATGAGATGAGGAAACTTTTGCTGAACTTGGTCCCTAGTGAACCACTTGCCTTGGTGGAAGAATTGGCCAGCTTTGACAACCCAATACAGTTGGATATTCTGTTGGCGATTCTTCTTGATTTCCATGTCTATGATACAATTTTTGGTGGCCTATTCCATGCAGTCACGATTTAACTCTTTTAGTGTGAGTTGTTCTATAATGTCAGAGGTGTCTAGTAGAGGTGGGAAGTAGGTAGGGATGAAGGTGGTCCACATTGAATACTGGGTGTAGACCAAGGAATGGTGGAATACTGAACTCGAAGGCATTCTTCCCTACAGCCTTGGCGATGGTCGATGTCCCATATAGGAGCGGGAGAAGCTTGCGGTGGGGTCCAGTGAGGCCCTCCTTTTGCAAATGTAGCCACACTTTGTCCCCCACTTGGAGGTTGTGTGGCACCCGATGTTGATCATGTTGTTTCTTGTACTTAGCATTGGCTCTGTCCAATCTGTCATGAACTTGTTGTCAGACATGTTGAATGCGCTCAATGAAGTTTTTCGCCTTGTCAGCTTCAGACTGGACATGAGCTGAATCAGCTTAAGTAGCCCCAAATGGCATGGCTACATCAATCGGACATAGTGGCTAGAATACCAAGACCACCTGAAAGGGGCTATAGTTAGTTGAGTTTTGGAGAGCCCGGTTATAACTGTGTTGTACATAGGGGAGAATATCATCCCATGTGCATGGATGCTTTGAATTTTACATGCGTAGAATGTGTACAATCATCCTGTTGACGACCTCTATCTGGTCATCAGTTTGGGGATGGAAAGTTGTGGACTTGGTGAGCTTGGTGTCTTGCATTGACCAGAGGCTGGACCAAAATGTGCTGAGGAACCTGCTATCCCAATATAATATGATATAATATGGGATCCCAAAGTGCACCCATAGTCATTCAAATAAGAGTTTAGCAGTGAATTCTACTATGATATTCTTCTTGCATGCCGCTATAATTTCCATCTTCGAGAATCTCTCGACGACCACGAAAACATAGTCATTTCCATGCTTAGTAGAAGGAAGGCTCGACATGTAATCCATAGAGATAGATTCCTAAGGTATAATAGGGGTAGGTAGCTTAGTATAGAGACCTTGTTTCTTGATGGTCAGTTTGGCAATGGCGCAAGCAGTGCAGTATCTGATGTACTTCCCGACATCATGTCGAAGGTTCAGCCAATATAAATACTTCTGCATTACTGCCACTATTCTCACAACCCCAAAATGACCAATGACTCGACTGTAATGTGCTTCCCATATCATCTTGGCATGCTCGCTTGAAGGAACACAAAGGTGTCCCAAGTGACATAACAGTGTATCTTGGAGGTGAAAATTTGGAACTTGCATACCCACTAAGAGTACCTTGTGTGTGTGGCCAAATTTTGGATCGCTCTCGTAGAGAAGTGGCCAATCAGAATTCTCATGCCCACAAGAGTTGAGAACGGTGGTTAGTGCCATGATCGGTGGTCGACTGAGGTAGTCTGCAACATTATTGGTGCTACCCTTCTTATACTTGATGTTCAAATGAAACTGTTGTAGATATGTAGACCACTTCTGATGGAGATCATTCTACATCTTCCCTTGTGTTTGTATGAACTGCAGGTGCCAATGGTCTATGTGGATGATTGTTTCCCTCCCCAAAATTTAATGCTTCCATTTTCAACATGCCTGCACAATGGAATACATTTATTTTTCATAAGTGGGATACTTTCCAACTGTGCCAGAGAATTTCTCACTATGATATTCGACTAGATGCCCATGTTGAGTAAGAATTTCCCCAATAGAATTGTCAGAAATATCTATCTTGATCTCAAATGGTTGTTGCAAGTCTAGTAATGTGAGAACTGGGGCAGAATAGAGGTGATGTTTCAATTATATGAATGCATTATGTTGAGATTCGGACTAAAATAATTTTTCTTTCGCTCCTCCCTTCGTGACTTGACTCAAGGGCCAAGTGATATGAGACAATCCCAACACGATCCTGCGGTAGAAATTAGCAAGACCCAAAAATCTGTGAAGCCCTATTAGAGTGGTTGGGGCTGGCCCATCCTGAATGACTTGGATCTTGGTTGGATCCAAATGCACCCCCATTTCATCCATAATCTATCCCAGATATTGAACCTGGGTCATGCCAAAAATGTAGCTGGAAATGAAGTATTGGCATCTAAAGGTTGAAGGTGAGGCTCAAGGTGAAAAGGCTAAAGGTTGACTTCTCAAAATTGGTGATAAATTGTGTTGTTGCAGTGTTTGGAGGACTTGTTGGATGTGGTGGAGATGCTCTTCCCAAGTCTAGCTGAATATCAGAATGTCATCCAAGTACACCCCTACAAATGAGTTGGTGAATGGCTGCAAGATGTTGTATTCAACCTCATTAAGGTTGTGGGAGCATTCTTCAACTCAAAAGGCATGACCAACCATTCAAAAAGGCCCTCCTTGGCTTTGAAGGCAGTCTTCCACACATCATAGGTTTCGATTGGTACCTGGTGATACCTAGAATTCAAGTCAATCTTGCTGAAATATTTCGCCCCTTTGAGTTGGTCCAGAAGGTCATCAATCTATGGGATCAAGTACCTATTCTAGATAGTGATATTTTTCAGCGTCCGATAGTCAATACAAAGTTTCCAAGTCCCATCCTTCTTCTGTAACAACATGATCAAGCTCCCATAGGGCGATGAACTTGGTTGAATGTGACCTTTTAATAGCACCTCCTAAATCTACCTCTTGATTTCATCATTCTCCAGAACAAAGCATCGATAGATCGGTCCATTGTTTAGTAGCACAGCTAGGGCCATATCAATGGGGTGCTTGACCTGACAGTGCAGAGGAAACCCTGTGGGTGAGGTGAAGATGTCCCCGTACTCCTCCACAACCTTGTCCATTTGTTGTTGTCGTGCAGAGGAGCCCTGTCTGGAGGTCGTTGCCATAGTCTTCTCCTTGCCTTGGGGGTAGATCATCAGGAAAAAAAAATTCCTCATTTGTGAAATGAGCTTACTTCATTGTTTTGCAATAACCAAAGATATAGCGGTAGGCGGTCGTACCTCTGGTATCCTGTACAACTTATTTCCAAAAATAAAAATAACAGCGTGAGGCCGAGACTCATACATAGCATGTCACTTCCACAAGTATGGTTGGCCTAATAATACATCAGAAACATCAAGAGAAACAATGTCACATAATACCTCATCTATGAATGGATTGATGCTATAGGGAAGGCGGCACTTCTGGCTGATGCAGAGATCCTTTCCTTGTTGAAGGCACCCAGTGGTGTATGGCTGTGGGTGTGATGTGGTCGGCAAGCCCAACCGCTTCATGGCGTCTGCTGAAATGAGGTTATTTTGGCTCCCATTGTTGACAATGAACTTTAATAGGGAATCCTTTACCCACATCTTGGAGTGGAAGAGACGCTCCTCCTCCTCTGGATCTTCCGGTTCCTCCTTCTGGATCTTCACAGTGGCAACAATAGCGTTGGGATCCTCATCAATAATATGTTTCCTTTTATCATTCCCCTTCTGAGGTTATGATTCAAAGTCAAAGCATGCATGTGACTGAGAGGCCCTCATCTCGGCCACAAGCAACTGCTTGGTTGACACTCACTTGTGTTGTGAGTGGAGTTCTTATGGAGCACACACCACTTTCCTATGTCCTTCTTTGGCGTGGTGTTTTTATTTGCATGTGGCTTTGACAATTTTTCTTGGGCCGTCGTGCCTTGGATTTTTTCTTTGTTCTGCGGTTTGGGGGCACCTTTCCCTTGCTTTTGATTCGTACATCCAAAGTCTCACTTCTTATGTTTGAATTGCTACTCAATCTTGGTAGCATACCGGTATGTTGTACCAAGTGAGGAGATGTCGAGGAACTCCATTTCCTCCTGAATGTATCTGTGCAGAAAATTGTGATACTTTAGCACCAAATGTTTCTCTGAATATTTGATACCCAACTTTGTGCGCAGGGTATGGCACATATTCGTCAGCTCATGTACATCTTCATCCCTTTGTTGCCGCAGCATGGTCCATTGTACACACTTTTCCTCATAGCTCCCAACAAGATAGTATTGTTCCTTGATGACATATCGAAAAGAATTCCAAGTGGGTGCGGCTGAGAACAGAGAGGGTTCTATCTCTTCCTTTTTCTCACAATAGGTTTCCCACCAATCCTTGACATGGAGGGTAGCTTTAAGGAGTGCAAAAATAATCTTCTCTCGGTCGGGAAAGTCATGAACCGAGAAATATCCTTCTAATAGATTCAACCATATATCGACGACATTTTCATCTATTTGACCCTCAAATATGGGGATGTCAAAGCTTACTTGTACCTTAAAGGGATTCGTGCCTCCAGAGTGGTTGCTGGATTCAGATGTGCTACCGGTGGGCAGTTGTTGAAGGATATGGGCAAAGTTATCCATCATTGCGTTCCTTTGTTATCTGAGGGCCTCCTCAAGAAATATTTTGATAGGATATCCTGCTCCCTCATATTTATTTTCGTTCCCCATGGGCAGATGTCGGGGTTTGCAAGGCTGATCTTGCAAAGGTTCCACCAGATCGAGCCCTAACTCCTTATACCCCGACATCGTTGGGGACATGCAAATAAGGATCGAGAAAAAGCAGACCGCTCTGATACCACTAATCCAGATTTATGCAGGAATTCAACAGAATAAAAATACAAAGGTGCAACAGAAATAACACTTCATTTCATTAATATCAAAGAAATGAAATTTAATTACACGCAGAATGGAAATAAACTATCTAGAGCGTTGGCATCTTATCTCTGAGAAAATATGTGTCGGCTACGGGCCTCTGAACTGTGTTACAATGAGGCTCTAGGGCCTATTTATTATTTAGAAACAATGGAAAACCCTAAACATCCAAAACCCTAACCCTAGGAGATGAAGTGCCAAAACTATGGGCCCCATTTGGGTAAATTGTTGTTTCAAATTCCCGGGGATGTCGTAACTTTGGCATACGATCTTCGTTTGACCCGCACCATACATCGTTAGAAATATCTATCCAAGGAATATGACTTTTGATGTGAGCAATATGATTCCATTGAATGACGTTGCTCCTGGATTTCCCAAAAACGTCATTTAGGGCCTCAAAATGGCTCCAGAAGTTCACGACCCGAAAAACTAGTAAAAATAGCAAGTCGTGCCAAACCTGAAAAAATGAAAGAGACAATGGTGGGGCCCCAAGTGGAATAGGTGGGTGGCCACCAATATCCCCCTCGTTAAACTACAGTCAACAAGTATTTCGCCTTTTTTCATAAAATTCCATTCATTTTCACTTCAAATTTCTTCTGAATATTCATTTTATAGGTCAACCATGAGATATGTCGATGTTCTATTTCCATAGTAATTAATATAATAAAGACCAATTTTTTCACTATAAAAGATATCCAATGTGGTAGTGTATTGGGCCCATGGGCTAATGAAATACACTTTGTTTAGTAGGGAGGCTTCTTACCTACATACAAATGTGATTTTTCAAACACAATAATAACTCAACAATGGAGAGCTTTCTCCCTTTATTAGGTGTTGGTATTAGTAGAAGGTAGAATGTTGAATTTGTTGTAGTGGATCCTTGGAGCTATGAAACTCCAATATCCAATACAAGGGAGTCTCTTCCCCTCAAGTTTTCAACAAGCCTCTCTTTGCTCTCAAAGGATGGTAGATCCATGAACACCTCATGAATTCTTGTCTCTTGTATTGATGTTTTGGATGGATTACAACTGAATCCTTACAATCCTCTTGGTGCTAAACAACACGAGATCATTTTATGAGGAGAAATTTGGTCACCATAACAATATGTCTCCTATTTCTCTTCCCATGGGTGCCTTTTATAGACCATTTTCGAATTTTCCCTCCCTCTCTTGGTGCAATATGGATGGTGACACAAGAGTGGGGTATTATTCCTTTGTGTCCTACACTAAAGCCTCAAAGTGGCTCAAAGGTGACTATATTAGGTTGAGTGAGAATCTTTTTCTCCAAGTGTTCCAAGTGGTTCATGATGGTTACCACGGGACAGAGCAACTATCGATGGCATAGCCTGGACTATCTAATGATAGCTTCATAGTGCGCAACTATTGAAGTAAAAGTCGCAAGCTCAAAGCTAGTTCATGTGAGGGTCCAAAAAATTTTCCTTCTACCTTGTGCTTGAAATATTTTAGTGTCTTCTCAACTGTTAACAACCTCTACTATAGGAAATAGACAATAAGGAAGTTGAAGGAAGCCATCCAATAAAACATGTTTTCATTTCTTTGAGAAAAATAGATATCTGAAAATAAAACAAGCTCTTATACACATGAATCAACCATACTTAACCATTGAAATCCATTGTACAACAACAAACCAATTCCTATAAGATTGTGTGCTTCCCTATAGGAAGCTATATCCTATGAAATTCCATGTTTTAAACTCACAACAAAAACTTTAATAGGTAGAAGCTTACCCTATTCAAAAACTTCAGTAAAAAATAAGTCAACCATTAATATAAATGAATATCAATCCAAAAAAATGAAATGTATCACTAAATCCATGTTTGGTTAATTTTCTTTAAACAGCCAACCAAAATCCTAGTAATTTGATCATCTTAATTACAATACAATATTAATAGGTGTAGGTTTGATTGACTATAAACCCCACCAAGTCTCATGCTTAAATTTCATGAGAAAGGTTGAAAATTGAAACCACTTTGGAAGAATTAAACTACCCATGAAAAACTCTATACCCAAAAAAAAAAAAATTGACAAAATTTGGTAGCAGCATATATATTGTTTGTAGCTCATTCTTCCATCTTCCATCTAATATATGTTTCAATAAATAAGTCTACCATAACCTAAACTCAATATATTTATAAAATAAATAAATATATAAATTTCTCCAATACCCTTTTTAAATTAATCATACTTTAAATAAATCTACTCAAAAATATAGTTTTTAAATAAATCTATTACCAAAACAACAAAGAAGGGAAAAGAAACGATTATATTCCTACAAAAAAGAATTACGGTTCCATTTTTCCTCAGGCTTACCGATTCATAGGCAGTAGTTCCAATGTAATATTAATTAGGAAAAATGTACAAGAATTACGGTTCTCACGCTTACCGATCCATATGGCAGTAGTTCCAGTGCAATCCAATGAAATATTCTCAGGCTTACCGATCCATATGGCAGTAGTTCCAATGCAATCCAATGTAATATTAATTAGGAAAAATGTACTGAAGTCCATGGCAACATAATATAAATCGAGAATATTTTTGAGTGGATGAATGAATATCAATCCAAAAAAATGACAGGTACCATAAATCAACGTTTGGTTAATTTTTATTAAATGGAATATCATCTTAATTATAATATAACCATCACATCATCTAGTGAGGTGGGATCGTGTGCTGGAAGTGTCTAAATTACAATATGACCACCACATCAGTTAGTGATGTGGGATTCATATATACATATATCGTGGGCTGGAAGTGCCTAAATTTTCGAAATATATTATTGAAATAATCAGTGGCTGGAAAGGGAAAAACATTGTTATATGCAATTGGTGAAATAATGAGTGGTTGATGAAGTTACGTTAAAATTCACACAAACTCTATTGGATGGAATCGATAATTATGGGAAGAAGATGATCAATGACACTATGCTCATCAGCATGGAAATTAATGCACACTAAAACATAAGAAAACTCTTTAGGTTTACAAATCCAACTATACGAAATTGTGAAAATTTTAGTAATCACAAAATATTGGTAAGAATAGATAGTGTATTACATAAAAGATTATGTTATAAATTATGTTTTGGAGAGGATACATTAACTTTAAGGCTAGTTCATGGTCTAGTGAGGGTGATGTTATATGAGCATGGTTTGAAAGGTCAAGTTAAGGGACATACCACAATTAAGAAAATTAATTATTTTTTTTGCTATGACTATTATAGATTTCTCTAGTATATGCTTTACTAAAATATTTTTAATATTCTCATGTGGTTTTTTAAATAAAATGATTTAAGAAATTTTTTTTAAGTTCATAATCAAATAAAATCCTTTCCAATATTATGATTCCCAAATTATGGTCATTCTAGTGTATGATTTAGGAAAACTTGGTAAATTCCTTTATCATATATTAATCATTAATTTCACCTTTTTCATCTAATTGGGTAACTTTTCTCTTCATATGTATTCTACGAATTCATTTTATAAGTCAACCACCATATAAGTCTACCATTTCCATCCTAATGAAGATAAAAATGACAAAAACAATGGATTATAAAATATTTTCACATGTAGTTATATGAAGTTATAAGAAAACATATTTTTTTCACTTCTATACCAAAGTACAAGAAAATTTCTTTGCATTTACTATAGGAAAACAACAATAGGAAGCCATCCTATAACACATTGTGTTCCATTTTTTTAGAAAAATAAAATCTAAGAATCAACCAAGATATTATTACACATTAATAAACCATCCTTAGCCATTGCAATACCGTGTACATGAACAATTTAATTTTTATAATATTGTGTGCTTCCTTAGAGGAAGTTACAATATCTAATGAAATTCCATGTTTTCACCTCAAAACATAAAACTCTAACATATATAAACTTCTACAATTCAATAACACTTAATCAAAATCAGTCAAAAACATATATGAATGCATATAAATGGAACTAAATGCAATTAAATGAAAGGTATCACTTATCAATCTTAGATTAATTTTCTTTAAATTTCTAATACAAAACCTATTATTTTAATTATCTTTATTACAATATAACCACCACATTAGCTAGTGAGGTGGGCCTAGCTTATGCATCCATGAGGGGCTAGAAGTTCCTAAATTTTCTAAATTTGTGATTGAAATAATAACTGATTGGCAAGGGGAAAAAATTGTTGTAAGCAATTGGCATGTTAATGAGTAGTGGATGATGTTCTGTAAAATATCACACTAAAATAATGGAATGGATAACTCAAGATGTGTTATACTTTTGGAATTATGAGAATAATATGCTCAAAGGCATTAGCCTCGTCATCCTTAGGAAATGAATGCACACTAAAACATCCAAAACACCCTTCATGTTATAGAATGCAAGCATATGAAATGGTAAATATTTTAGTGATCATAAAAGGTTTAAAAGAATAAATAATGTGCTACATACTTCATCATACACTATAAAATCATGTTTCATCGAGAATACATAAACCTTAAGACTCGTTCATGGTTACCCAAGGGTGATATTTTCTATATGAGAATGGTTGGAAAGGTAAAACTCAAAGACATGGGAAAACCTAAAAAAATCATCATTTATCTTTACCATTCCTCTTGAAGGTCCCTCTAGTATATGATTTAAGGAAGCTTCTTTAAGTCCTTAGCTAAATAGACACATACTAGTTTGAATGTATACAAAATCATCATTAGAACCACTATCATCATCATCATCATCATCATATTCAACCATTTTATTAATCTGATGCAAAAAAACCTTCACTTTGACATCTATAAATACCCTCTGTCACAACTTTCATCAATCATGTTCCCCCTACATTAGATATGTCTTTCACCACAAGTAATATTTAACACCTAGTATATTGTACAATAATATCATAATTATAGGTTCAAATAGATGAAATAATTTTTCTCCCCTTTTTTGCATTCATCCATAATTTGTACAAGAATTTTGCAAGTTGAACATCTACCTACAAACTCTCATCACAGCACCTTACAAAATCTAGATTACTATAATGGATCACTTAATCAAATGACTCCACTTTTAACATCTTAAAAGCCTAGAATAGTTAATGGAAGCTCTAGGAAAGAAAGCATCAACAAAGGTGTAAATTCAACTCCAGAGGAAAAAAAAAAAAAGAATTAGCATCAACATAAAGATGACCACAATATATATAGAAGGATTATAGTATTCCTAGTTTTTAAGGGAAGAAAACATACCTTTTTTTTTTAAAGCTTAAGATGAGTGTCTTCATTACTCCAATAGACCAATTATATCAATAATTTTTACCACCATCATACCTCCAAATGCATAAAATAATAAACTACCTTAGACATGCATCTCACCTTTTCCATCCAACCCCATCAATTTTCACTTCATGTGTCTTCCAAGTATTCATTTTATATTCCAACCATCATATAAGTCCACCATCTCCCACTTCCATATTAATGAATATAAAAAATACCCATCATTTACACAATAAAATAAATCCACATGTAGTTATATGAAGTTATAGGAAAGAATTATTTTTAGTTTCTATAAGATGGCACAAGAAAAAATGTCCATTTACTTTAGGAAGTAGACAATACACAAGTTAAAATAAACCATCGTATAACAAAAAAAAATTAATTCTTTAAGGAAATTTTATAAATGGGAACAAAACAAACTAACATCCACTTGAATCAACCATCATTAGTCATTGCAACACAGTCCACACCAACAAATGAATTGTTATAATATTTTGTACTTTGATATAGGAGGTTACAATGTACTATAAAATTCCATGTTTTCACCACAAAAGACCAAATTCTAAAACACTTGAAATTTTACCATTCAACAACACTTCATAAAAATCAGTGAACAACATATATGAATGCATTTCACTTATATGAATGCATATAAATCGACCAAAATGGTGTCACCAAATCAATGTTTGGTTAATAATTTAATCATCTTAATTACAATGTACCAACCACTTTAGCCACATGCAGGGAACCAAAGTTCCTAAAATTTTGAAATGTATGATTGTATGATTGAAGTATTTAGTGCTTGGAAAAGAACAAACAATATTTTATGAAGTTGGTTAAATAAGTGGTGGTTGATGAAGTTACGTCAAGGAATAAATAATGGGATATCTGGTCTTCTATGGTTTACAAACTATCTACATGTAAAGATTCTACATATTTTTGGTGACTCTAAGACTCTCATAAATGAATTAATGGTTTTGGTTCATTTAGACCACTAATACTTGAATTTCATAAAACAACTAAAAACTCACAAAACAAATCATGGCTAATATGCAATACACCATAGTAGAACAAGTCTACGGAGAAACTAATATGGTGGAAGATAAGCTCTCAAAATCTAGCTTAAACCATAAATATAGATAATTTCAGTAACAATATTTTAAAAACGATCAAAACCCTACTGATATTCATTACAACTCCCATGAACAACCAATTTCAGCTATCTCGTACTATCACATATGTTTTCTAAGATATTTTTTTTTGCATACTTTTTCTGATTTTTTTTTTTCTTCTACACATATTTCCTCCATCTATAATAAACACGAAATAACTTTAGGGATGTATTGTTTATATTTTATTACATGCATCCACTATATTTATTCCCTTCAATGATGTTGTTTTATATATGTTCCTTTTTGTGACATAGTGGCATGCATGATATATGGTTCATGATGTAATATGTACTAGTTTTGAATGGGGAATATATGGTCTATGATGTAATATGTATTAGTTTTGATGAATACAAAGTATATTGTTTTTTTCCTCTGAAAATAAAAATTTTATCTCAAACATCACACTAAAAGTGTGGAATAGATAATTCAATATGTGTTATCTTTTTGAAATTGTGAAAAGAATATGCTCTAAGACACTAGGTTAATCATTATAATAATATGAATGCACACTAAAAAAATGTAAAACAAATGTTAATATAAGTTACCAAATGTAAAATTTTACTGATTACAAAAGGAACGTTAGAATATATAGTGTCCTACAAATCTCATTATTCCTTATAAAATCATGTTTCATAGAGGTGGCATAGACCTTAAAAGCTAAGAGTGGCCTGTGGTTGCAGAAGGATAATAATTTATGTATGAGGATGGTTTGAAATGTTAATATGAAAGACATACTGAAACTGAAAAAAAAAAAAAAAAATTTATTTCTCTTTATCATTCTTCTTAAAGACCCCCGGCCCCCATAGTATATTATTTATTGAATCACCCTTAGGCCCCTTCCCTACTATAAGCTAAATTAAGCTACATTAGGATACAATAAGAAACCCAAAAAAATCATTATTTATCTTTCCCATTCTTATTGAAGGTCCATCTAGTATATGATTTAGGGAGTCACCCTTATGTGCCTTCGCTAATATACCCTACATTGGGATACATTAGGAAACAAACATAAAATTAATATTAACATGTTAAAATCACAATAAAGCATCAATAGAGACCTATTGCAAGAGGTGATTGTGGAGGAGGGATTGCCATTTTATAAATGAACATAATTCTTACCAGCTTCACATTGACTTGGGAAAAGGGAAAAATAATTATGTGTAGTTGTTAATTATGTGTAGTTGTTCACTGGGAGGACACCGATAACCAGGGTTATCGGCAATGGAGACAGACAGCCAGAATTATCAGAAATGCCACTGAGCAAGAACGCAAAGCCATTACAGATGATCTCAGAACCCGTTGCATCAGAGTTTTGCAAGATAAGGAAATTTTAAGATGGGGCCACATGCCTAAAGCAACTTACACCACTCGGGAGGCCTACAGGATCCTCAGTATGGATCCCATGCCCAAGGATCCGCTTTGGGGAAAAATATGGAATCTTGGAGTCTGGCCCAAAGTCGCCTCATTCCTCTGGCTCCTTGGCCACCAAATAATTCTCACATGGGACAATCTCCGCAAGAGACACTTCCATGGTCCCTCGATTTTTCCTAATTGTGGGGAAAATGAAGAAACTCAGCAGCATCTTCTTTATGCTTGCCCCCTGGCCTCACTGCTATGGGAGAAAGTTAGTTTCAGAAGCCAAAGAAACTGCATGCCCGATACTGACATCAGAGGATCCCTCCGAGATTGGCATCAACATCCCTTCAAAAGCGAAATTCTCAACCATCTCTGGAGAATCATCCCTGGCCTCCTCCTATGGACCATCTGGAAAGAGAGAAATAAACGAATTTTTAAGGATCAAAGGACCCCGACAGACATCATCTGGAGTAATCTCTGTCACAATCTCAAGGAAACTATAGAATTGCAGTACTGGAGCATAGAGGATTTTCCATCTCAGGCCAAGTAAAAGACTATATGGGAGAACTGGGGTCTCAACATTTATCCCAACACTCAGACGCACACTAGCTCCCACTCTGACAAAAGCAATCACACTTGGACTCCCCCCCCTCGGAACACCTTTAAGCTTAACTTTGATGGTGCATCAAAAGGCAACCCAGGCAAAGCCGGGTTTGGGGGCATCATAAGGAATCATGCTGGCAAACCTCTGCTCGTTTATATGGGAAGTATTGGCTGGGACACAAACAACTCGGCAGAGCTGGAAGGATTATGGCAAGGCCTTCTTCTCTCTCAGCAAGCGGGGTTGCATCCTATTGAGATTGAAGGAGATTCACAGATCCTCATCAATATTGTTGCTCAACTTCTCAATGGAACCCAGGCACGCAAAATTTCCAGCAGTTGGCGTCTGGAGGCGCGCTTGGATAATATGGCAAGGTGGCTACAGGGGAATCGGGCTCTTTTGTTCAAGCATACCCGTAGAGAAGGCAATAGGGTTGCAGACTTGCTTGCCAACCTGGGAGTAGAATTTGAAAGCAATCTTAAAGCAGGGACGTTGAACATAATCCAGAATGAGGATCACAAAAGGGATTGCCACATTCTTCTTCAGGATGAGGCGAATCCCCCGGATGCGGGTGCAAGTGTCGACAGTGGGAGCGATGGGACGCAAGGCTTTAGGACGGGAGGCCACATGCCTTCCCTCTTGGAACCTTGGCACCCACCTGATCGCAGTTAATGCCCGTGCTAGATCTTAATTGCGTTGATATGAAGCCGATTCACATCACTCTAAAGCCTCGCTGCAACCACATTTCACATACGTTTTTCAGGCTTGGACATTCATTGCAGAGGTTGGAAGGTTGTAGAATCGGTTTGTTATATACCATGGAGCCGCCCGCCCCTTCGCCAATGCATTCAAGTTGTAATCCTGCTTTGGATAGAACCAGAATTCGCACCACCACAGGGCAGCGCAGTCGCCACACCTGTTGTTTGGTGCCCGCGGACAATTTCCACATCTCAATTGCAGGTTCCTGCTTGTCTGCAACTGTGGTTCTTGGCTCTCCTCCTGAGCGGATTCCCGTCAACTCTCATTCGCCTCCGCACTCCAGCTTCTCTTCAATTGCAAATATGCCAAGACTTAGGCAGAGGATGCGGTGCCGGAGGGGGTCCTCTCGTTCGGCCAGAAGGCACTCGCCTTCCTTTTCCTCCTCTCCGTCGGATTCTTCAGCGCCCTCTGGCAGCCTCCCTCATCTCCTTCATGGGCGACTGCTTTGTTCTGGATGACAGCTGGACTCGCCTTCTGGAGATGCTCTGCCGGCTCAGTCCCACATGGCCCTCTTCTCTTTCGACTGTGCTGTCAACAGACCACGTGTTACCATGGCCATTTCTGTCATCTTCCTGGAGGAGCCTGAGCCTGTGTCTCCGCCATACAAGCACGATCCGGATGACAGCGCACATATGGATGTAATGCAGCAGGATATGAGGGGTCCGCCTTCTGAGAACAGGGAGTCTTTACAGGTTGAAGCTGGGGTCGTTCAAGGTCCAACTCTGCCTGCTGTCCACACCACCGCCGCTTGCTCCCTTGCCCAAGGCGACCCAGATGACTACAGTTGCAAGATTGAGGAAGTTGCGCCGGATGAGTAACTTGACCTTCTCCTCCTGTCATTTTTGTTTTTTCTCTACCCTCTCTGAAGGATTGCTTGGTCGCTTTAATGTTTACTCCATCTCTGTTCCATTTTTTGTAAATGTCCATGCTCTGACTCTACAGCGGTCCAGTACTGTTAGAGTCCCGTGCTACATCTATGGAATGTATATGTGTCATGTGTTCAGTCAAAAACTTTTCAGTTTGATCCCCTGCGTGGGATTTTTTCAGGTTATGGTTTCTAAGGCTGGTTTCCCTCCAGATGGGCAGCCCAATATGAGTCTCTGTCTGTTAAAATTGCCTCCCGGTAGGCACTGTTATGGCTTCGGCCAGATGTACTATATTTTCCATTAATTAATAGATTACTCTAACTTAGAAAAAAAAAAAACATCTTTTATTATTTTCCTAGGAAAAAAGGTGTCAATCCTTACATATTTTTGGGTTTCCATTCTTTACAGTAAATTGGTTGGGGATTCCATGCTTGTACTAAATTGTTTCAACTAGGTTAAAATATGTTAGATCAGTACCTTATTGCATATAATTGAAAAAATACTCTATGTAAAACTTGTTTTTGATGAATTGTCATTCTAACACATCTACACAATGGAATACATCAGCAGAATTTCTAAAGTAGGTTCTTTGTAGGATAATGGAGTTTAGAATGTAGGAAATTCATATATACTACCATAGGCCCTTCATAGTAGGTCTACAATATGCACAAAAATTTAGATAATATGAGAATATATTTATGACTATTTGTTTTATTATGATCAAGGAAGTTCGATGCATATTTTTTGTAGATACATACATGTTGATGATGTAATTTCTTATTTTCTTAATAATTTTTGTACTATACATATATGATCATTGACAAGACAATTTTATTTTGTCAATAGAAAATGCTATCCCAATGCAAATAGTAATGTAATTTTTTAATTTTACAAACAAAAAGTAGGATTTTTTCCTATTGCATGTCTGAACCCATACCTCATCATCATCACCATCACTATCATCCTCATTGTCAAAAATTTTATCACCTTCATGTGAAAAAACCTTCACTTTGACATATATAAACATGCTAACATTAATAAAGCATTTTCACATTCCATTAGTTATGTCCTTAATAAGAAGTATGATTTATCACCTAACAGATTGTATAATAATATCATAATGTTTTTTTCAAAAAACTAACAATACGTTTTTTTTGTCTTTTTTTCTTGTACTAATATTCATCCTTGATATGTACAAGAATTTTACAATTTGAACATAAACCTACACAATATCATTGTATCATTGTACACAATCCAAAGTAGTACCATCCATGACATCATAAAGGACTCCACCTTTAACATATGACAGTATTGGAAAAGTAAATGACAACAATAGGAGAGGAAGCATCATGGGAGGTGTAAATTTAGTTACATTAATAAAAATAGTTAGCATCAACATAAAGATGAATACAGTGGAAAACCTATAATAGCATTATGGTAAGAATCCAAGGGTCTTCATTACTCCAATAAACCATTTCTATCAATATCATGCATCAAAATTCATAAAATGATAACTATAGTCAACATGCTTTTCACCTTTTTCATAGAATAAGGTTTAATTTCATATTCATTTTTTCAACCACTATCAAAGATATCCAACTTAGTTATATGAAGTTATAAGGAACCAAATTTTTTTAACTTCTATAGAGAGGTACAAGAAAAATTGTGTGCATTTACTAAAGGAAATAGACAATAAGGAAGCTATGGGAATCCATCCTATAAGACATTTTTTCAATTCTTTGAGAAAAATTGATATCTAAGAATCAAACAGAACACAAGGAAATCAATTTCTATAAGATTTAGTAACCTCTCAAAGGGACTAAATTTTATGAAATCCCATGTTTTCACCTAAAAGACATAACTCTAAGAAATAATAAATTTTGTGATTCAAAAATCACTTCATAAAAACCATTGAGAAACAAATTTGAATAAATGAAAAAAATCACTAAATCAATGTTTCGTTATTTTTCTTAAATAACCAACCTCAATCCTAGTAATTTAATAATCTTAATTACAATAAAACCACCACATAATCTTGTGAGGTGGGCTTCAAATTTACATATAGAAACTTATGATTGAAGTAATGAGTGAAAAAGTGTGCAAAATTGTTTTATGCACTTACTAAAACAACTAGTGGTAGTGGTTGATTAAGTTACGTCAAAATCCACACCAAATGTATGGAATGTATTATTCAATATGTGTTATCGTTTTGAAATTATGAAAATAAAATTATGAGGAAAATATGTAGGAAATGAATTCACACTAAAACATCCATAACACCCTTAAAGTTAGCAAATGCAACCATATGAAACTGTGAATTTTTTTGTCATCACAAAAGGTTTGCTAGAATAAATGGTGCCCTAAAACATCATGTTTCATAGAGGAGACATAGAACTTAAGGCAATGTGGAACAATTTTTAAGATAGTTTCAAACACGACCAAAAGGACCAAAAAATCTAAGCATATTATATCTATAGCATGAAAGATGTTATGGAAAGAAAGATTTCTTATTAAAAAAAATCAATCTATAAAGAGCATTGCAATTCAAAGAGGAATTTTGAGATGATGAAATTACCTCTATTGAGAAGGATGGTTTGTGTAGGAAGGATTTTAAATAATTTTGAAGTGACTCTATGGGAAAGAACATATTATTTGAAGAATATGTAACTTATTTTAAGGAATTCAAAAACCATCTACTAGGGGAACTTTTTTGGAAGAAGTAATTTAAATAATGTTGAAATGGCTATATAGGAAATCGCATAATTTTTGAAGCATATTCAATATATTTGAAAAAAATCAAAACTAATGGGGAAGGGGAACTTTGTGAGGTATTTTATCTCATATTTGGAGAAAATCCTTTAGGTGAGGAAGGATTATGTGGCATATTTTGGATGTGACACTCCCTTAAACTAAGAATAAATTTATGTTTTAAGGAATTAGAAATATGGCAAGTGGGTAGTGGGTAGGAAACTAAGAATAGGTTCCACATTACAAAAAAAGAAAAAAAGTAAAGCATTATTTTATTGAAAAATAGTAATGTTATGGTTTAGATATATCTCTAGTAATATACCAAGGCTAAAAATTGGCTAAATAGCCTAAGAAAATCATACTAAAGTGTGCCTTATGTAAATATACTTTTCATGGAATAAAATATGGTTCATTCTTTAAAACTTAATTTGGGAAGATAGAGATATATAAATCAAGGAGATATTAAATTGCTAGATGCATTATTGGAACTGTGGTGTGAAGATATTTTTAAAATATGTAGTTGACAACAAACCCAATGTGAGGCTTTCAGTCTGTCTCTTTTTCTTTCCTAGATGGCTAGATTTTCATCAACTATTAGAAGTTCTATGTTTCTAAGATGATTGGATAAAGCACCTAACAACATGTTAAGGGGGTGTGCCTTAGGCAAGACTACTTTTTATGGACTAAGATGTGGCTAAAACCTAATTTCTGGGAATTTCTATGTTTGTAAGACGGTTGGATAAAGCACCTAAGAACATGTTAAGGGGGTGTGCCTTAGGTAAGGCTACTTTTCATGGACTAAGATGTGGCTAAAACCTAATTTCTGGGAATTCCCTTCCAATCTTTTAAGATATTTCCAAAATAGGAAAGTAAGGGAGGAACAAG
The DNA here is from genome assembly GCA_034641835.2 of Pinus albicaulis. Classification (NCBI taxonomy): domain Eukaryota; kingdom Viridiplantae; phylum Streptophyta; class Pinopsida; order Pinales; family Pinaceae; genus Pinus; species Pinus albicaulis. Next base: position 163,933,554 of record CM076572.1, on the reverse strand, counting down.
TGAGGTTTTCCATTAGTATCCCTTGCCTTGATGGATGGCTAGGTTTTCATCAATGATTGAAATTGCTTTGTTGCTATATAATTTTTGAATGAGGGTGATCTTGATCCAATAAGAGGATGTTAGTATCAAGGCGAAACCATCCAAAATGTCAATGTAACCTTGCATATTTGAAAGAGCTTTTAGTTGTAAGCTTATACATTAGATAGTTGAAGGATATTTTAGCTGTAAGCTTGTGTTTAAGATTGTACAATCAATATAAAAGTTTTTTTAGTTATTAAAAAAGTCTAAAGCTCCCTTGATCTTATAATGAAATTAAATTTAAACATATGAAGTATTGTTGGTTGCTCATTTAGTAAAGATACAATCTTACTTTTTCTTCCTTTCTATTAATTATAACACATCAATAAATATAATATATATATATATTCAAGTTCTTTCTACTCTTAATTTTTTAATCCATTAAAATAGACCTTTAAAAAAGATTTATAAAACCTTTCACATAATAAAGATAGGTGTAGATTTGATCGAGTTTAGACGCCCAACAAGTCTTATGAATCTCATAAACAATTGAAGATTGAAACCACTTTGAGAAAATTATACTATAAAATTCTTTATCAAAAAAACACAATTTATAATAAGATATAAATATTACCCATTATATATATATGAATAGCTATTTCTCTCATTTTCCAACCCACGGATGCGTGCTCGCCCACCCCACATCTCCACACGACGTCTTTCCGTCTCCACAATGCTTTCAGCCTATCCAATGCTCCCTTCAAATTCTCTAATAAATCCTTGAAATGCTGAAGGCATGTTGCCTTTTTCATTTCCAAAACTTGTTTTAGTTCGTCTGCTTCAATGTTTTCGAATTCTCTTCCATTTTTCTCGATCTCGGAAAGTTCCACCATTTTCCTTTGATTTTCGATACCCTGCGCATCCGAAAAGGTTTCCCTTGTTGCGTCTTTGAAGACGTTCAGCTGCCTGCAAATAAGCAGCAATGGATTCGATGAAGCGATCATACAATCGACACAATGAGTGGTTCCTTTTAATTCTCCGGTGCAATTCCTTGACTACTGTGCTAGGGCTGTAAAATGAACCTCGGCCAATGACAATATAACTTCCCACGAACCGAGATCTGTTCGGGTTACAACAGCGAAAAATATGGTTTAAATCTTTGCCCCTGGCGAAAGGCCAAGGTCTATGAAACTTACACGTTATTTTTGTGTTGCAGTGCACTGAAGTTGTGAATGAACAAATATATGGGCGTCCTGCTGGAAGAAACGATATGCAGAGTAAAACCCTAGACGGAACAACTTCCATATTTAAAAAGCCTAAGAAACTTCACCCTCCAGTATTTAAAGCCTAATGAATCTGCACTTACAGGGGTGTAAAAGTTCCCATCGTAATGTTAAAAAAAATGGTTTTGGTCATGTAGGTGATTTTATACTTTTTATAGTTAGGAATAATTGGCTTACTTTAACTCATATCTTAGGTCCATCCACTTTCGATCTCAAAGTTACTGTTTTCATTTTAAAAAAGATTTGCAGTTTAAGTTATCATTTTTTTATATATATTTTGAGTTCATTAAGTGTTTATAATTAATTATAATTATAATTACTTATTTCAGGTTTATTATTATTATTTATTTTTTAATGTAACTTTACTTATTGAAAATGTTAAACAATCTTGCTCAATAAAATAATAAAATAATTTAATGTTTAGCTATTAAATTATTTGATGTTTTGATTGAGTTATTATTTCTGTGATAGGGACAAACAACCTTTGGTGGATCTTTATGTGTAAGGATGTCCTAGTTGACTAACAAAGTTTTGGACAAAGTTTTGGTTTAAAAACAATATTGATTCTCAACAAATAAGTGTTTATATTTTAGACTTTAAGTTTGATTATCAATAATCAATTACTAATACTAAATAAAAACTTTGTAATATTTTTTGTATTTAAGTTGACTAATATCTTTTGTATTCAAATTGGTTAATTAAATCAAAATGTGATATGAATATGTGTTTTGTGGTATTTTAGCCATTTGATATTAGTAATCCATATTTTTAGCACATAGTATTGTAATAAAGTAAAATAAAAATTTCTAATATAAACTGGGTGAATTTCCATGATTAATTTTTGAAATATTTTCTTTATTATACACTTATTTTATATGATTATTTCTATTATATTAATGTAAAATAAATTTGAACATATTATATTTACCAGTCATTAATTATTAATATGAAATGTTAATACTAAATGCAAACTTAGTGACATCTTTTGTATTTAAGTTGATTAAAATCTTTTGTATTTAAATTGATTAATTAAATCGAAATGTGATATTTTAGGCATTTTATATTAGTAATCAATAGTATTTTCTCATAGTATTATAATAGAATAGCATAACAATCTCTAATACAAAATGGGGTGAATTTCCATGTTTAACTCTTTTCTTAAATATTTTTTTGATTTTGTACTTTTCTAGGTGTTTTTATTATTATTATTATTATAGATAGACACTTCAAGTTATTGGAACAAATCAAGGAATAGTCAATACATATCCATGTCTTTGAATGGAAATTAGGACTTATGGGGAAGAAAGAGGTGAATTTTCATGGTAACTCTCTTCTTAAATATTTTTGTAATTATATACTTATTTTATATGGTTATTTATATTATATTAATGTGAAATAAATTTAAGCATATTATATTTCTTATTTTAAATTATTATTAAACCTTTTTAATAATGAAAATAATGAAAATAATTTTAATTGTAGTTTATTCTAAATTGTGATACTAGATTTAAGAATTGCCAATTTTTGAAAACTTCTGCTGTGGATTTTTCCTATCTAATTTATCCAAAATAAGGAGAGAAGGACAACTCCTTAGTTTTATGGTTATATATTTCAAATATATATTTTTAATAATCTGTGTTAACAATTAGGTATGCAATAAATGTGTGTACATAAAATTTTAGATACAAGTATTAAATGATTAATGGTTATTTTTATAGGTAATAATTGATTTTGAAATAAATTTAAAATAAAGAAAAATAATGTTAAAAAAATAGAAGAATGTAATGTTAATATAAAAATGTAATTGTTGTTTTTAAGAAAGAAGTTTTGGAAAATTATAAAGTGAAAAACATGAAGACTCCTAAGTATGCATTCTAAATATATCATCCTAAATTTATCTTAATTCTAGATCTACCAAATCAAGACTTTCTTCACTTTAGAATAGATTTTCATCTCAAGATGGATATTGGTTTTATTATTAATTATAATGAGAAATATAATTATTAATTTTATGTTTTTTACCTTCTTTTATTTTTTTTATATGTGATTTGGCCAAGTCAAAATGTTTTATTAACAACCATATTAATGAATTAATGTATTTAAATTTATTTTTTATTTTTATTTTATTTTAATTATATCATGACTAAGTCAAAATGATTACCCACATTAAGACGTCTCTCTTATCATTTATAAAATATTTGCGAGTATATATTTCAGCACCATGTAATCAAGTTGATATAAGATTATGGATGAATATTTCATGGAACTCTGAGTTAAAATTCATCACCTCTATGCTATTAGCCTATGGTATTGTAAGAATGCCTAATTACAGCTTAATAATATCCATGCTAAAATGATCTAAATATAAGTGGTTAAAAATATTGTTATATTGTAAATTTATTTTAAGTATTAAGATTTTATATATTATTATATTGTAATTATTAATTTTTTATATGGTTATTAATTAAATTTAAATATGGTTACAAAATCATTATTTTATAGAACTACATTTCCTCATAGTTTTTTTTTTTTTTTTTCAAAAAAATAATAAATTAGATTAAATAAATTATTTAAAAACATTTATAAAAAAACATTGACATACATTATTCCTAGCCCTTACATATATCTCCATTTTTAGATGTAGATAACCCTTGTCACTTTTCACTAATGTATAAAATGTAAATATTTGATTAAAGGAAAAAATAGGCTAAGTCAATAGGTACACGAATTCCACATTTGAGGGGTTGCTTGCTTAGGATTTAAAAGAGTTTTGATTTGTTTTATGAAAACCATTGAAGGTTGAGTGGTGTGTCTTAAATGGACCCCTTAGGTTAATTAATCGACCTCAAAAGGAAAGACAAGAAGCCATGCTTCCTTGGAAAATTTTACAACGCAAAAAGGACCCAAATTTAAAGGGAAATAGTGAGAAAACTACAAGCTTGTAAGGTATACATGCCACCCACTCCAATAATATAACTAGCAAAAAAATCTATTGGATATATGTTGTAAATATGTTGTCATTGATGGCGAAGGAAAATTTAAAGGCAATGGAAAATATTGGAAAATGAAAGCATAGAAATCATTGGCGACAAAGGAAATTTTAAGTAAAAAACGTGGCAAAGACAAGCGTGGCATTTGAAAAACACTATAAATGGTGTTGTATTTATTGGAAAAAAGGGAAAATACAATGGAAAATATGGAAAAGGAAAATCATGGAAAAATATTAGTCATGAGAAGATAATCATGGATGAGAATGTTGCTCAGAATTTGGAGTCATTTTTTGGAGGAGCAGGTCATCTAAGAAGCAGGTAGAACCCACACAACTTTAAATAGATTAGAAAAATTATTATAGTGACATGTCGAAGATTGAAAATGGCCTCATGGATTGAGAGATATATCCATTCAATTTTTCATTGTCTCAAGTCAAAGTTAGCATAGACAAAGAAGTGGTTGGAGACACTTTGCCAAGTTTGACAATGGAGCCAAGACCAATCTAAAAGGCTGACCAATCTGTAATATTCCCAAATTTTCACACCAAATTTGGAATATTAGAGTTCTTGATTTTCTTAATAAATTAAGTAAATAAAAGGGTGGAGGGACCCACAAACCTCAAAAATGAATACAATCCACTTTTAATGTGTGTATGTGGATATTCTAGATCTAGATCTAAATTAATGAAGTAGTAGAGCAGCTCCATTAAAGGAGATAATGTCTCATTTATGAGATATATTATGGAGGATGAAAGAGTCAAATAAGATCTTGGATCTTAAATATAAAATAATGAGGATCTTTGATAAGGTCAACTGAGATCATAGTGCATTCAAAGAATATCATGAAACATTTATGATAATATAGTGGGGGAAGTGGTACATTTAATGCACATATGATGGAGACGGTGATCACCCCATGTGAAATTGATGGAGGACATGAGGCCATAGCGCAGTCAAACATGGAGACTATTTCCACATGTATAGTGCAGATTTGGAGTGGGCCTAGGCTATGGAAGGCTCATGCATATAATGAAGTTGAGGGCACAATGGAAGGATGATTTGGATTATTCATTTCTTGATCTGTTTAGATCTAGATTTGTCTTAGGAAATTTATATGCAGACTTGGGATGTTTAGTAGAGTTTGCAGTGCTTTTTAGCATAGGGTGTTCCTGAGCGGGAATCTGACCTCTTTCTTGCAGTAGCTCTAGAAAGAGGATTGTTCTTCATTCCTTCTCAGGCATTGGTGCCATCTTCAAGAGGTTGTTTCTAGCATTCAGATAGAAAGCCAGTGGAGGATTCATCCTACCACTTTTTTCCTCACATCCAGCCTTTTAGGAGTAGCAGATCTACATCCGACATTCAAGCCATTGGGTTTTACCTCCATGCAGCATCAATCCCTTCAAGGATTACACGGTTCAGTCCTGTAGATCTATTGGAGGAAGGAAGTTTCGAGTATTTCAGCTGGAAATCCTGTGAGGGATCATCTCCTCACATTGGATATATTGTTTCCATCATTCATGAGCTGATTTAACACATCCAACAGTAGGCTATTGAGCCTCCCTCTCTAACTGCATAGTCTTATGAAGTTGTTGTTCATTCAGTACCTATTTTCAGTGGAGGAGATTGAAGGAGCTAGATCTTGAGCTTTTAGCCCAAGGATATAGTAAAAGGGCTAGCCCTTCTTGAAAGATCTGATTGTGCACCATTGCAACCATCATATCATCAGATCTAGCTTCAGATCTGCATTCCTAGCAGCATATATGTGAAGCCCTAAGTGGGTGGTTTTATTATACTTACAGATCTGAGGAACCCTTTCTGGGTTATCTTGGGAATCCATCATTGAGCCTAGATCTACAATTTCACCATCATCGGAGCTCCCATTCTGCCTAGATCTGACTTTCTATATTTTAGGTAGTTGCAGTCCCAATAGTTGTAGCAGGGATAGAGTAGTTTTCCTTCCAACAGATCAGCAGTTACACTGTCCCTCTTGGGAAATCATTGCATGGTCATTTTAGGCCACCCTTGTGGCTTGAGTGTCTCATATTTTGATCACTATTGTACTTGCTTTTTCACCTCCAATATAATAAAATGGCTTCGCTATTTCTGTGCATTTCGATGTGTATATAGATTTATTGTTTATTTTTCTGCAATTCTTATATTGTGTTTCAATATTACTGCATTCTCCCTTTTGGGATATTACAATGGTATCAGAGCATGATCTTTGGCTCAGCTTATGGACACTTCATCTTTTTCAACAAAAGAAGAAGCAGATAGATGAGATCTATCATGAAGGAGGATAATTTTTCCACTCATATATTTAGATCCACGCAAGATCTCTCTAAGGAGGCCAATCAAATGGAAAAGGAAAGGAAAAAAGAAGATCTAGGAAGAATATTTGATGAGGAAGGCCCGAGCACTTCCTATTAGTAAAGAAGAAAACTAGAGAATTATAGATCTCCTCATAGATCTGTTATGCCCACTTTCTTTGGAAAAGGTGAAGGGTATAGCAATGAAGAAACAAGAAAACCTGAGACTCATGAGACTCTCAATCTGTATCTTGAAGAGTACAAAACACAGTCTATAGCATTCAAAGAGAGTCTAACTCTCCAAGAATTTTTAGAAGGAAGAGGCATAATAGATTCTATTTACCTATATTTGATGGATCTTCCTCAAGCACTGTTAGGGCTTGGAGGAAAGAGTTAGATGCATTTTTCAGGCTACATCCTATAGCTGATGAAGAGGTTGTCCAAATTTCACCACTTCATCTTTTTGGTGAAGCCAATGATTAGTGGTTTGGTCACATGGAGCATGCAAATGTGACTAAATATTCAGATTTCTTTCACAAGTTGAGGAAGGAGTTGGATGTGAAGAAACCAGAGATGTGTCACAAAGAGATATTTCCTAAGGAAATAAAGGAGGATGTCAATCTTGTCACCATGGACAGGAAGTCATTACATTCACCACTAGCTGCAGAAGTACTTGCATCCAGAGAAAAGACACTTTCTAACTTGCAAGATAGTCTTGAGCTCTTGACACATTGAGTCCCATGCATGATTTAGGAGATGCATGAGGAAGAGGAGGAAGATTCCAGCGCTAGTACACTTGGATAAAAGTAGTCATCACTCTTAGTAGCAATTGGAGACATTATTGTACTGGTTGGAGGAACTCTTGTGTTCTGACCAGAGATTCCCACACATTAGTTGATCCAAGGTATGCATGAACTTTCATCACATATTGTTTCACTAGATATTATTGAAACTTATGAGGACATGCCATCAGGGCCAATGCATAATCAAGGGTTAGGACACAATGCTAATTTGAAGCAGCAACATATCACAGCGCAAAGGACCCTTGATCTAATCAAGGAGGAGATTAAGAACTATCCCATTTCATCATTTTTGAGCTACATTCAAAACTTTGATTTGAAGAGTAGAGTTTCAAAAAATGGAATGAGCATGATCCTATGTACAATAACTAGTTATGAGATCAGAATTATGCCTTGATTTGAGACAACACATGTATTACCATGTAGATCTACAGCATTGTCACTTAGTAGCTATGAAAATGAAGAGGCCCCATCATTCTTGGATCATTCTGAAGGTAGCTTCACTCATGTAGCAATGGAGGTAAAGATGATAAATGGTAGACATCTTGAGATGAGAAATATTTTCTCCTTTCTAGATGACACTTTCTCAATGAGCATCTCACTGCTCAAAGAAAAACTTCTACCTGCAGCAGATCCAAAACTTCATTGGTTTTTAAGGGCCTTTGGTGAAAAGAGAATATCCCTGAGAGATCTCATGGAAGGTGCACTTCAACATCTCATGAAGTGCAAAGTTCTTCATAAGTTTGGGGAGAATGGTATTCTACAAATGGAGGATACCATAATTATGCAGTACATCATTCATCATCCACATTGGGAACAGTGGGTGAGGATGATAAGCAAGGGGTTGCATGACCACTTGTAGATATATGAAATGGGCCGGCAAGCTTGGTTATGTTGGTTTCTCTTGGGAGACTTTTTTCACTACCCAAAGGCTCGTATTTCTTTGATCCATGCCTTGAAAAACACTTATGAAATGAAGAAGGAGGCATGGCTGTGCTGGATGCTCTTGGGTGAGTATGGTTACCACCAAATATCTCATATATTTCTGATTCATGCCTTATGTATCAATGATACAATGCAAAAAAATAAGGCATGTTCATTTTGGGTTCCCTTGAGAGAGTTTGGCCACCACATGACATCTCCTATGTCTATGTGTTTTGTATTGGGTAGAGATTAGCATGATGCTCTCATGATGTGTATTGATGGTGTTTTCTTGAATTGGGATGATGTGACATTCCACATTTTTATCAATATGTTTTTAATCTATGATGCGAGGAGGAGAGAAAGTAGCAAGATCTCTTGTTGCTTTGGTTGATTTTGGGGGATTTTGGCCTGTCCATCTTACATAGAGGAGATGGAGGATGGTAGCAAAGGGCCTTACTCTGATGGCTATATTGAAAGAATATGGTTTGACATCTTTTTCTACCCATATATCTCCATTTATTATTTTGCATAATGTTTTAATGATGCTTGGATCCAACAAGGCCAACAGGGCTAAGGATGAGAGCATGCCAATGCTCAATCAAATTCATCAAGCATGGGATGAAGAGATGTATTGTAAGATGGAGCTTTTTCTTTGTAGAAAGAGCCACTTTATTTTATGTATCTCATGTATTAATGATGATGTTGGACACCATATGGTTGTCACTTGGTACTTCATGGTGGAAGGAGGACATCTAACCATACAGTTGGAGGTCATTCTATATATATTTTTTAAAGACAACTTTGGAACCAAACATGCATAAAACATTGCAGAAAATGGAGGAATTATTCCTTATGTGGATGCCATTTGGAAGGGAATAGATGGATTTGCATCTACTTTTGGAGTTGCTTGAGGACAAGCAACATTTTTCTAGGGGGGACTGTAATATTCCCCAATTTTCACATCACATTTGGAATATTAGAGTTCTTGATTTTATTAATAAATTAAGTAAATAAAAGGGTGGAGGAACCCATAAACCTCAAAAATGAATAAAATCCACTTTTAATGTGTGTATGTGGATATTCTAGATCTAGATCTAAAATCTTGGCATAGTGGAGCAGATCCATTAATGGAGATCATGTCTCATTTATGAGATAGATTATGGAGGATGAAACAGTCAAATAAGATCATGGATCTTAAATATAAAATCATGAGGATATTTGATAAGGTCAACTAATATCATAGTGCATTCAAAGAAGATCATGACACACTTATGATAACATAGTGGGGGAAGTGGTGCATTGAATTTAGATACGATGAAGAGGGTGATCACCCCATGTGAACTTGATGGAGGACATGAGGCCACAATGCAGTCAAACATGGAGACTATGTCCACGTGTACATCACAGATTTAGAGTGGGCCTAGGCTATGGAAGGCTCATGCATATAATGAAGGTGGGGGCACCATGGAAGGATTATTTTTACTATTCATTTCTTGATTTGTCTAGATATATATTTTTCTTAGGAAATTTCTATGAAAACTTGGGTTGTTTAGCAAAGTTTGTAGTGATGTTTAGCACAGGGTGTTCCCGAGTGGGAATCCCACCTCTTTCTTTGAGTAGCTATGGAAAGAGGATTGTTGATCATTCCTTATCAGGCATTGGTTCCATCTTCAGGAGGTTGTTTCTAGCATTCAGCTAGGAAACCAGTGGAGGATTCATCCTACCACTTTGTTCTTCACATCCAACCTTTCAGGAGCAGCAAATCTACATCCAGAATTTATACCATTGGGTTTTACCTCCATGCGGCAGCAAACCCTTCAAGGATTACGCAGTTCATCCCTGTAGATCTATTGGAGGAAGGAAGTTTCCAGTATTTCAACTAGAAATTCTATGAGGGATCATCTCCTCACATTGGATCTATTGTTTCCATCATTCAGGAGCTGATTTGACACATCCAATAGTAGGCTATTGAGCCCCCCTCTCTGACAGTGTAGTTTTTTGAAGCTTTTGGTCATCCAGCAACTATTTTCAGTGCAGGAGCTAGATCTTGAGCTTTTAGCCCAGGGATCTAGTAAAAGGGTTAGCCCTTCTTTCATATATTTGATTGTACACCATTGTAGCCATCATATCATCAGATCTAGCTTTAGATCTGCATTCCCAGCAGCATATATGTGAAGCCCTAAGAGGGTGGTTTTCCTACACTTACAGATCTGAGAAACCCTTTCTGGGTTATCTTGGGAATCCATCATTGAGCCCAGATCTACAATTTAAGCATAATCAAAGCTCACATTCTTCCTAGATCTAAATTTATATCTTTCATGCAGTTTCAGTCCCAATAGTTGCAACAGGGACAACACAGTTTACATTCTAGCAGATCAGCAGTTATGCAGTCCCGTTGTACTTTCTTTTTCACCTCCAATATAATAAAATGGCTCAGCTATTTCTATGCATTCTGATATGTATATATATTTGTTGTTTAATTTGCTGCAGTTATTATATTGTGTTTCATTATTACTGCATTCTCCCTTTTGGGATATTACACAATCATAAGTAGCAGCAAGAGGTGTTTTTATTGGGCATTGGTGGATCCCACCGGTCGAGTTAGCCTCACATTATTTAGTGTAGCACTACCCTTTTGGTGCACAAAAGGAATGGATTGGGATATTGGTGGCATGACAGGATAAAAAAGGGTCATGCAATGGAAAGTGATCGGAGGAGCCCACTTTACAACCTCACCCAGTGGAGGAAGCCCAAAGAGTATGAACCACGAAGATGTTCTATGGAACACAAGGTCAAGCACTGAGAGATAGGAATTGTGTGCATGTGGAAATATTCTTAGAATCTTACAAATGAAAACCTTGTTAGTCCTCGAGGCGTTGGGGGTGGTTTTTCATATTATCGATTGCGTAGATAAATGATGGAGATCCACCTCGAGACCACTCCTAATACCACAAACCATAATGTAGTGGTGTCAAACCTAATTTTTTTTAACAACAATAGTTTTATAAAGAAAATTATCGAAAAACAAGGGTCTCGAAGATGCTTTCTCTCTCCTCCGACATGATAGGTGGCAATATTTAATTGGTTACACGTGACGTCAGCATAGGCCAATCGATAGTGGACATGTGAAAGTCATATTTTTCATTTCTAGGCACCCAAAAGGTCTATTTTTAGATGATATGTGTCACCAATCATTGGTCAACACATGGTGCATGTGATGTTAGAATGACATCATCCCACTAGATGGAGGCAAATAGTTTTCTAATAGTGCACAGAGAGGTAACGTCAAGTAGTGGGAGCTAGGAAATGTTAAGCATTGTGTTGTAGCTGCTACAACAGCACTCAAAAGTTTGGGTATATTTAAAATTTTGGGTTCCCCCTCTGCTCGCTTAGGCATTAAAGTCTTTCACCCGACCAGCAGTCAGTGACATCCCACCGACCTATCCCCAACCCCTCATGAGCTTTCTCACCATCATGATCAGATGTTGTTGCTGCAATCATGCCATATGTGGGAGGGATCATCCAGCATACGCTCGAACACTCTCACCACAGTTGCACCATGAGATGGCCATGCGTACATTTGAATGGAAACCTTTTGTGTATTGACAATTAAAGGCCCTCACGCCATGGGTCATTAAGCATGTTGACTGAATACATATTTTAAGCTCATTAATCTTATATGTTTTATCTAGGGACACCATTATCAAATAATAATTGTGATGTCATAATGTTCCACACAGGTCGACCCCATGGGTGAAAAACTCCTCAGTCGTGTCATGACATCAAGGGAAATAAAAATTGATCTCAACAACAAGGCCAAAGTTGCAAGACAGGGGAGGAGGAGAAGCAAGCGACCAGTACTGTTAAAAGGAGGGTGGTGTGATACAGGTTGAGCAGAGAAAGAGCCTTTTATGTCACTAGTGCACACCAGGTACTTAGAAATGCTCCATTTGGAAATGTCTGTACTAGATGCCATCTCGCATAAACTAGAAACATTTTCTATGATCTAAGCTTACGTAAGGAATGGATGGAGTATTTTCTGAAGAAGTTTCGAAGATCCTGCACAATGTCAGCTCCATGTCGATGTCTACACACAAAGGAACATATTTAACCACTTCGACAAGTCTACCCTTAAGTATAGCCTGGTAAACAAAGCAGACTCAAGAAATTTCTCTAGAGAATGAAAATCTCATTAGAGACATTCTCGTGCTAGGCAGCAGTGCGAAAGCACACATGTAGGTGTGGTAGGCCAATGGCAGAGTTTCAAATATGTGAACGCTCCTTTGAGAACCAAAATTTATTAATCCTGAGCTACATAGTGTGGAGTTATTAATGCTTCAAGGAGCACAATGTGGAGGAATGAAAAGGCCTTAAAACCCTAGTCTCCTTTGCTCTTAAAGCTTTCTATGCGAGACCATAAGAGATGGGGAACTTCAAATTGAACCTAAAAGGTCATGTTTAAATTCATACACCTTTTGGTAGCCAGGCACATGGATGTATATGCAAAGAGAGTCTCCAGAACCACAAGATAGAAGGGGTTAATATTAAAAGGGCCATCAATGTGGCTTGAGTAGCAGATTTCAACTCTCGATCTTTCAAAACAAGAAGCATTCGTATTATGAGGTGATGGCCTTAGCATGAATATTTTTATTTATTTGCGCTACCAATCTAAGGAAAAGAAAATGATAAATGTTATGTGATTAAAATAAGGCGCGAAAGAGATAAAGAAATACGTTTTTCAAACCACGTGAGATGGTGCAACGAAACTGCATGGACACGTGACATGGTGCAAAGGTTCGATGGCAGGTTTTCTACCTATGGTAAATGTTTTGAGAAGACGTATATTATATAGCGGTCAAACCTCACGATTAAAATATGGAGTAGAACTACATATGGGCGCAAATTATTCTATGCATGGTGGTCACATTTTAAATTTGGAGCTGGTCAAACATATGTTTGAAATACAAGCGAGAGGGTATAACAAGGCCACGATGGCAATAATAGCAAAGCTACGTGGACACGTGACAAATGGGCGTGAACGTTTTGACTGGCTCAAATATTTTATGGCCAAAATTTATGTTTTAACATGAATCGGGACCTGATAACAGACCTACGACTACCATGATATAACAATCATCGAGCGGGTATGATCAAAAGAAATGCAGACATCACAAATGAGCGCAGTTTTAAACCTTTGGTAAAATGTTTGGAGCAGATATATATTATGTAGCGGTCAAATTTTTCAACTAAAACATGGAACAAAACTATACCAACATGTGCCAATGGACGCAGGCATTTTGATGGTGGAGTTTCAAACGATGGTGAAATGTTTAATGATGGTCAAAGTTACGTTTAAAACATGCAGTGGGTTCGACGTTCTTGTCAGCACTAATCGTAATCTTTACCAGTTGTTTCCTGCCCTTTGCCTGTTGTCTAGTATGTAATGGCTCATTGATGAAGAAAGTTTCCCATGCAAAGCGATGCGTTCAGCACTTCCCAAGAATGCATTAATGACATTTAGTAACCGCCCATATCAATATCTCATCTTCCTCTCCATGCATGACACCACATGGACCGTGTTACTAAATCAGTGTTTCGGTGGAGGCGGGCAGTCTTTGCTATTATCCGGCGTGAATGAGACCATAATAATGGAAACATAATCTCCTCCAAGATGCATGCACAAGGATTCAGCTATATCGGCTTTGTCATTGCTGTAGGATACAGATCCGCCATGAAAAAGCGAAACGCTCAATCGAACCAGCACAGTAACAGCTATGGAGTGTTATTTCCAGAATGCTAGATCCCTCGATATAGTAGATGAGAAATATTCTGTTATGAGATAAAAGTCCCACCTTCAAAATTATATCAAATATGATGACTCGAGGAGGCTTGGCATTCGGTGTTAAATCATTATATGGAAAAATCCGCAAGTTAAAATGAATTTCGTTGACCTGATCAAAACATGTTTCATATCTATGCTTCCAAAGAGGGAGTGAAATGACTAACTCAAATCTAAATGCGCATCCAGCAGATTGACATATTAGATTTTCGTTGGAAGACTAGTTTCGTTGACATTGTGTAAATATAGCGTGGCAATGGTGTTTGTCTGCTCACAACCTGACTTGCCACCAGAGAGATAGAAACTGTTCATTATTAATTTTGATGCAAGGTTAAAATTATTGATCCATCAATGAATCACTCTTAGAAGGGCAAGGGATTTGTCGGAGCGTGCTCCTTGCTGCAACTACAACCAGATCACACGATCGAGAAACTCCTCCATACCTAAAAGTCACTCCTTTTGTTGAATGAAAGCAAGATTCGATGCAGGAGAAGACATTGTGCCTAAGTTGAACGATGATTGCATGATGAAGACAGCCATGCTTTAAGGTCGCAGTTCAACCCAGGTCACTGGGTCGCAAACCTGTGAGGCTAGTGCAGATTGCGACTTGATGATATTTGCGACCCTGAGACCCTTTTGAGATTGCGACCAACGTAGAGATCAAGTCGCGTGACCCCTCCAGGTCACTGAGTCACGATGCACGCTGCTAGATGAAAAATGCGACCATGTGACCCCTCCAAGGTCATAAGGCCGCAGAATGATATGTCCACTAGAGGCTGCAACCCATGAAAGCTCCGACCATGCGACCCCGCTTCGGAATGGCCTCTTTTATCAAAGCATATATCGCCTACAGAATAGGACAATACAGGGTTCCAAGCTAATCGTTAAAATCCATTGATGTTATCTATCAATATGCTCCTTATGAATCTGCGTTTTCTTTTATTGTATATTTATTTTTCTTCCACATGCATAAACATATTTATGTGGGTGAGGCTAATGGCTAATCTAATATGCTTACACGTAGGTAACATGAGGAGATTATGTTAACGACCCAGAAAAGGAAGTTTGTCTCTTACTCTGGGAATGTTGGTTCATGTGGTGGGAGCTAAGACTATCTCAACAGGAGAAAGGTAGAAGGGATAGAATCACAGGTCGCAAATTTGCCAAGGTCGTAGGTCGCGGATTGCTGAAGTTCACAAGTCGCAAAATCCAAGAAGGTCGTAGGTCACACATCTGCTGAGGTCGCAGGTCGCATATTTGCCAGGGTCGCAGATTTCTTCAGGTCGCCAGTTTGTGGAGTCATGTTCCATGCCAAACGCTCGACGACGCAACCCAGCGACCTAGCGACTAGGTTGCAGGTCGCATATCTGCCGAGGTCGCAGGTTGCAGATGGCCCAAGACTGGGTCGCAAGGAAACCCAACGGTCAGGAAGATGAAAAGTCAAGGAAGCCCAAGGGGCAGGTTTTGCATTATAAATACTCCTTCGGGAGCTTGTAAATGGGATCTTTTTTTTGGGACTCAAGCTGAGTACACTGTATTATCTGGATTATACATTTGAGCATTAATACAAGCATTTTGGAAAAATCTCTTTTGTGGATCTAGTGTTGTTTTATGTATGGGCGCTATTGAGTATTATGTTTTCAGTTTATGAACGTCTTTAGATTAAGGGAACTGTATCTTTAATTCATATCACAATTGCATAAAAATTTGCTGAGTATGTTAATGGTGGTTGAGTTCATTGCACTTTCTTAACGAACATTGATGGCTTTGTTTATTAGCATTTGTGTTACCATTTAAAACTTTTAGGAAGTGAAAGGTGTTCTTGCCATGAGGAATTGTTTCCTTTGTGGTCAAAAAAGTCTACAAGCGTGACCCTAATGAAGTGTTGTTAACAACACTTCCTTTGGTATTCATTCTTTATTATTTCCTCTTTCTACTCATAGTGTCGTATTGTACATTTAATGCATCAACCATATGTCTTGTATTATTTGATTAGGTGTGTATCCACTATTTTATAGAGTTTAAGCGAGACCCAAAGAAAGGAGAAATCAGTGGTAGTCGGACCCACACCCCGGACGGGATCCCTATTCCAAATGATTCAAGGTATAATTGGGACCTTTTACCGGAGAGATCCCCTACTGTTGGCCGGACATATTTCCCCGTCAACAAAATTGGCACTAGAAGGAGGGCCAGACGAAAATGTGAGCCCTAATAGCCTTCAGTTAATCTCATATCTGTAATGGCTCATTCCCAAATCATTCTTCCAAGATGTTTGTCAGAGTTTTATGAGCCTCGATGTCTCATCCCCGATGAACTTATGTATCACTTGTCCCAGTTAAAATTCAATGGTGAGAACAGAGTGTCCATAACCCAACACCTTTTAGATTTCTATGACTTTGGTGAGCGCTACGAAATTGAAAATGAAGTTTTGATTTGTTTTCTTTTCTTCCTCACTCTCGGAGGTCGCACTAGGTAATGATGCCACACATTTCCGGAAGCTTCCATCCATTCGTTTGAACAACTCACCAGTGAATTACAACAATATTTTCATAGGTACAATTTTCAAAGTGTATTGATAAAGCTAAATGACATCAGAATGGAACCTCAGGAACCTCTTGATGAATTTTCTATCAGGTTTGTTCATTATTGTTTTGAGTTCCCTGAAAAGGATGTCGATTGGGATTTGTTAAGTGAACAATTCAGCTATGTGATTCTCATTTCCCTTTAACAATTTCAGTTAGCAACCCAGCCTAAGCCTAGTGTTCCCTTTGAATCTTTCACGCACCCTGTCGAATCATATCTTGAAAACCATAGTGGCTCACTACCTCTCTCGATTCATGAAACCTACCTCGAGCCCACTCAGTGTCTCCCTGGACACAAACCTAAATCTGATTCACATACTGATTATGAATCGACTCCTACCCCGCATAAAGTTGATTGCCTTACAAGGCCTGCCAAATCATTGTTTTCTCTAAATGACATGGATGTACATGTTGAAAATCCTTGTATGATTAATGCCCCTGCGACTCAATCTGTTCGTTCATTATTCCCCAATTTATTTCATGATCCCGCCACACCAATAATTTCTTCGAGACATTCAAAATTTCCTTATACTAGTATTGGCGACAATCATAAGCACGTAGATGGTGTTTCGCAATCACAGTTCAAAATCGATGAATATTTTAGGTCTGATCTTTCTCACTCGGAGTCTTGAGACAGCCATAAGAACAATTTCCTGTCTAGGCAACCTCAAGATGCCCTCTTTATTGATCCATCCTAGCTAGTGACTCCTAGGGAGCCTAAATTTCCAGGTACCGAACTTGATCAAATCAATGGTTACAGTGATCCATGCTTATCTGAAAACATATTCCATCATACCATTGAGGACTATCACTCACATCTCTTTGCTGACCATATGGAGATACCAGAATTCGATGATTCGCTTTGGGAAGATTTAAGTACCCATCAGAAAATCGAAGCGCCTCAGCTTTTTCTAACCGTTTCTCAAATCAAAATCCCCAAGTACCATGCTCCCCCCAGCATAACCTAGTCGAATTCACCCCACCCTAGCAAATCTAAAGAATCTGATACATTGGATTATTAATGTGTCAGCGCGTAAAAATTTGGCCGAAATGATATAGAGCCCACTGATATCTTTACACTCACCACAATCCATGATCACATCCATTTGCCTATTGATCTTGCCAAACCATAAAATTTGGGCAAGCCCCCACTCGAAGGTCTGGGGTTTGATCCTCACACCCTTGACCAAACCCAGGAGCAACCCCGAACTAGGGTTTTCATAACTAGTGTTCTGCACTCGAATGCGCAAGCATTTATAATTCGCCTGACACATGCTTATTGTTCCCATTCCATAAAAATGATGGTCCTCAACACCATGATGAGCTTTCCGGTCAACTCGACGAACCTTATTTGGTGGATGTGCCTACAAATAGGAAATGGCTTACCCAGCGCCCATCAGGCCCAGGATTGTGCATGAATGATTATGCGTCATTTATAAATGTTGAGTTTCAAGAACATATTGTTGTGTATCAAGATGAGAGTGGGATTCATATTACACAATCTATTCTGGCATGTTCTTTGGGAAGTGTGTATGATCGTCTTGCCGTGGCACCTGCTCCTAAGGTAAGTTTTGTTGTTACTGCACTTTTTTGGATACTAGCTCTGATCCTGATCATTGTTATCATTGCAGGATGCGAACTAATGTGGTGGCTGCACTGGAAAACTGATTTTACATAACCCGGTCACCTCATGGGTTAAACTAGGGTTTAGGTGTAGGCTAGCTAGAACCTGTTAATGAAATTAGGTTTACTTGCCAAATTTTTACTTCATGATTAAAAAGTGTGTGTAATATTTTTTCTTATGATTAATATCATAGGCATCAACATGTTACAATTCTTTTTCACTCATTTATTTTCATTTTTCTTGTTGCTGCATAAATAATCGCTGCTTCTATTGTGCTCCTTTTCACCTACAACTGGTTGATCATTCTCACACAAGGTGTTGCATTGCATCTTGAGCCTCTCCTATTACATGGCGTCGTATGCTCTCATCCTCACATCATTTTTGTTATATCTCCTGCCACTGCATGAGCTTTCATTGAAACCCTACTGCCTTGCAGATTTGTTCTACCCCAATTGCTGAAACAATAACCCCATTGTTTGCGTGAGGTTGCAGTGGCTATCTCAAGAGGTAGCTTTCTCTTAGGACAAGTCATCGAAGTCACATTCTCAACAAGATGCCTATGAGTTAAACTTATTTATCCGGGGAGATACGAGCCAATTTTTTGTGGGAGACCTAATGAGTTTGAATGGCCCAATACCCGTAAGCCTAAGCCTTGTGCCCAGCATAGTCTTGGACATCTTAATGATCTTTTTTGCGCGTTTAGCCTATTGTGGTAGATGGGATGTGAAGGTTTCGCACAAGGGCAAACCCAAATTAGGATATCTTTTAGTTTCTGTAAAACAAGAAACAACCTCTCTTGCTCATACAATAAGTCAGGATCCCTCATCCGCCCATGAGAAATAAATGCCACGAGCACATGAGAATAAGTGCTACAAGAACATGAAACAAATAAAGGTAAAGGATCGAGAAAGGCTTCCTGCGCAGAGAGGTAATGCAACGACTGCGCCGGGGTACTGACCAGGCTTGCTAGCAGCGGAGCAACGTTTGTGATTTCTTGAAGTGACTCCGCCGGGGTACTGTCCAGGCCTGCTGGCAGCGGAGCAACACCGGAAACTTACTTTAAAAACCTTGAAAATAATAAACCCGTTGCCTTTCTCTTCACATCATCAACAAGTTACTGCCATCCGTGAGCTCCCACTTTGATGTGTTCTGATTAGCGAGACCTAGTTGAGGCACAAGGATTAGGCAGACCTGTAAAGGGCCAAAGTAATACAAAGGGTACCCGCGGAACTTCTTCAATATTCCCTTGCATCACTTTCTGAACTTAGACTATTTTTGCAATATCGACAGAGATGCTAGATTCTACTAGTGGTTTTCCATTTGTTGTAGTTGCTACAACAACACCCAAAATTTTGGGTATATTTAAAATTTCAGGTTCCCCCTCTGCTTGCTTAGGCGTTAAAGTCTTTCACCCAACCAGAAGTCAGTGACATCCCACCAACCTATCCCCAACCCCTCATGAGCTTTCTCACCATCATGATCAGATGTTGTTGCTGCAATCACGCCATATGTGGGAGGGATCATCCAGCATACGCTTGAACACTCTTACTGCAGTTGCGCCATGAGATGGCCATGCATACATTTGAATGGAAACCTTTTGTGTATTGAAAATTAAAGGCCCTCTAGCCGTGGGTCATTAAGCATGTTTCCTGAATACGTATTTTAAGCTCGTTAATATTATAGGTTTTATCTAGGGACACCATTATCAAATAATAATTTTGATGTCATAATGTTCCACACAGGTCGACCCCACGGGTGACAAAATCCTTAGTCGTGTCACGACATCAAGGGAAATAAAAATTGAGCTCAACGACAAGGCCAAAGTTGTGAGACAGGGGAGGAGGAGAAGCAAGCGACCAGTACTATTAAAAGGAGGGTGGTGTGATACAGGTTGAGCAGAGAAAGAGCCTTTTATGTCACTGATGAAAAAGGCTTTCTTCACTAGTGCACACCAAGTACTTAGAAATGCTCCATTTGGAAATGTCCATACCAGATTCCATCTCGCATAAACTAGAAGCATTTGCTATGATCTAAGCTTACATAACAAACAGATGGAGTATTTTCTGAAGACTTTTTGAAGATCCTGCACAATGTCAGCTCCATGTCGATGTCTGCACACAAAGGAACATATTTCACCACTTCGACAAGTCTAACCTCCAGTATAGCCCGGTAAACAAAGCAGACTCAGAAGATTTCTCTAGAGAATGACAATCTCATTCGAGGCATTCTCATGCCGGGCAGCAGTGTGAAAGAACACATGTTGGTGTGGCAGGCCAATGGTAGAGTTTCAAATATGTGAACGCTCCTTTGAGAAGAAACATTTATTAATCCTGAGCTACATAGTGTGGAGTTATTTATGCTGCAAGGAGTACAATGTGGAGGAATGAAAAGGCCTTAAAACCCTAGTCTCCTTTTCTCTTAAAGTTGTCTATGCGAGACCATAAGAGATGGGGAACTTCAAATTGAACCTAAAAGGTCATGTTTAAATGCATACACCTTTTGGTAGCCAGGCACATGGATTTATATGCAAAGAGAGTCTTCAGAACCACAAGATAGAAGGGGTTAATATTAAAAGGGGCGTCAATGTGGCTTGAGTAGCAAATTTCAACTCTCAATCTTTCAAAAAAAGAAGCATTCGTATTATGAGGTGATGGCCTTGGCATGAATATTTTTATTTATTTTTGCTAACAATATGAGGAAAAGAAAATGATCAACGTTATGTGATTAAACTAAGGCGCGAAAGAGATAAAGAAATACATTTTTCAAACCACGTGACATGGTGCAACGAAACTGCATGGACACGTGACATGGTGCAAAGGTTCGATGGTAGGTTTTCTACCTATGGTAAATGTTTTGAGCAGACGTATATTATATAGCGGTAAAACATCACGATTAAAATATGGAGAAAAACTACATATGGGCACAAATGCTTCTATGCATGGTGGTTGCATTTTA
Organism: Pinus albicaulis; assembly: GCA_034641835.2. Classification (NCBI taxonomy): domain Eukaryota; kingdom Viridiplantae; phylum Streptophyta; class Pinopsida; order Pinales; family Pinaceae; genus Pinus; species Pinus albicaulis. The sequence goes on along the minus strand of CM076572.1, from coordinate 163,912,233 downwards.
AATTTGGAGCTGGTCAAACATATGTTTGAAATATGAGCGGGATGGTATAACAAGGCCATGATGGCAATAACAGTGAAACTACGTGGACACGTGACGAATGGGCGTGAACATTTTGATTGGCTCAAATATTTTATTGCCAAAAATTATGTTTTAACATGAAGCGGGACCTGATAACAGACCTACGACTGCCATGATATAACAATCATCAAGCGGGTATGATCAAAAGAAATGTAGACATCACAAATGAGTAGAGTTTTAAACCTTTGGTAAAATGCTTGGAGCTGATATATATTATGTAGCAGTCAAATTTTTCAACTAAAACATGGAACAGAACTATACCAAAATGTGCTAATGGATGCAGGAATTTCGATGGTGTAGTTTTGAACGATGGTGAAACGTTTAATGATGGCCAAAGTTACGTTTAAAACATACAGTGGGTTCAACATTCTTGTTAGCACTAATCGTACTCTTTACCAGCTATTTCTTGCCCTTCGCCTGTTGTCCAGTATGGAATGGCTCGTTGATGAAGAAAGTTTCCCATGCAAAGTGATGTGTTCAGCACTTCCTAGGAATGCGTTAATGACATTTAGTAACCGCCCATATCAATATCTCATATTCCTCTCCATGCATGACACCACGTGGATCGTGTTACTAAATCAGTGTTTAGGTGGAGGCGGGTAGTATTTGCTATTATCTGGCATGAATGAGACCATAATAATGGCAACATAATCCCGTCCAGAATGCATGCACATGGATTCAGCTGTATCGGCTTTGTAATTGCTGTAGGATACAGATCCGCCAGGAAAAAGCGAAACGCTGAATCGAAACAGCGCAGTAACAGCTATGGAGCGTTATTTCCAGAATGGCAGATGCCTCGATATACTAGATGGGAACTATTCTATTACAAGATAAAAGTCCCACCTTCAAAATTATATCAAAGATTCTGACTCGAGGAGGCTCGGCTTTCAGTGTGAAATCATTATATGGAAAAAGCTGCAAGTTAAAACGAATTTCGTTGACATGACCAAAACATGTTTCATATCTGTGCTTTCAAAGAGGGTGTGAAATGACTAAATCAAATATAAATGCACATCCAGCAGATTGACGTATTATATTTCCATTGGAAGACTAGTTTTGTTGACATCGTGTAAATATAGTGTGGCAATGGTGTTTGTCTGCTCACAACCTGACTTGCCACTGTGGAGACAGAAACTGTTCGTTATTAATTTTGATGCATGGTTAAAATTATTGATCCATCGATGGATCACTGTTAGAAGGGCAAGGGATTTGTTAGAGCAGGCTCCTTCCCACAACTACAACTAGATCGCACGATCGAGCAACTCCTCCATACGTAAAATCCACTCCTTTCGTTGAATGAAAGCAAGATTCAATGCAGGAGAAGACATTGCGCCTAAGCTGAACGATGATTGCACGATGAAGAAAGCCATGCTTTGAGGTCACAGTTCAACCCAGGTTTCTAGGTTGGAAACCTGTGAGGCTAGTGCAGATTGTGAGTTGATGATATTTGCGACCCTGCGACCCTTTTGAGATTGCGACCCACGTAGAGATCAATTCGTGCGACCCCTCCAGGTCGCTGAGTCGCGATGGATGCTGCTGGATGGAAAATGTGACCATGGGACTGTGCGACCCCTCCATGGTCGCAAGGTCATAGAATTATATGTCCACTAGAGGCTACGACCCATGAAATCTCTGACCATGCAACCCCGATTCAGAATGGCCTCTTTTCTTAAAGCATATATCGCCTACAGAATAGGACTATACAGGTGTCCAAGCTAATCGTTAAAATCCCTTGATGTTATTTGTCAATATTCTCCTTATGCGTCTGCGTTTTCTTTTATTGTATCTTTGTTTTTTCTTCAACATGCATATACATATTTATGTGGGTGAGGCTAATGGCTAATCTAATATGCTTACACGCAGGTAACATGAGGAGATTATGTTGACGACCCAGAAAAGGAAGTTTGTCTCTTACCCTAGGAATGTTGGTTCATGTGGTGGGAGCTAAGACTATCTCAACAGGAGAAAGGTAGAAGGGATAGAATCACAGGTCACAAATTTTCCAAGGTCGCAGGTTGCGGATTGTTGAAGTTCGCAAGTCGCAAAATCCAAGAAGGTTGTAGGTCGCACATCTGCCGAGGTCGCAGGTCGCATATTTTCCAAGGTCACAGATTTCTTTAGGTCGCCAGGTCGCGGAGTCGTGTTCCATGCCAAACGCTCGACGATGCAACCCAGCGACCTAGCGACTGGGTCGCAGGTTGCATATCTGCCGAGGTCGCAGGTTGCAAATGGCCTCAGACTGGGTCGCAAGGAAACCCAATGGTCAGGAAGATGAAAATTCAAGGAAGCCCAATGGGCAGGTTTTGTATTATAAAAACTCCTTTGGGAGCTTGTAAACGAGATCTTTTGTTTGGGACTCGAGCTGAGTACACTGTATTATCTGGATTATACATTTCAGCATTAATACAAGCATTTTGGAAAAATCTCTTTTGTGGATATGGTGTTGTTTTATGTATGAGCACTATTGAGTATTATGTTTTCAGTTTCTGAATGTCTTTAGATTAAGGGAACTGTATCTTTAATTCATATCACAATTGCATAATAGTTTGTTGAGTATGTTAATGGTGGTTGAGTTCATTTCACTTTCTTAACGAACGCTGATGGCTTTGTTTATTAGCATTTTTGTTACCATTTAAAACATTTAGGAAGTGAAAGGCGTTCTTGCCATGAGGAATTGTTTCCTTTGTGGTCAGAACAGTCTACAAGCATGACCCTAATGAAGTGTTGTTAACAACACTTCCTTCGGTCTTCATGCTTTATTATTTCCTCTTTCTACTCGTAGTGTCGTATTGTACATTTAATGCATCAATCATATGTCTTCTATTATTTGATTAGGTGTGTATCCACTGTTTTATAGAGTTTAAGTGAGACCCAAGGAAAGGAGAAATCAGTGGTAGCCGGACCCACACCCCGAGTGGGATCCCTATTCCAAATGGTTCAAGGTCTAATTGGGACCTTTTACCGGGGAGATCCCCTGCTATTGGCCAGACAGATTTTCCCCTCAACACATTGATAGGTTGGCAGAGCAAGAGAAAAGAAGATTGAGGTCTCGAGAACCCCAAAGGATAACTCATCCTTGAGGTATGGAGCCAAAAGGCTTTATAAAGGGCACATAAACAAAAGCAACATGAGATGGAGAGATATGGGCTAAGCATCCACATAGGATTCAATGCCACAATTAGAGGACCAAGGGTGTAGAGGTTATAAAATAAAATGATTCGGAGAGGCTTTTAAAGAAGCTAAGTTCCTCAAGGCTTCGGTATAGGTCACAACCTCTAGCCATCTAGAGAAAAATAGATAAGAGGCTCAGTGCGAGAAGCCTAAGGAGCTTAAGGCCAAAATTGAAATATTTGGTAGTATTTTTTACGTTAAATTAAAAAGGGTGGCAAAGGCCACGAAGGCCTTTTGGCCTATAGAAATTTTTTTTGGAATGGATGGATGACCTGACAGCTGATTTGTTAGTGTGTTATGATTACCAAAACCTTTGGGCTAATGAATGAACGATTCAAAAACTTAATTAGTTGCTAAAAATGAAGGGAGGAATGACTTGGAGTTTTGATAGAAACATGGAAAAGTTAGGAGATATATTTGGCACTACGGAAAATATGGATATTCACTAAAAATAGAAGGTTAAAATTAAATTTTGTTAAAAAGCGAGAATAGAAAAATTAAGTAGAAAATCTCAAAGTTTGAATTTAAATCGGAGATCACAGATTCAAGATTTGAAAAGAATAATTAGACAACTAAATTAAATATGAAAAAGGAAAAAATATGACAACCATGCATCACATCAAATATCAAGTTAACCAAAGGTTCAAGCCAAAAATATCAATCCAGAAATATTTATAAGCAGAATTTGAGTAATAAATTTTAAATGTTTCAAGAGAGAAGAATGTGGGGATTAGAGGTTGTTGGTGCATCACGATTCATAATGATGGAATGCATCAAGGGTGAATCAAGGACTCATATTGGTATGTCAAAGGTGTTTTAGATATGTAAAAAATTTCAGTGGTGATTGGTGTTGATGTTGCTTGTGCAAATAGTTTGGTTATTTGTTCACTAATATGAAATTGTTGAAGGTGATCCTGATGGTGTATTTTATTAGTAATAAAAGACTATTGAAGGTGGTTTTATGGTGGCTTTAGTGAGAAGCTGGAGTGAAAAATAATTATTTGTTTGTGACATAAGTGGCCTATAGATTCTAGTTTGAAAATGGATGAAAGTTTTATCAATAAGTTTGGGAAGTGGTAGCTTCCATATAAGGTGTAGTATGTGTTGAAAAGTGTAACTAGGATGAGTCTTCATATTGATTATGTAATTATGTATTTATGTAAAGAAGAAGAAAAATATAATAAAATATTTTTTTGTTGTACTTGAATCATGGGTTTCATGAGAAATATTTTATTATAGATATACTTATTCTTGATGTATACTATGGTTGTTTTCTCATCATCAAATAATCAAGTGTCATGTATATGAATGCTCCAAGACCTTGCTATAAAATTGTGGAAGAATGGATTAACGAAAACACACATTCAACGTTATAAGATAGACTTAATGATGCATAAAGATCCCTCTGAACTGCTGGAATAAATACACTACAAGTGATGTGAAAATGAATGCTAGTTATTTTTGTTCTAGTTTCATTTTAGATATAAACTTTTCTTTGCATTGTTTTACTTATCCTTCATGAGTTTTTTTATGAGCATGTGATTGGAAAACAATGTAATTTGTGAAATTATGAGTTTTTCATAAGCGTAAAAATCATAGTTTTAAATGACAGAATAGAAGTAATATTAAACACAACGAACACACATAACAGAGCTTAACATCAAGAATTTTGATAAAGGATTTCACCTCTCCTGGGTTACATCTCCTTGGTCCAGCTTCATAGTGTGACCTTTTTATTAGCTTCAAGTGTGCTCAAATTGTTGTTACAAGATTCATAAACTCTTAGAACCTATTCCAATGAGTTTAAAACATCATAATCTCCACAAAATGACTATTTTTCAGCTAAATTTGGACTCTCGATGCTCTGGCAATGACCCCAACACATGGTGGCCCTCAGCTTCAAAAATATTAAAATGCACTAAAACACTTGTAGATGACATTTTATACCTCTACAACCTTCTCCATTGAGTTCCTAGAATGCCAATTAGTGAGGAATGACTTTTTCTAAGCTCAATTTGGTCGAGAATTGAGTGAGTTATGACCAAAACCAAATTTTCCTCAATTTCTCCCCCAAAACTCGAGAGAATACCAGTCAATTTTCTAAAATTGGAAATTCTTCCAAGTTTGTTGCTTCCTCTGAAATCTCCGCTAAATTAATTACCAATATTAACTAGCTCTAATTGTGCTTATGGGCAGATAAATACAAGTTTATGTTTAAGCACGTATTAAGTGCTAATTCTAAATTAACTTAACTAATCCACACTTTATAATTAATTAATCTGTATTAATAAAAATCCCAATGGTCTTTACTTAGCCCTTAGTCTTCTGCATGTAGTCATATGGGGAGGGGGTTGGCCCGAGTGGATGGCCCCCTCCAACCACCAAACAGTCGACAGTTATTCCTGAAGATGATGCAGAGGATGTATGGTGTAAGGAACACCCTGTAGGAGAGATGCTAGAGTGTGTGGATCACACGTGGGAGGTGAAAGGTTCGACCCCCCACTCCACCATAAAATTTTACTCCGATAAACTGTCAATGCTGCCATACTTAGTCTTCTACCATCTTTGTTAGTTAGGATCTCTAAAATTAGTGGATGCCGCAGAGTTTGGTTTATAAAACTATATAATACATATATATATATATATATATATATATATATATATATATATATATATATATATATATATATATATATATATATATATCACCAACCTTAATGTTTCAATCCAAATAATTCGACCCCCATAAGTTAGGAGTTGGCCCACCAGAGAGGACATCTGGCACCCTCTAGTTTCACTCCATCCTTAAAAAAAATTAAAATTCCAACTTAGGAATAATTGGAGGTCATTGGGAAATTTGTCTCTTCACTTAAATCATTTAGAAAATCTAAAGATGACACTTATGACAGTGCCACTCACTACAATCAGGAGAATATTCCTACAATGCTGACTGTACCCACCACGTCAACACTATACCTATTTTGCTCATTTTTTTTCTGTTTTGGAAAACGAACAGCATGCGATAACTCAGTCATACAAACCTGGATATTGATGAAACAAGTTGCACCAGAATCCTGGTGACAAACTCTATCTAGTCATTCAGGTTCGAAGAAATTTTGAGCACTTTCAATTTTTAGCTAAAAATTGAGCCTTAGATCATTCCTTCCCACTAGAAGCCTTTTGGAATCCAAAATATACTTTCAATTATTCAACAAGTGAGGGTACATCTCCCTCAAATTTTCAATCTCCAACCATTTTTCCTTTGAAGGATTTTGACTCTTGAGTCCAACTCTAAGCTATTCAACATTCCCTCTTCTTGAAGTTCTGATTCTTCTGTCAAGTATTAGATCTTGCTGAAGTTCATCAAGATATTCTGGTGAAAAATCATCTATTGATTGCAGCTGAACATGCTCTCCTTGATCATCAATCAAAGGAGGCTCAAACAATCTCAAATTCTCAACATTAACGACAGAATAAATTTTCATATAAGGAGGAAAATCTAGCTTGGATGCATTTGTACCAATATTTTCCAAAATTTTAAATGGACCATAACAGATTGGTTTGACCTTTTTACCTTCCCCTTGCAATCTTTCTTTGCTTATGTACAACCAAACTTCATCACCAACTTGGAATTTGTGATCAACCCGATGTTTGTCATGCCTTGCCTTGTAGCTGATTTGACTCTTCTCAAGTTTCTCTTGCACTTTGTGATGTACCAACTGAATTTTATCAATGAACTTTCTTGCTTTATCTATGTCACTCTTTCAACCTATAGCAACATCTTTCTCAAAGATAAAGTCCGATGGCAATCTTGTCAAGTAACCAAAACGTGCCTCAAATGGCGATGTATTTGTGGAAGAATATGTTTTCCTGTTTGTATGCATGTTGTATGTAGTGTAACTGTTCATCCCACAACTTGGGATGCTTGTTGCAATAGCCTCTTAGAAGATGAATAAAATTCCTATTTAACAACTCTGTTTTACCATCTTTTTGCAGATGAAATGTTGTACTCTTCTTCAATTTTGTATCCATCATGTCCCATAATTTTGACCAAAAATTCCCAGCAAATCGAGAATCTCGATCACTTACAATAGAAGTAGGAAGACCAAAATGGATCCATACATTTTGAAAGAAAATATTAGCCATTTTTTTAGCTGTAATAGTTTTCTTACATGCCATCAAAATACACATTTTTCTGAAGCTATCTACCATAACATGCAAATAATCATGGCCTTTCCTTAACATAGGAAGGCCTCCTACAAAATCCATTGACATGCTCTCCTAAGTACAAGAAGGTACTGTAAGTTGTGTGTATGAACGAAGCTTCCTATTTCTAGGCTTACTTGTTGTGCATAAATAACATCCTCTAATAAAACGAGAAACACTTTCATTCATGCATGGCCAATAACAATACCTTTTCATATGCGCTACTCTCTTGCCTACACCAAAATTTCCTGCAATCAATGATGTGTGCACCTTCCTTATGACATTGTTTCTTTCTCCCTGTGGTATACATAACTTTCCCAAGTGATACAACAAACTGTTATTCACATGATAATCTAACTCTTCACTTTGGTTTCCCTTACTCAATTTCTCATACGCATCTTGAAAATCACTATCAATCACATACTATTCAATGTAACTTGCACGCATAATAGAATTGTGCTTGAGAATAATAGTTGAATTTACAATAGGCCTAGAGATAATATCGACTACCTTATTGTATATTCATTTCTTGTACCTAATAACCAATTGAAATTGTTGTAGAAAACCCATCCACCTCAAATGTATTGATTGCTGCAATTTTGACTGTGATTGTAAATATTGCAATGGCTGATGATCAGTATGGATAATGGCCTCTTTTCCCATCAAGTAATTCTTTCATTTCTTTACACTTTGTACCAATGCATATAACTCTTTATCATATGTAGGATATTTATTCACAGCTCCATTAAAATTTTTGAATGAAATGAGATAGGATTATTGTGTTGCATGAGCACTTCTCCCATAGCATAATCACTTGCATCCATTTGGATCTCAAATGGTTGTCTTATAACTAGAATTTCTAGTACTGGTGCCAAACTTATATTTTTCTTTAAAGCATCAAATTATTTATGTTGCAAATCTCCCCAATGGAATACTTTATGTATGCTTGTCAATGCATGTGACGGTGCTTCTATGGAAGAAAAAATAGAAATAAATTTCCTCCAATACTGTGCTACCCCTAAAAAGATTCTTGCCTCGGTAATTGTATTAGGCTTGGGCCAATTCAAAATGACCTCAACTTTTGAAGGATCAATCTTCAATTCACCTCCTCCAACTATGTGTCCCAAACCAATGAAGTCTTACCAAATTTCCACTTTGACATCTTAAGAAACAATTGTTCTTTTCTAAAATGATCAAGTACCTTATTCACATGCATGACATGTTCTTCTCTTGATTTGTTGAATATGAGTATGTAATCTAATTATAAATTTAAAAATTCATCTAGAAATGGTCTAATTACATCATTCATCACTCTCATAAAAGTAGTTGGTGCATTTGTTAAGCCAAACGGCATAACTAACCACTCATACAATCCTTTTCTAGTTCTGAAAGCAGTTTTCCAAATTTCTTCTTCAGCTATCCTCACTTGATTATAACCAATCCTCAAATCTAACTTAGTGAAATAATTTGAATTTTTTAACTCATCAATAAAATCATCAATGCGTGGGAGTGGGTAGCGATTCTTTACCGTGATTTTGTTTAGTGCACAGAAATCAATACACATGTGCCAAGTCTCGTCCTTCTTTGGAACCAAAACTATTGAAGAACCACATGGCAAAGTAGATGGGCATATGATACCTCTATTCAACAATTCTTGGATTTTCTTCTTGATTTCCAAAATTTCCATGATTGACATGCAATACATATCATTATTGGGAAGTGGGACATCCTACTGTAGTTTAATTTCATGTTGAATTCCCCTCTTGGGTGGCAACCCCTTTGGTTCTTGAAACATCTCAACATGCTGACTTACCACATCAAACAAATCAGATTTCAATTTTTGATCACATCCTTCAAAATATTCATAGTTAACATATTCCTTTTTATTGATCATAAGAAGCAAAAAAAAATTACTTGCATTTACTAGCCTCTTCATTTTCCCTCCATTAACTAGAGAGATATTTAGTTTCTTGCGATGAGCTCTCACAATATACTCCACTCCATCTTTGATCAAATGATATTTGTTCTCATGATAGTAGAATACCACTTTCCTGTCATACAAATATGGACTACCCAAGATAATCCCTGAAATGTCAAGTGGTACAACATCTAACTCAACTTCATCAAAAAAGTTTGCAGTAGTAGCAAATATGAAAATACATTTCCTTGTCACCTGTAAATTTTCATTGTTAACTATCCAACCCAAAGGGTATGGCTTATGATGAAGTACAATTTCAAGGTTCATTTTTTTAACTAAGTCTTCTGAAATCAAGTTTTCTTGTGACCCTGTATCAAATAAGGCATCAATTTTTGTATGATTAGAAATTACTCTAACATGGAATAATTATATCCTTGTATCTTCATTTGAAGTGTTATTGTAATTGTTTGAGGTACTATAACTTACACTTTATATTTCTTGTTTTCTTCTGTTAACCATGGCAGCTATCTTGGTTTCATCTCCTGAATCAAATCCAAGAACATTTTGTGTGCTGGCAGTTGAATTTTGTTTCCCTTTGTTTTTTGGTTTCTTTCGTCTTAGTTCGGGATGTAGTTTCCAACAGTGAGCTTCATCAGGCACCTCTTTGGAACAATGTTTGCATGTTATTTTCTCCCCTTCTGGCTTAACACTTTCATTCTTCTTTCCCTTCCATTTTCCTCCTTTATCTTTTCCCTTACCCTTGAATGGCTTCTTCTTACTACCGTCTTCAAAAAAAAATTTACCCCTTGCTTCAAGATGCGTAGCTTGCACACATACATCGTCTAAGTTATTTGGGTTAAACATGGTAATAATGTGTTTTAAGTAGGAATGTACACCTCCTATATACTTCAAGAGTTTGTCTTGTTAATTTAAGTCTACTCCAAGTAATAAAGCCCTTTTCCTAAACTCTTGCATATAATTTTTGACACTTTGACCTTTGAGTTATCTAAAGTTTTGCCAACTCATTATTTATTTTTGCATATAAGCTAATGGACAAAATTTTCTTTTAATGGAAGAAATGAATTAGAACCAAGAAATGGAAATCTTACCATGGATGCACATTTCCTCTTGTGTCTTTTCCTCCCACCAAACTAATGCTGCTCCTTATAGCCTTAATGAAGCCAATTGGATTTTAGTATCGTCTTAATTTAGATTTTGAATTCTACAATAAAATTCCAATTGACAAATCCAATTTTCTAGTCTTTCAACATTAACTTCTCCACTATATGTAGGAAGTTCAAATTTGATGTCCACCTTGAGTAATAGAGTCTTAACTTTTGGGATCTTGGAATAAGTATGGATGTGAGTTTTTGTAGTGGATGTGGAAGACGAATATTCTACTGAGGATGATTATGATGATGGTGGAGATGGAGGTGGTTTTCCACCACTGGATTTTGAGCTCCTCTCTTCCTCCTTTCTACTATTTTAAGATTCTTCTCTATGAGGGTGCTTTGAAAATTCTCCAGTTTCATTTCCCATAAAATATTGATACATAAGTTTCACCACCCTTTGCATTTATTTGAACTCCTTCTTGACATCATCTTCTTCATAATTTTCATGATTTCCTTCATGCCATGACATTTTGGCTATTCATTCAAACTCTATCTATGCAAATTGTGTCTCTTCAACCATTTTAGCATCTTGTGAAATTAATTCCTCTTGTACTTCAAGTGTTGCCTTGAGTGGTCCTTTGGGTGAGGATGATTCTTTCTCAATCGTCTTCCTTCTTTTCCTAACTTCTAGACTAGCTATCAGTAGCTTCCCTTCTCCTCTCTGCAATTTCAATCTTGTAAGCATTAGTAAATTTGCACTATTAAAACCCTTCAAGTAAAACAGGCAAGCAACATTGTGTTGTGATACCAACTTAATCTGAAAATGAATGCTAGTTATTGATGTGCTAGTTTCATTTCAGATATAAAATTTTCTTTGCATTGCTTTACCTATATTCATGAGTTTGTTTATGAGCATGTGATTGGAAAACAGTGTACTTAGTGAAATTATGTGTTTGTCATAAAGTTAAAAATCGTAATTTTAAATGATAGAACAAAAGAAATATTAAACATAGAAAACACACATAACAGATCTTAACATGAATAATTTTGATAAAGGAGTTTAACCCTCCTGGGCTACATCTCCTTGGTCCAGCTTCATAGTGTGGCCTTTGTATTAGATTCGAGTGTTCTCAAACTGATGTTACAAGCTTCAGAACCTCTTGGAACCTATTTTGATGAGTTTAAAACATCATAATCTCCCAAAATGATTATTTTTTTGCTAAATTTGGACTCTGGATGCTCTTGAAATGACCCCAACACCTAGTGGCCCTGACCTTCAAAAATATTAAAGTGCACTAAAACACCTATAGATGACCTTTTCTACCTTTTCAGCCTACTCCATTGAGTTCCTAGCATGCCAATTAGCCAAGAATGACTTTTACTAAGCTCATTTTTGTCAAAAATTGAGTGTGTTATGACCAAAACCAAAATTTCCCCAATTTCTTCTCCAAACCCGGAGAGACTCCTAGTTAATTTTCTAAAATTGGAAATTCCGCCAATTTTGGCACTGCCTCCTAAATCTCTGCTAAATTAATTGCCAAGATTTACTAGCGCTAATCGTTCTTGTGGGTGGATAAATACGATTTTATGTTTAAGCGTGTACTAACTGCTAATTTTGGATTAACTTAGCTAATCCATGCTTAATCATTAATTAATCCATATTAATAAAAATCCTGCCAGTCTTTACTTAGCCCTCAATGTTTGGCATGTATTCATATGGGGAGGGGGATGCCCCCCCCCCCCCCCCCCAACCCCCAAACGGTCAGAAGTTACTCTTTAAGATGATGTGAAGGATGTATGGGGTAAGGAACACCCCGTAGGAGAGATGTTAGAGTGTGTGGATCGAAGAGGGGAGGTCATAGGTTCGACCCCCCACTCTGCCATAAAATTTTACTCCACTAAATTGTCAATGCTTCCAAACTTAGTCTTATGCCATATTTTTTAGTTAGGATCTCCAAAATTAGTGGATTCTGCTGAGTTTCATTTATAAAACTATAATATATATATATATATATATATCAGCAACCTTAATGTGCCAATCCAAATAATTCGACCACCATAAGTTAGGAACTAGCCCACTAGAGATGGCACGTGGCGCCCTCTTGTTCAAATTCAAATTCCAACTTAGGAAGAATTGGAGGTCATTTGGAAATTTCTCTCTTCACTTAACCCATATAGCGAATTTTAAGATGACACTTGTCAGAGTGCCACTAGCTGCAATACGGATAATATTCCTGCAATGCTGACAGTACCTGCCAAATCAGCATTGTACCTGTTCTGCTAATTTTTTTCCTATTTTCAGAAATGAATAGCAGACGATAACTTAGTCATAGAAACTTAGATTTTGATGAAACGAGTTGTGCCAAAATCTTGGTGCTGAAATCTATCCGGTTGTTTAGGTTTGAAGCAATTTCGATCACTTTAAATTTTTAGCTAAAACTTGAGCCTTAGATCAACAAATCGGCCTTCAAATAGAAATTATAGTAAGCCTACAAGCAATGACATAGGTCAGCTTATTAAATAGAAGGAACAAATATATAGACCCCTACATGTGCTACACAAAAAACTAGAAAATTGTGGATTTCTTTGAGTTTTTTACAGGTTTTAAAGTGTGCATTTTGGAACATGAAGAGGTGCATATTTAATGATAAAGATAATTCTGTTATATATTTTGATTAGGGCCAAAATATTTCGAATTAGGGAAAACTCTGAAGGAAGTGAAATTGTGAGAGTTCTGAAGTGAAGACAGTGTGAAAAGATCTGAAATAAAAGTGAAATTAAGGGGAAAAAATCAAGTATTATAAGTGTATATCTTTTCAAGAAGGGTTTCTGACTTTCCTATGGTAAATGTGTAGAAGAGACGTTAGGTTTATATACACATATTTCTCATCAAGTTAAGAAAATGATCTCTAGAAGAGAGCGGTCTGAAAAGTGTAAGAAAGTGAGGAAGGTAAATCTATGATTTACCTTCCTAACTATAGTGCAAGAATTAATGTTCTAAGTGTATTCAAAATAAAGAAGATGTTTGTCTCCAATATTTGACTAAGAAATAATAAGTAAAACTTAGAGACCGAGTTCTCGAGTATTGGTGCAGGACAATCCAGGTTGGTGCAGAAAAGAAGGATTAGCATTGGAGGTCAACAAAGAAGCAGTGACAAGGTCTTGGAATCATACACAGGTCAAGGGTTTGAGTCTTTGTCAAGGTACTTGTCATTTGAAGATCTATAAGAAGAATTCCTTACGGGTTTTCCTCTACAAGAGGTACAGGTTTTTTCCCTGGCTCTAGAAGCTTAATTTTTGTGTCTCATGTATTTTGATAATCGACTTGATGAAAGACTAAATAAGCTAAAGAAGAGAATACATAAGTAACTCAAGTAAGCGCACTAGTAATTATCAAGATGAGAATTTAAATTAATCACTAGCCCTCTAAATTCTCAACATGGAATCAGAGCTAAGGTGATGAACATGATGGCTACTTGACAAAGAAGACACTCCATGAAGTGAAGATCATAGTTTGGGTTGAAAAGTCAAATCATTTTGCAAGGAAGACTGTCAAGCTATTTCAAGAAAGATATTCTATCTCTTTCAAAGGATAAAATTGTTCAAGAAAATAATATTTGCCATCAAATATTTACATTCAAGACAATGCTATAATAGGAAATAATATTTTGAAGATATCCTTTATCATCAAGGAGCCAAGAACATCTACATTGGAGTTTTCAATATTAGAAGAAGCCCATGAATTCATCTTCATCATCATCAAGGAAGCTGAAAGCCACCCTAATCAAGTGAGTATCTATGATCTTACTTAAATCTGTCAATATGAATTATTGTAAAGAGAGAAACAAGTTGGTTGGGTCGTCAAAATTTAGTGCATGGAAGAAGACAACATATTTTAATTTAATTGAAGACGAAGTTATGGACAACATCAAAGGATTTAAAATTCAACCACCAAAATAAGATTCTACAACTCATGCCAAGTACATTAATAGATAAATGAGAGCCTAAAGGATTCTCATAGAATCCATTAAGGACTCACTCATTCCCTATGTATCAAAACTAAAGTCTAAAAATGAAGTATATGAGAAACTCGTGGAGCTATTCTCTGTGAGTACTGCAAGAGAAGAAATCTCTATGAGACAATAACTATAAAATTGAAATTGTCAAGAGAAGAAGGAATCACTTCATACTTCATGAGGATTTCCGAAATAATAGATCAACTCCAAGAACTTGGAGAAGTAATGTCCGAGACTGATATTACTGTAGTGGTGTTTAATTCTCTACCAGAAGAATGGGGAAACTTCACTTCTAACTTATACGGGAAGAAAGAAGACACAACATTCCATGATTATGGTCTCTATGTAAAATAGAGGAAACAAGATTGAAATCCAAAGCTGATACATGATCAAGTAAAGGGATTGATTCCTTTGCAGCCATATCCAGGACGAAAGGAAGATTGGGAAAATTTGTTCTTCGGAATAAAAGAATAAATATGGACAAAGTACGGTGATTTGGATGTAATCAATGTTGGAAATATGATGGAATATGTTGTCCTTGATGGCAACCTACTCAATGAAGTTGTCCTTGATAGAAACCTACTTGATGAGTTTCCTTTTTGATAGCAACCTTTTTGTTAAAGATGTAAAAATGATGTTTCTACAGGTCAGTTCAAATGTGACAAATAAAGGAATTCTAGTAAGTGCCAGAGAAATGGAAAATGTAATATTTTATAATGTATACATAGGTTTGATAAAGGCAACCCATATACATACACTAGTTGGTATACATGCAACCCACGTATACATCCAAAATCAATATATATGCTATTTTGATGAAGATAAGTCATGTATACACATGGGTATGGATAAGCCAAGTCACGTATGCCTTTTGTGCTCTAAAATTATGATACCAGGGGGCATTACCATGGTTTTAACCCACAATATTGAGCACAGTATCATCTATTTGATTCTCTCCAAGAATACCATTGACACTTGTGTGGTTTTGGCTCATGGTATTGGTAAAGGCTAAACCTATATAATGAGAGGAAGATCATAGTGCAAGGATGTGTGCATGTTTCTAGGAATTGAATGAATACTTCACTCTAAAGTATATCTGCATGGAATGGGCCACCATTTATTCATAGATCTGAAATAATAATGTGTCTATCAATAAAATTATGGATCGGGATCTCTAGACCTGAAATGTCTATGTATTTGCTAGATCTGTTTATGAAATGTTTAGATCTGTTATCTAGTGAATGTTTGTTGAAGTGAAGGGTAAGATCTGGACTGATTATTTGTTCTAAAGAGTTGGGTAGTCTTGTGATCTTTGCAGATCTATACGCAGGTTCATCTCTATAAAAGCATGTATATACATAGGTTCAATTAAGAAAAATCATGTATGGGATCTTGGGTTTTGCTGAAGTATATGGAAGGAAATTTTTTATCTGTCTTCCTTTATTATTGATGTCTATCAAT
The DNA here is from genome assembly GCA_034641835.2 of Pinus albicaulis. Taxonomy (NCBI): domain Eukaryota; kingdom Viridiplantae; phylum Streptophyta; class Pinopsida; order Pinales; family Pinaceae; genus Pinus; species Pinus albicaulis. The sequence continues at coordinate 163,896,271 of CM076572.1, read as the reverse complement.
GAAGTCTTCATGTAGATCTTGGTTGTTTGAATATTGTATATGCTAATAAGTTGAAAATGTACAAATCTTATCAATGAGTGATTAAATATGATTGATGATGTTGACTGAATAAGGGTTCTGCAAATCTGAAAAGATATCTGACTGAAGGCCTCAGATCTGGTTCTAAGACTGATAATATTCTGAAAATTCAATATTCTCAGTTCTATATGTAGTTTGGTATGCAGGAAAGCGTGTATACACACAGGTTCAGTAAAATTAAGTAGCCTATGCATTTTAAGATAATGAATGATCAGGGTTGAGATTGATTCTGCATGTTGATTCTGAAATATGGGTTTATTACTGTGTTCTAGTTACAATGATCTCACTGATCTATTTGAAGTTTGGGTTATGTCTATTGATGTTGAAATTTAGGTTGAGTTGTGTTGAATTTGTTGGATCTAGTGTGAAAATTTATGAAACGTGGCCTACAGTGGTTCTGAGGGTTGAAGCCTTCAGTGTGGAAATAGAAGCTTCCTGCTAGTAGAAGTTGGTTGATTGGGGGGTTGAAGCTCCCTACAAGTAGTGGCTGGTAAACGAGATCAGGGGATTGGAGCTCCCTTCCAGTATCAGCTAGAGAACAAGAGAAGGTTGCAGCCTTCTGTAGGTAGATGCCTGCATACTAATGAGTCTGTATCAGTACAATATTGTAATCAGTTTTCCATATAATAAATATTGAAGAGAGAGAGACGAAAACAACGGTGGTTTTTTCCCAAATTGGGTTTCCACCTTAAATCTTCGTGTTCATGTGTGATGGTGATGATTTATTCTATAATTACTACAAATATTTGCGGATTAAATATCTAACACATAACTGATAAGCTGGGTTGAAGAATGTTTCTAGAAGTTTATCTAACAATAAAGTTATCTCATTATACGCAAGTTTCTGTTAGTGTATCTGCGTATATATACTATTTTGGCTAATCAATGTCATGTATATAAATTAGTAAGTGAAAAGTAAAATATTGTGATTATTGAAACTACTGATTCACCTCCCTCTCAGTATTTTTACCAACAATTGTTATCAGAGTAGGTCCTTCTGAATAAGCTTAATTGCAAGAAGGAAGATCAGCTAAGATGAGCAATCGAGATGGGGCAACATCTATCAGGCCTCCTCTCTTCAATGGAAACAATTTAATCTTCTATAAGACAAGGAAAAGATCCTATCTTCAGTCTCTTAGGGCATATGTATGGGCTATTGTTGAAGGAGGTTATAAATATCCAGCTTCAGGTCTAGCAGATCCAACAGTAAGAAAGAACTATGCAACCAATTCAAAGGCAGTTGATGCATTATTGGGAAGTTTGACTGAATCATAATTTGTCAAAGTCATGCAATTGAATACAATAAAGGAGATATGGGACAAAATCATTCTTAGCTATGAAGGTGATGCCAAGGTAAAAAGTGCTAAACTCCAAACTCTCAGAATTCAATATGAAAAAATTAGAATGCATAATGAGGAAAGCATTGCTAGTTTCTTTTTACATATAGATTATATTGTAATCATATGAGAATTATGGGTGAAACCATAACTGACACTACTCTAGTAGAATTCTTTTTAGATCTCTAACTCCAAAATTCGAGTCAAAAGTGTCTACTAGTGAAGAGAAGCAGGATCTACAAACTCTTACTATTGTTCAAATTCATGGGATTCTAACTGCATGTGAAATGAGGAAAGGAGGTCCATTTGAAGTCAAATAAGCTATCTTTAGAGTTACCGCAAAAGGAAAGGAAGTAGAAGAACAAGAAGGATCAGGGTATGTTTCATAAGAATAAGAGATCAATTTTGTAAATAAGCTACAACTTGGCACTGGAAAGTTTAGAGGTAAGTTTCATTTTAAATGTTTTTCTTGTGGAAGAGTTGGTAATTATGTTGCTAAATGTCCCCATAAAGATACTCATGAAAAGGGAAAGGAAGTGGACAAAGTAAATAAGAAACGAATTATCAATACAAAAAGCTATTATACTCATGAATATAATGATGGTCCATCAAATAGTGAAGAAGGAGAATCTGCTCAAGATATTAGACTGCTCATGGCTTCTGAAAAATACTCTAGTGAGGATAAAGATACTTTTATGGATGAATTAGAAGAAAATGTTTTTCTTGAAGAAATAAATCAACTCAAAATATGTTTGAAAGAAAAAAAACCGCCATAGATACTCTAAAGAATCAACTTCTAGAAAAGGAGAAGCACAATGAGAAATTAGAATGTGAAATAGTAAGTCTAAGAAAGGAAATTGAGAAAGTGAAAAATTTAAATATTAGATTTTCTAAAGGATTTGAAACCTTAGATGAAATTATCAAGGTACAACACTCTCCTCTTGTAAATAGAGGTCTTGGATATATCAAATAATCCTCTCAGTCTTCAGTACCAATCTACCGAAATACAACTAAAGAACAAAAGAACAAAGAGACTACCCAGGTAAAGAATAACCACTTCAATTCAAGGAAGAACAGTAACAGAAATATCAATCAGCAAGTAAACATAAATAGAATATTTCATGATCGCAGAAATTTCTTCTTTAATGGAAAATGTTTCTCATGTCATAATTTTGGTCATAAATTTGTACAATGTGTTGCATACAAAACCATCATGACCAGAGAAGCTAGAAATCAATGAAATGAGACTGGAGTAAAGAAGAATACTTACAACAACTTTTCTCCTCTTCAAGGTGAAATTGAATGTTCTTATTGCAATAACTTTGGACATGAAGAATCTGAATGCAGGAGAGAACTTCAGCCAAAAGAACATATACCCACAAATTCCAAGGTGTGGAAAAAGAAGGACTCGCATGTTCAAAGTTGTGGCATAGCGTTATTTGCAGAAGGAGAATAAAATCAATGGTACATTGATAGCAGATGCTCAAAACACATGACAGGTGATAAAAATAAACTTCTTTCATATAATGCATTAGAGAAAGAAAAGTATGTTACTTTTTGAAATGACTCTCCTGCTATCATTAAGGGTAAAGGTTCAGTGTTTCTAAAAGAAAAGGTTAAATATAACAATGTTATGTATGTAGATGGGTTAAAGCATAAATTTTTGAGTGTAAGTCAAATGTGTGATAAAGGAAATGAATTTGTCTTTAGTTCAAAAGAATATGTAGTACGTGAACTTGACACAGGAAAAACAATAATAAAAGGAACCAAAACACCAACAAATATGTATATATTGAAAGGTGACCAAGAGCAATGCTACTTAGGTAAATCTACAGAAAATTTTTATGGCACAGAAGCTTGGCACATTTGAGCTTCTCTCAAATAAGAAAATCCAACAGACTCAAAGTTGTTCGTGATCTTCTTGGTATCACTCTGCCTGAAAGTACCATATGCAAATCATGCCAATTTGGTAAGCAAACCAGGGTGCAGTTCAATGCCAAAGAAGGATTAGCAAGTAATCCTCTTGAACTTATACATACTTATCTATGTGGTCCTGTAAGGAAAAATTCACCTCGTGGAGAACAATACATTATCTTCTTTATTGACGGCTTCTCTAGAATGTGTTGGATCGGTTTACTAAAACATAAAGATGAAGCACTTGAAAAATTTAGGATCTTCAAAGATTTGGTTGAAAATTAATTAGATCTAAAAATAAAATGTCTTAGATCTCCCCTAGGAGGAGAATATGTATAAGATGAATTCTTGATTTATGTGAACAACATGGCATAAAAATATATTTTAATGTATTTGGAACCCCACAACAAAATGTCATGGTAAAAATAATTAATAGAACACTTCAACAGATGGCTCATGCTATGCTTGATGAACTTGGAAATCCCGATACCTTTTGGGGAGAAGCAGCACATATTGCAGTAAATATTCTTAGCAAGGCTCATGTTCATGTGAACAGTGATAAAAATTCTTATGAGCTCTGGTGTGGTAATCTTCCCACTATAAAGTATTTTAGAGTTTTTGGAAGCAAACCTTTTATTAAGAACAGTGATGAAAAACTTGGTAATTTTGAGCTTAGATCAGATGAAGGAATGTTTCTTGGTTACTCTTCTAGAACTAAAGCATATAAATGTTACACTAAAATACATCAGAAGATTGTTGAATGTGTTAATTTTATAATTGATGAGTCTCTCACCACTCCTAAAAGGTAAATAACAACAACAAATGAAGAAGATGATGATGTATATTTTCCCTCATAAAATAGAAACAATATAGAAGGAGAACCCAATCAAGCACCAGAAGAAGATATATCTGAAAAGGCTCCATCTAGGTATGTTCAAAAGAATCATCCAGAATCTCAAATTCAGGGAGAAAAGGGATCAGGTGTCCAAACAAGAAAAAATCTTGTAGGATCCCCTAAGTATCTGGCATTCTTATTCACTATTGAACCACACAACGTAAATCAAGCTAGTAAATATGAATGTTGGATTCAAGCCATGAATGACGAACTTGATTAGATTGAAAAGAATCATACTTTGGAATTGGTTCCAAGACCTCATGATAAAAAATTTATTGGAACGAAATGGATATTCAAAAATAAGTTAAATGAAAATGGATATGTTATTAGAAACACAGCTAGACTTGTTTGTAAAGCGTATGCTCAAGAAGAAGGTATATAATTTGAAGGAACATTTGCTCCTGTAATCATAATTGAATTTGTTGCGGTCCTGTGATTTAGCAGATTGGCATACTAAATGACAAGGCAACATCAAAACCAGTCTTTAGAGCTCTAGGATCTAGCCCTCCTAGTCTCAGAGAGGGATCTCTCAATTGTTCACAAAGATATGACTTGTTTGCTTGTAAAGGGTTGATTTTAGGCTAGTTATGAAGCATGAGCTTGTTTGATTGTTTGGTTGGACATGATGATCTAGGCCGCATAGGTAGAAAACATAAATCTCTAAGTCATTGGGCGATGGAGTCAAGTGGAAATTGTAACAATTTTGTAAACAGATCAGGGATATCAGAGGGAAAATTTAACTTGGCTATTGGATCTACAAAGTCTTTCAGGTGAAATGAAATGGAAAATAAAGGTTTAGAATGAAAAGCAGAACCAAGGGCAATTAAGAATCCTTAATTATATGTACTTCTAAACAAAGGGACTTAAAACATCATTTGAACATGAAGAGGTATTCCATAGACAGGGCTAACCATAAATTCTAGAAATCACACTTCAAAAAATAATAATTCCAAGACAAACTTTTCCAATAAAATCTAGGAGTCGAGGAATGCTCTATTTCATCCAAAGATTTTACTTTCAAGCATAAGAAAACATTCAAGATTCACAAATAGCTACATTCATAGAAGAGGGAACAATTAGACATATTTGATTACAGCTATAAAGACCTTCAAAATAATTATTTGAGCAATTACAAAGGGTATGATCAACACAGACCTCTTTGGAAAACTTTGGACAATGGTACTTTGAAGGGAAACTTCAGAAACAGTTTTCAAGTAGCAGAAAGCAAGCAAGGAAAACCATAAATCATTCTTGATGCCAATTGTATTGAACTATTTAGGAATTAAAAAATCATAAGGGTTCAAGAGAGAAATTACGAATTTTCTAAAATGCCTTAGCAGAGGAAAACATAAAACAATGAAGAGTAAAGAGGTCTAAGGTGCTTCTAAGAGACATTTCTTAGCCTTAAATTTTTACTATACTGTAGTAATAAATGATAAAAAATAATGGAAAACAAGAAAAACATTAACAGATTAGAATACTTCACCAACATCCAAGCTCAGGGATCCAAATACAGAGCTTTCTTCATCAACAGACAGGTCAAAACATCCACAGGCTCCAAAACATCAATTTTCTTTCAACTTCAGCAGAGCTGTGTATTACTTCAAAAGAGTCACCAAATGCCAACTTTACAATGAGTTCCAATGTAATATTTATGATGTAAATGAGGAGGTGGAACTGATCTAGGGTTCAAGGGTTATTAATTATAGAGTAAATGTACTCCTGACCTTGAAAACCATGCAAGGCATAAGGTAGGAATATGTTCAACTAATTCTCTGTTTTAATAACTCTGTATTAACTTCTGATAGAAAGATAGGAGAAAAGATTGACTTTCAAGGCTTATTCTTATCTTTATAGTAACTGTCCTGACACATTAAAATATCTTATTTAGTGTAATAATTGTCAATTTTCCCTTTGAGTTATAAGGTAGGAAAGAGGTGGCAACTAGATATTTTGGAGAAATAATTGCCTCCTTTCGATGTATTCGAGGCTGCTTTAGCCTAACTTTCCTTAATTTATTCATTTAAACTATGTTTATGCTTGATTTCTGCCTTTTGCCTTTATAGTCCTTCATGTTGTTTTTATCGTTTTTCAGGATTACTTTAAACTTCTGCTCATCTGTCTTGTTCACTAACCTTATGTTTCTGTTTGCTGTGTGCAGGGGTTTCTGTGACTGCATCGATGGCCATAAAGTATCGATGGGAGATTTGAATCGGACCCTTTATTCCATTCTTCATGCATTTGATCCTTGGATCGTCATCCAATAGAAAAAAAGCCACTTAGATTGGCTATGGGAAGGCTTGCGAACTTCGGGCCACCAACAAACCTGCACAATTTAAACAAAACATTAATAAAAGCCTGTGTTTTTAGGATAAAATTTCTTAAGAGGCTCGGCGGAGGCGAATGAGCTATGCGGAGCTGAATATGCATTTAGAGGAGGGTTTCATGGCAGAATAGGGAAGAACCAGGGTTTAAACTTTGAATTATGACACGAAATAAGGGAGAGTGGTTTTTCAAAATGAGAAGTGGTTTTCATGTGGACTTAAGGCAGTTAGTGGTATTGGGTTGAGAAAATGTGATATGGGTTAATGGATGACACGTATGCCCCTGAAAACCGCCCATTTCGCGCTCAAGTTGCACGGAGGGGGAGGGGGAGAAAAATAGACGTGAAACGAGATCTGGGTTGTTAGATCCAAGAGTTGTAGATCTATGGTTGAGAATTAAAATGGAGGGATGAGAGTAGCACAGCAAGAGGATCTTGTGGGGCCAGGATGATGTAAGTCTATTTTCATCATGGAGAAAAAATTTCAGTGCGCAGGGTGAAAATTTCTTGGGTGGAGTGAAAATGATAGGGTCAATGGGAGCCATTATATTTGAGAAATGGATAGCTGAGATCAACTACGGGGGGACCGGGGGTATGAAAGGATCTTGTTGGAGGGGTGCCTCTTTAGTGAATGGGAAAAAATGGGTCGTTGGATCGGGAAAAAATCAACGGTGGATATGGACTGTGGGGGGACTGGGGAGTACGAATCATCCAGGACGGGTGCCCCCGCAATGATCCGTCACTGTCTGATCTGGGAGAGATCGACAGTCGAAATTGAATCGGGGCCGCGCAAAAATAATGAATGGGGCGACATAAAGGTGATAATGTGAGACAACATTCACCATTAGATCTAAGGAGATCAGATCAATGGCCCGAATTATATCAGCAGGAAGGAGTGGAGGCCGCTGGTCGATGGAGAGAAGCGAAGTGCGATGCATCGATGGCCATCCGATCTGGGAGAGATCGATGGTCGGGAATCCATCAGCGGGGAACCATCGGTAGAGAAAAGGGTTGGCGGAAAACGAGAAATGTCGAAGTGCGAAGAAGGGATGTGATGGCAATGAAGGGATGCGATACGATGGAGCACTGGCCGTCTGATCTGGGGGAGATCAATGGTGGAGATTTCATCGTGGGATTGACATATCGATGGAGAAAAGGTCTGGGAGCAAAGGAGCATGGATTGCCGATGGCGATGGCTGATGTGATGAAAATGATCGGGGCTTCGCATCGGTGGCAAATATTTTTACAAATGAAAAAGGTCGCGGGGAAAGGCAAAAGGCCGAAATGCTAATGGCCCTAGTGCTTTGGTCGCAGGGCATGGTTTTATTGTGGAAAAAGGGGCTCGGTTCTAAGCCGAAAAGTGCTTAAGGCCTTTTCTATGAAAAAGTCAAAAAATGCCGAAAAAGTGTGTTTTTTAACCTTTTTGAGGTTCCGATAGAAGAAAAAAAAGGTTTCAAAATTTGTAAAAGGGATTTACAAGGTTTAAGGGGAATTATTTAGGAAATGGAGGATAAGGTAAAAGGAAAAAATGGGCCTTTTAAGGGGGGGAAAGAACACTTGTGGTGAAGGAAAATGAATGAAATGAGGGGTTTGGAATAGTTTTCTTTTGAGCTAGCGGGGTTATTTTGAAGCTTTGAGTGAAGTTTTTATGAGCAACTGATAGACTTAGGATTATGAAGGCTATGAGATTTGTAGAACTCACAATGTTTCTGCAAATATTGTTTCTAGAAATCTGGGATTTTCATCTTAATCATCTTTGGATAGGATCAAAATTATAGATGACTAACAGTGGCTCCACTTGGGGAGGACAACTATCTTTCTAGGTGTCCAGAACCTCATATTATCAATCTTATGGTTTTTAGCAGACTAGTTCCTTATCCATAGGGAAAAATTAATTTGTTCTCTTGCTGATTTTCTTTGTATTTCTTCAATGACCTGCAACATGAAAACACTTTAAGATAGCACCTCTACCTACCCATTCCTACTTGTCCTAGCATTTTTTCTTCTTTTGACTGCATTTGAACTAGAAAAATCCTTTGGAATTTTATTCTTTTATTTGAAAGGAGGAAACTAATATAAATCTACTCTTATTTCTTCCATGAGTTCAGATTAAACAATTGAACTCATTGTTTCTCTACCTCAGCCACTATCTCTTAGGATTAAGCTGTCTGACAGATCTTATTGTCTATTTTCTAAAACAGAAATTTAAATACCTAGAAACTAGGATTAAGCTATATGATTTGCTATAAGACTATGGCATAAAAACAAGTTGCACATAGACTAAAATTTATAGAAATTTTTAAAACAAAATTGTGAAGGCTTAAGATTTGAAAATCACAAGTATCCTTCCTTCTTCTTATGACTCAGATTTTGATATGTTTTGAGTCATCCTTTTTCTTTTTATGTCTTGGTTTAGATTTTGAGCATGTTTGAACCATCCTTTCTTCTATCCTAATCTATTCTACTGATAAGCCAATATTAAACAGTTTGGAAAATCTTCTTCACTAACCTATCAACAGTAAATTGAAATTTATCTAGTCATGATTAAGTTGTATGACTAAATAACAATGTTCCTTTTTAAAGTAGTGGCATTTAAGCTTGCACATTTTCAAAATTTCTCTTTTTCGGGTATGGGGCTGTACCTTTCTTCTTTTCATCTGCCCTCTTTTCTCTTTTCTATTGTTTTTGTGTTTTTATTTTTTAATTTGAAAAGCAATGCTTTATACAGTGGAAAATAAAAGCTTTGAAATTTAGGAATCTTGGCAGAAATAGTGTTTGATCATCCTGCCATTTATAGGACCTCCAAATAGATATTCGCCATTCAAATATTCCAGAAAAAAATGCATTATGACCCCTGATAGAATGAATAATGTAGGGCCCTTTCCACAAATTCTCAAATTTTCCATGTTTTCCATTTTCTTCCCTTCTAGAATCCCACTTTAAAACTACATTTCCAACTTGGAAATCATTTTCTTTAGTCCTCTTGTCAAATAATTTCTTGATACTCTCTTGCATTGTTTATGTTCTCTTGTACACTTCTTCTCTGGACTGTTGTAAATGAATGGTCTGATTTATCCTTCTCTGCATATCATTTTCTTCAATTTGTACTTCTTGAAGGAGTTTCATGACTGGAACTCCTAGAGAGGTTGGGAGGATTGCTTCCATGCCATAAACCAACTGATAAGGGGAAATATTTATTGAATTTTTGGTGGTTAATATATCATCCCATAAAGAATGAATGATCTTACTATGCCATGATTTATGATTCTGTTCCAACAGTTTTTTGATAATATTGACAAGGTTGTTGTTGGAGGATTCAGCTAATCCATTTCCTTGAGGATAGTAGGCAGTGGAATGACCCAAGGTGATATGGTATTTATGGAAGAATTCGACCATTTTTTTAGATTTGAAGGCAATAGCATTGTTTGTGACAATTTTTCTATGACAACCAAATCTGTATAGTATTTTGGTTTCAAGGAACTTGATAATGACAGAGTCAGTAGCATTCCTAGAAGGTATGGCTTCTATCCATTTGGTCAGATAATCAGTGGCAGTGAGGATCCACTTATGTTGGTCTAATGAATATGGGTGAATTTCCCCAATGAAGTCCAAGCCCAATTATTGAAAGGGAGCTTCAACACTGATGGGATGTAAGGGTAAGGGTAGAAGTTTTCTCTTTCCATCAAAAATTTGACACTTATGGCAAGACATGACAATTTTCTAAGTATCTGGGAAAAGGGTGGGCCAATAATAACCAGATCTGAGGATTTTATTTGTTGTAGTCTTCCAGTAAAGATGTCCTCCACATTCTCCCTCATGCATCTCATGCATGATTTTTCCTGCATCAATCTCAGGCAAACATTTAAGCAATATTCCAACATCATTTTTCCAATATAAAACCCCATCTAGTATGCAATAATTTAAATCTTTTTGTTTCAAAAATATAGATTTAGTTTTAGATAGAGAGGGAGGGGTATTCAAATAAATCAACACATATATGATATTAGCATCCCAAGGTGAATTCACAAAATTTTCTTCAATAAATGGAGCTATGAATTATTCTGTTTATTCTAAGACATCAACCATATTCATATCTAGTGCTTGGAAGTTTGACTCAGCCATGATTTTTTCTAATCCCTGCCCTTTGATTATTTTGGTGGGCCTAATTTCTAAGTCATATTCTAAAATAACAGAAATCCATTTTCCCCTTTTACCATTAGGGTCTTGACTTAGAATATCCTTGACAACCATGTGTGGGACCAAAGCAATGATATGATAATGCAAAATATAAACTCTAAAGTCTTTCAATGCTTTTACCAAGGCTAAGGCTTGTTTCTCCATGATGTTATACTTGAGTGGAGCATCTTTTAAGGCCCTACTAAAAAATGATATTGCTTTTTCTTGCCCCATGTTATTCTTTTGCAGTAATATTGTAGCTATTTTATGTTCTAATGTAAAAGAAAAGATATAGAAATCTACCTGTGTTTGGGTTAGAGCTTGTTTCACTAGTTCAAATGATTGTTTAGCTTGTGTTTTCCATTTAACACCTTTTTCCTTCTTAAGCATGTTTATGATATTTCTTAATAGCTCATCAAGGTTTGGGATGAATCTCCTTAAAAAAATTATCTTCCCAATGAAAGATTGTAATTCTTTGAGGTTTCTAGGATAGTTGATTTTCAATATGCCATAAATCCTTTTAGGGTCTACTTTGAGTCCCTCTTCAGAAATTATGTGGCCAAGAATCTTTCCTTCCTAGAGACCTAAGAGTGTCTTTTTGGGATTCAAAGATAATCCATATTTCCTACATTTCTCAAAAACGTTTTTTAAATGAATCAAGTGTTCTTCATTAGTTTTAGAGAAAATAGTAATGTCATCAAGATAAATGATTATAAAATAGCCTATGTCTTCTGAGAAGGCTATGTCCATGGCCCTTTGGAAGGTGGCCCCTGCATTCATCAAGCCAAATGGAATTTTGACATACATGAACGTACCCCAAGGTGTAGTAAAAACAGTTTTATGTTGATCGCTTTGGAGTACTAATACTTGATTGTAACCTGAAAACCCATCCAATAGTGAAATTATTTTAGACCCAACCACCCTTTGAAGTATATGATCCATTTTTTGCAAGGGATAGTTATCTTTAAGGGAGGCTCTATTTAGATTCTTGAAATCAATGCAGAGCCTGATTTCCCCAGTATTTTTCCTAACAGATACTAAGTTGGAAACCCATTGTGAATATATGAAGGGAACTATGATCCCAGCATCATACATTTTCTTAATCTCTTTCTCGATTAAAGGAAATAAAATAGGGTTTATCCTTCTGAGCTTTTGTTTGAAAGGTTTCTGATTTTCCTTAAGATGAATTTTGTCTTGAATGATATTGGTATCATATGATTTTAGATCGTTGTATCCCCATGCAAACACATCTCCAAATTATTTGAAAATTTCTATGTATTGTAGCTTGATATGGGCTGGGAGAGTGTTGGATAACTTGATCATTTTTGGTTTTGTTAGGCTGCCTATGTTATGTTCTTCTATATTTGTTTCTATAGGTTCAATTCTTGGTTCTTTGGCTACATCATTGAAATAAAAAAGGTGCTCTAATGGTGTAAGGCCCCTTGGAATTGTATCATTTTTACATTGTAAAAATTTTAGGTCCTTTTGGTCTGTATTGTCAACTATTTCTGCTATAAAAGGATGTTCAAAATTGTTTATATCAGTAGAAAAGGACAGCTCTGTTTGAGGGATTTGTTCTTCATTTAAACAGTTTTCCTCATGGCTTGGAGTAGGTGTTGGTATAGCAAAGTCATTATTTGATTGCATAAAATCATCTATGTGTTTGTCATATTCAAACACTTTCCAATAGTCTTCATTTTTAGGTACCACAGGTGTGTTTTTTATCTTTATATTAAATTGTTCATTTATCTGTGGTATTTGGCAATTACTAGCAGCAAAGGCAAGTTCATTTTCTAGATGATTTTGAGCTCTTGGGATGAAAATGAGTTTATACTTTTCAAAAGTTTTTAGGAGATCTAGGGCAGAATTTCGATATTCTTTGAGTCTTGGGTTCTTAGTTGAATATTCTCCTTTAATTTGTCTAATTATTATCTCGGAATCTCCTTGGACTGATATTTTCTTGGCTTCTAAATCTTTGAGCAAATGTAGGCCAAGGAGGAGGGCTTCATATTCGGCAATGTTGTTTGTGCGTGTAAAATCTAGTTTATAGGAATATTATTGGTTGGTATTGTGTATCCACACACCTACCACTACACTTATTATGCTACAATAACCATCGAAACTCATTCTCCAAGATGTTTCCATCTCATTTCCATTTTCTTTTTGCTGTTGAAGGCTACTAAAGTTTGGGTCATTTTGTATTTGAATGGAGGACAGATCTGACTGTTTTGGTGTACTGACTTCTTGGTTTCCTTTTTCCTGTTGACTGATTTCATCTTCATTAAATAAGATAAAGGAATCTAAGTTTGAATGGATGGAATACATAGGAGTGTTGTTTTGCCTATCCATGTTGCTCACCATGTATTTCATATGAGACTCTTTGTATGATATTCTAGTTTGGCTAAACACTGGGATGCTGGCATAGGACATGCCCATTTGAAGGCTCCCCTGAAGTTTATCTCCCCATGATCTAGATAAAAGCATGCCATACTTAGGGGGAATTTTAGCTACCACTATGTCCATGACTAGACCTTTAGCAGGAATTTGTGCCGAATTGACACATAAATCTTTGATTAGGCCCAAGCATTTGACCCTACTTGAATTGAAGGAATATAGATCTTTATATGGTTTAGTACTTTCCAAGCCTAAGCTTTCCATCACTACTTTGGGCATAAGGTTATGTGAAGCTCCAGAGTCTAACATGGCATTATGTAGAATCTTATCATGCATATTCAGGCTGACATAGAAGGGAGGGACATCCCCTTATTGGTATTTTCCTTCAAATTCAAGACCAAATAATAATTCTGGTTTATCATCTATCAATTTTAAAGTATCAGTGTCACTACCTATATTCAAATCTTTCAAAACTTGGTTTTTATATACATCCTGAGTTACTATTTCAGCTAAGGGTATGGTGATTTTTATCTTGGCAATTTCCCCTTCAAGGCTGAAAGGAGCCATTGTTCTTGACATATTTACATCTGTTCTCTCATTTACAAATATTTCAGTAATCCTGATTTGCTGAAATTTATTTGGACTGTTATTTGGGACATATTTGTTAGGGACACTAGTTGAAGTACTAGGGTAGCTTTGTTCAACACTTTGCTAACTGTTTTTGTCTTTATTTAGATCAGTTTTCTTAGTCATAGTGTTGGTGTTACTGGCTGTCTTCTTAGGTTGATTTTCTGAAGTTTTCCTTACAGAAGCACTAGTGTTTTTGTCATTTGAAATCTATGGGCTCCCTTTTCTTCTAAGATTATAATGTTTGTGTAACTCCATGCCCTAGTCAGTAATCGTCAGAATCTTCATGGTTGTTTTCAATTTTTTCTGAGGAGAAGAATCCTTTTTCTTCTTCAGTGAGAAAAATGTCTGTCTCACTGTCAGATCCTATCAGGTTTACATGATTTTCTTCCAACCTATCAAGTCCCCTCTCTTCTTCTTTATCAACATAGTTTTGTTGAAAGGGAGGCATAATCTATTGGTCATTGTCTCTTTGCCTATCTTCATTTGGGTCTCTTCTGAGATTTGGGTTTCTATTTCTATTTTGGAGGTTGTTTTGGTTTTCTCTAGGAGGCACTCTATCATTCAAATTTATCTTTTCAAGCATCCTCTCCATTACCCTTACTACGTTGTCAATTTTGGTATTGGATGATGAGGTTGATGCCATTGTTTCATCCTTGTATGTAACTCTTTTTTCTGCTTTTAACCTAGCTCTTTCTCAACCAGATTTTCTTCTACACCTAAGGCTCCCCTCTGCATATCTTCTAAAGTTTATGGGTCTCTTTCTCTTAGTTGGTAGGCCATTTCAGGATCAAAACCCTCTAGGAATTTAGCTAAGGCTAGGCCTAGTGTAGGTTTCATGTCTGGGGGAAGTGCATTATAAACACTTTTGAATCTAGTGCAATAATCTTGGACACTTTCCCCAATGTTTCTTTTGAGGTTGGTATATTCTGAAAGAATTTGGAGAGGGTTCTTCATAATTTCCCATTTGTTTATGAATGTTTGGTATAAAGAAGGGAGATCATTTAAGCTGTGAGGAGTTAAGCTTTTAAACCATTTTTTGCCTTCTACTCCTAAACTTTGAGCAAAAATTTTCATCTTAATGTTCTCTTCTTCTATTTCCATATAATCAAAAGCATTATTCATTTTATCTACATATTGTTGGGCAATAGTAGGTTCATTTCCAGTGAAATGGGGAATTTTGGATTGGTAATCATTGGGTAAGGGAACCAGAGGTTGTGGTAACACAAGTGGAGCATACCATGCTACCATGATAGGAAATAATGGGGGATTTACAACAGGTGGATTAACAAGAGGGGAAGTGGGCTGGAATGGGGTGTTTTGAACAATGGATGTGTGGATAGGGGTGGAAGAAAAACTTGGGTAAGCAAACTGATGATGATCAGATCTATTATGTAAGGAGCTGAAATGATGGAGAATATGAGAATCAGGTGGAGTAGAAGGTGAAGCTTCTCTGCTAAGTCTTTGTTGCAAATATGTGGTTTCAAAGTCAGCTTGGTTTAAATCACTTTGAAATTTATTTCTGAATAGGTTCTTTGTGTGAGGTAAGTCAAAGTGAGGATATTTCAAAACTGTAAGATCTTCAGGAACATATCTTGTTCTTGGGATGGTTTTGTCAGTAGTTGGTTTTCCAGATCCAGAAATTTACCACAAAATCCTTTCTGGATTATCAACAATGGTGGGAGGATTAGGATCTAGATGGGATCTAGTATTGACCCTATGTGAAGCAATATTTCAATTTCCAAAATTTAGAGAGGCTGAGGTTTTTAGGTCTGTTTTCAAGGTTTTTCCTCTCACAATGATTTATATAAAAGGGGACTAGGTTTCTAAATTTCCTCAAGGCCGGTTAACACATTTTTAAGGAAATCTAGAGATCTAGAGGAGTAATAGGGCTAATGGGGCTAGTGGAGTCACCGGGTGGAAATTTTTAGCTTTTCTGAAGGTAAAATGTTTTATGGTCCACCACCATTGATTTATTTGAAAACAAATCTGAAATGTTTTCGGGTTTTCTGAGTTTTTTGTGGTTATATGGTTGTGTGATTTTCCTATACCTGTTTCAATACTTAGTTAAGCTGATGAAAGAGACAGAGTCTACTCTATGGCTTATCAGCTAATATTTTGTAGTAACTGAAGGACTAAGAGAGCCTATAATAGCTTGTGAGGCAACTATAAACTTAGATGTCCCACCGTGATCACCAGAATGTTGGGGTCCTGTGATTTAGTAGATTGGCATACTAAATGACAAGGCAACATCAAAACCAGTCTTTAGAGCTCTAGTATCTAGCCCTCCTAGTCTCAGAGAGGGATCTCTCAATTGTTCGCAAAGATATGAATTTTTTGCTTGTAAAGGGTTGATTTTAGGCTAGTTATCAAGCATGAGTTTATTTGATTGTTTGGTTGGACATGATGATCTAGGCAGCATAGATAGAAAAGGGAAATATCTAAGCCATTGGGCAATGGAGTCAAGTGGAAATTGTAACAAGTTTGTAAACAGATCAGGGATATGAGAGGGAAAATCTAACTTGGCTATTGGATCTACAAAGTCTTTCAGGTGAAATGAAATGGACATTAAATGTTTAGAATGAAAATCAGAACTAAGGGAAATTAATAATACATAATTATATGTACTTATCAACAAAGGGACTTAAAAAATAATTTGAACATGAAGAGGTATTCCATAGACAGGGCTAACCATAAATTCTAGAAATCACACTTCAAAAAATAATAATTCCAAGACAAAATTTTCAAATAAAATCTAGGATTCGAGGAACGCTCTATTTCATCCAAAGATTTTACTTTCAAGGATAAGAAAACATTCAAGATTCAAAAATAATTGTAGTCATAGAAGATGGAACTCCTAGACATCTTTGATTACAGCTATAAATACCTTCAAATTAATTATTTGAACAAGTACAAAGGGTATGATCAAAACAAACCTCTTTGGAAAACTTTGGACAATGGTACTTTGAAGGGAAACTTCAAAAATAGTTTTTAAGTAGCAGAACGAAAGTAGGGAAAACTGTAAATTCTTGAGGCCAACTGTATTGAACTATTTAGGAAGTAAACAAGCATAACGGTTTAAGAGAGAAATTAAAAATTCTCTAAAATGCCTCAGCAGAGGAAAACATAAAACAGTGAAGAGTAAAGAGGTCTAAGGTGCTTCTAAGAGACATTTCTTAGCCTAAAATTTTTACTCTACTGTAGTAATAAATGATGAAACATAATGGAAAACATGAAAAAAAATAACAGATTAGAATACTTCACCAACAACCAAGCATAGGGATCCAAAGACAGAGCTTTCTTCATCAACAAACAGGTCAAAACATCCACAGGTTTCAAAACATCAATTTTATTTCAACTTCAGCACAACTATGTATTACTTCAAAGGAGTCATCAAGTGCCAACTTTACAATGAGTTCCAATGCAGTATTTATGTTGTAAATGAGGAGGTGGAACTGATTTAGGGATCAAGGGTTATTAATTACAGAGTAAATGCATTCCTGACCTTGAAAACCATGCAAAGCATAAGGTAGGAATATGTTCAACTAATTCTCTCTTTTAATAACTCTGTATTAAATTCTGATAGAAAGATAGAAGAAAATATTGAATTTCAAGGCTTATTCTTATCTTTATAATAATTGTCCTGATAGATTAAAATATCTTATTTAGTGTAATAACTGTCATTTTTCCCTTTGAGATAGAAGGTAGGCTATAGGTGGCAACTAGATCTTTTGGAGAAATAAATACCTCCTTTTGATGTATTCGAGGTTGCTTTAGCCTAACTTTCCTTAATTTATTCATTTAAACTTTGTTTAGGCCTGATTTCTTCCTTTTTCCTTTATATTCCTTCATGTTATTTTTATCCTTTTTCGGGATTACTTTAAACTTCTGTTCATCTATCCTTTTAACTGATCTTATGTTTCTATTTGCTGTGTGTAGGATTTTCTGTGACTGCATCGATGGGAGCTTTGAATCGGACCGTTTATCCCATTTTTCATGCATTTTATCCTTGGATCATCATCTAATAGACAAAAATCCACTTAGATTGGCTATGGGAAGGCCTGCAAACTTTGGGCCACCATTAAACCTGCACAATTTAATCAAAACATTAATAAAAGCCTGCGTTTTTAGGATAAAACTGCTTCAGAGGCTCGGCGGAGGTGAAGGAGCTCTGTGGAGGT
Source organism: Pinus albicaulis (assembly GCA_034641835.2). Taxonomy (NCBI): domain Eukaryota; kingdom Viridiplantae; phylum Streptophyta; class Pinopsida; order Pinales; family Pinaceae; genus Pinus; species Pinus albicaulis. The sequence continues at coordinate 163,878,346 of CM076572.1, read as the reverse complement.
GAATATGCATGCGAGAGGAGGGTTTCATGGCAGAACAGGGAGGAACCATGATTTAAACTTTGAATTATGGCGCGGAATTAGGGTGAGTGGTTTTGCAAAACCAGAAGTGGTTTTCGCATGGACTCAGGGCAGTTAGTGGTATTGGGCTGATCGAATGTGATATGGGTTAATGGATGACACGCATGCCCCTGGAAACCGTCCATTTCACTCTTGAGGTGCACGAAGGAGGAGGGGGAGCAAAATAGACATGAAACAGAATCTAGGCCGTTAGGTCGAGGAGCTACAGTTCTATGGTTGAGAATGAACGTGGAGGGATGAGAGTATCATGGCGGGAGGAGATGGTGGGGTCGGGCTAACGTAAGCCTATTTTTGTCACAGAGCGAAAATTTCAATGCGCAGGGTGAAAATTTCTTGGGTGGAGCGAAAATGATAGGATCAATGGGAGCCATTAGATTGGAGAAATGGATGGTTGAGATCAACTGCAGGGGGACTACGGGTACGAAAGGATCTTGTTGGAAAGGTGCCTCCGTAGTGAATGGGAAAAAATGGGCCATTAGATCGGGAAATGATCAACGGTGGATATGGACTGCGGGGGGACTAGGGAGTACAGATCATCCAGGATGGGTGCCCCCGCAGTGATCCTGCACCATCTGATCTGGGAGAGATCGATGGTCAAAATTGGATCAGGGCCCTGCAAAAAGAATGAATGGGGCAGCGAACAGGTGATAATGCAAGACAGCGCTGACCGTTAGATCTAAGTATATTAGATCAATGGCCCAGATTATATCGGCAGGAAGGAGCGGAGGCCATTGGTCGACGGAGAAAAGTGAAGTGTGATGCGCCGATGGCCATTCGATTTGGGAGAGATCGATAGTCATGAATCCATCAGCGGAGAAAAGGGTTGACGAAAAATGAGAAATGTTGAAGTGCGAAGAAATGATGCGATGGTGATGAATGGATGCGATGCAATGGAGCGCTGGCCATCTGATCTGGGGGAGATCGACTGTGGAGAGTTCATCGTGGGATCGACATATAGACGAAGAAAAGGTCTGGGAGCAAAGAAACAGGGATCGCCAATGGCAATGGCCGATGTGATGAAAACAATCAGGGCTTTGCATTGGCAGAAAATATTTTTACAAAGGAAAAAGGTCGTGGGGAAAGGCGAAAGGCCGAACTGTTGATGGGCCTACCGCTTTGGTCGCAAGGCATGGTTTTATTGTGGAGAAAGGGGCTCAATTTTAATCTGAAAAGTGCTTAAGGCATTTTTTATGAAAAATTCAGAAAAAAGGTTGAAAAAGTGGGTTTTTTAACCTTTTTAAAGTTCTGATAGAAGAAAAAAAAAGGTTTCAAACTTTGTAAAATGGATTTACAAGGTTTAAGGGGAATTTTTTAGGAAATGGAGGATAAGGTAAAAGGAAAAAATGGGCTTTTTAAGGGGGGGAAAGAACACTTGTGGTGAAGGAGAAAATGAATGAAATGAGGGGTTTGGAACAATTTTCTTTTGAACTAGTAGGGTTATTTTGAAGCTTTGAGTGAATTTTTTATGAGAAACTGATAGACTTAGGATTATGAAGGTTGTGAGATTTCTATAACTCACAATGTTTCTGCAAATATTGTTTCTAGAAATCTGGGATTGTCAACTTAGTCATCTTTGGATAGGATCAAAATTATAGATGACTAACAGAATCCATAAGAATGTTTCTTTCGTTTTCAAGTTTTCAACAATTCAAGGTTTATCAAATGGATGTAAAATATTATTTCCTCAATGGTGATCTAGAAGAAGAAGTTTATATAGAACACCCAGAAGGATTCATTCTTGGAAATAATGAAAAACTTGTTTGCAAACTTAAAAAGGCTTTATATCATCTTAAACAAGCTCCTCATGCATGGTACTATCGTCTTGCCAAATATCTTCAACAAAAAAATTTCAAAGGGATCTATTGGCAGTAACTTATACATAAAAATTGAGAATTATAAACTATTGATTATTGTTGTGTATGTTGATGACAACATTTTTGGAAGTAATGAAGAGTCCATGAGTCATAAATTTGCTTTTTTTATGCAACAAGAATTTGAAAGGTCATTACTTGGGGAACTGACATATTTTCTTGGCTTACAAGTGCAACAAGAAATAGATGGCATATTTCTATCACAAGAAAAATATTTCAAGAAAATTTTGAAGAAGTATGGGATGGAAGACTACAAACCTATGAGTACTCCAATGGTAATTGGATTTAATGTCAGTTCTCAAGATGATTCTCCCATGGTGAATGAATTAGAGTATAGATCCATGATTGGAAGTATGCTTTATCTAACTAGGTCAAGACCAGACATTATTCATGTAGTTGGGATTGTTGGATGATTCCAAGATAATAAAAAAGAGTCTCACCTTCAAGCTATAAAAATAATATTCAAATATCTACAAGGGACTCAAGACTGTGGTCTATGGTATCCAAAGAATGTTGATCTCACTCTCCATGCTTACCATAATGCGGATTGGGCTGGAAATGTTGATGATCGAAAAAGAACTAGTGGTGGTGCATTCTATATGGGGCCACAATTAGTATCTTGGTTCAACAAGAAACAAATTTCTATTGCCTTATCTGCAGTGGAAGCAGAATATGTGGGTACTGCATCATGTTGCACACAACGTCTTTGGATGATGTAAAAACTACAAGATATTCAAATCAAATTTTCACCTCCCATCTCCATTCTATGTGATAATACAAGTGCCATTAGTATCTCAAAAAATCCTGCTTTGCATTCCAAGACCAAGAACATTCCCATAAAGTATCACTTCCTACATGAATAAGTGCTTGAAAAAAAGGTTAAATTGGAGTATGTTCCCTCCAGAGAACAAGTTGCAGATATATTTACTAAACCTCTTCCTATGGAAGCATTCGAATATCTCAGATAGAAGACGGGATTTGTCTCTATCTCTGTTATCAAATCTGCTTAACTTCATAAGATTAAATTTGGTACGTTGGTTTCATAAAGGTGAATCATGTATATACATGAGTTTCTGTACATAAAACCATGTATGTATTTTTCTAATAGAAATTCTATGGGTGATGTTAGAGTCGGTATAGTCATACCTCCATCAGAGATCAAAAACTCTTTGTTTTATTTCATTTTAGGTGCCTCGTTCATCCAATCAGTTGCATTCCATTAGAAGCATAGATTGTCTAACGGAAGGGTCTTGTCTCTCGTTTTCCTTCATGTCATGTATCTGCTGGTTTCTGTCTTATCATTAAAGTTCATCAAAATTCATCAAAGTCAATTTTACAGTCATTCATAGTCATGGATGGTATTTTGGTCAGCAAAGAGTATTTTCAGTCATTAGGTCTAGGGTTTCATCTTCAAAAGTGTCCAATAATGCCAGCGGGCACATGAGGATGTTCCTAATAAGTTTTCATTCCAAAATTTTCATCATCAATAATGATGAGAATGATTCTTCTTCAAAACTCTGTTTTGAAGAAGAAATCGTCAAATTCATTTTTTGTAACAAATATGTAATTTTTAAGGTTTTTCAAGTTCTCTAGTTCTTCAGGCGTAGCCTTGGTCATCCTTTGCCGAAATCCAATGCCAATCATCCCTGCAAGAAATCGACAAAAGTTTCATCATTTCAGCCAAAAAGTCAAAGTGGAACCAAGCAAAACAGAGTTTGTATTAAAAGTGAAAAAATGCCAAAGCTAAAACATAAGAAAGTGGGTTTTTGCAAAACAAAAATCAAAGCCATGACTATAAGATATATTTTCATGATTCAAATTTCATTTGCATGCAAGAACTTGTCAAAGACCCTAGAGAAAAATGTTGGAGGGCTAAACTGTTGGTTTGAAGGCGGATTTTCTGTGAAACACTTGCACGGCGCACATGAAGGAGGTCGCGATGTATTGGCAAGTCGCGGCACATAGGGTCGATTGTCACCGTGTAATTTTCAACTGGTGCGGAGCATACCCCAGGCACGATGCACTGGGTTTTTTGCGCGACGCACAGAGTCGACAGGCCAATTTTATATCACTGCTTCCAAAATTTTCAAAACAACTTCAACTCTTTTTCTTGAAGTAATTTATGCACCCTTTCCACTGCTATTAACTCATTTTTGGTGTTGTTTGGAGGCAAGGATATAAGATTTTGACTAGTGAAATTATAAAACCTCTCATGTGGTCGAAAACTGCTCCAAGGGTTTGAATCTGAGTCTTAAAAGTTGACTTTGGTGCCAAAGGCTCCCACTCCATTTTTCACTTGTATTTCCCAACACTGTCACATTATCATAAGGCCCCTCTCCTATTTCCCTATATCCAATCCCTAAAACCCCACCATTTCCTACCACTTTCCCTCCTTCATATCACTTATAAAATCCCAATTCCCAAAACAGTCAAGTGACTGTCTTCACATCCCTAATTTCACTTGACTCAAATATATTTTCTTCACTTATAACTTGTTCTCATTTATCCCTACCTCTAAAACTACATTTCCCCATCACCAACCCTCCCCTATATCATTTGTTAAAATTCCTAAAATTCCCAAACCCCACTTTCCTAAAATACATTCAAGTGACTGTTATGGCATTCTAATTCCCCTTGACAGTCCACTTTTCCCACTGTCTTTGTTTACCACAGTCCCTTCATATTTTGACTCACATTTGGAAATTGGAGGCAAATACACCAAACTCTTATTTTCACCACATATATATCAATATATAATTTTCATACACATTGCAAACATCATGAAGGACACAGATTCATCATATGAGCAAGACAGTGACTCTACTACAGAGCTTAATGTACCAAGGAGGCCTCAAAAAGGGGGCAGACACGTCAGAGAAGAACCCACTTCATTGACTCAATTGCAGGCCTGCCCACTTGCAATGGCTTGTTTTCAACAACAGTCATGCTTTCAGTATTGTGACATGATTGCTCAAACTCAGCATCATCAGGAGTTGGTTCGCTTGTTTGTGTTACATTTGCGAGACGGTCAGGTTACCCTCACTGGTGTAAATTTCACCTTGACACTAGAAACCATTTCTCAGGCAACAGGAATACCGAATGTAGGTGAGAAATGGAACAGAGATAGCAGCTAGACAAAGTGTATTATGAGCCATACATTAGACCTGGCTATATGAGGCAGCTCAGCAAGGTGTTCCCGTTTAGATTCTTGAAGGAGTCCTATGCGCCATTGATGAAACTCATCATCAGGTACTTCAGCTGTGAGGGCCGGTTCTCGCGCCTTTATGCTTACCATATCCGATTATTGATGCATTTCACGGGAGTGAGGATGATGAGCATTCCATATTTCATGTGCCGAAACATAGAGAGGATGACTACTCTTGTGCAGAAGAAGACTCCTGAGCAGCAACACAACACCATTTATCATTATGCGCTCATCAAGATCATTATTGTACATCAGCTTGGATTGCAGGGCATTGCATGGGAAGAGTTCATTTCCCGTGACTTCTTTACAGCCCCTCAGCCTCCTCCAGAGATTATTCATGGTGCAGGTGAGCCTTCAAATCAGTTTGAGGGTCCTGAGACAGAGCCTATTAGTGTTCCAGTATGTGTTAGTTATCAGAGAGGCACCAGAGCCTTATTTGCAGCAGCATGACGAGTACTATCTCCACCTGGGGTGGAAAGGGTCTCGTTACCTTCATCAGCAGCGCGAGTACTATCTCCACTTGAGGTGGAAGGGGTCTCGCCTTTGACATCATCACAGTTATAGGGACAGGACAGAGGAAAGAGGCCTATGTAGGAGGAAGGCCCTTCAGGAGGCCAAGACACTGATTTTACACTCATTGATGTTGATTTGAGCTCTCGTAGCTCAAAGCTGAAAGAAATCATCCAGGAGCAGAAAGCTGAGATCGACACATTGACCGAGAAATTTCAGAGAGTTCAGTGGGCTATAAATTACTTGGAGCGGCGGAATAAACAATTGGAGGATCAGCAGACACTCATGGAATTGCAGAAAATCCGTGAAGACCGAGAATTGGCCCGAAAAAGACAAGGTGACATGACACCCTTTGAGTGGGAGATTTGGCTTACGAGGGTCAATTTTCATCTCGAGAAACTATTGGCGAAGGAAAACAATGACAAGGACATGCTCAGACATATGAAGAACCACTATTGGGCCCGCACACATGTTTGCAAAGAGAGGATCAAGATCCTGAAGGTGAGGCTAAGGAGGGCACTAAAACGTCGGAAAAGGCCTGATCCACTTCAAATCTTGGCTGAAGCTTCTTTGGCTGAGCATGATACTTCATGGGGGACCTTCAGTCCAAATTTCAACAAATTTGGAGAAAAGTTTGTCAATTTTGAATTTTTTGGTCACAAAACAGATTTTCCTGCCCAACGCGTAGTGCCACCTTGCGCGCGCTTACGTTTGAGAGATATTCTGGAGGGAAAATTGACATTTTTTGGATTTTTTATGAAAATTTATGCATGCTCAGGAATGGCCTAAAGATTTCATCAAGTTCTGGGTGGCCTAAAGGGTCAAAAACACCTTGAAAATGGCCTTTCTGCCACTTTTTGCACACATAGGAACCAGTCTTGGGAGATTGAATTTTTTTAGGGGCAAATGGACACCAAATCTAGAAATTCCACTTGGGTTGGAAACTAGACAGGTAGGGATTTCCAACGAGCTATCATGAGCTCAATTTGGACTTTGGTAAGTGCCTCAAAATCAGCTCCAAAGTTGTAATACGCATAGAGATTTTGGGCGTGGCGCATAGAGAATTTTGGCCTCTTTTTCACTTTTCAGCTCAGAATTTCACCCATTTTTGACTAGTTTCACTTTTTCATGTAACTATTGATCTACCTTGATGTAATTTCATGACCATGATGTAAATTTGGCATATTTTGACTTTTTCTAGAGGATTCATTCACTAAGAAGTGAAATGTGAGTGAATGGATGTTGTTCCTAACATATAGAGGCAAGTTGTTTGATTGCACAGATTTGGTTCTAGTTTAGAATTGGTGGAAAAGGCTCCTATAAGGATGATCTCGACCCCTAGAGGCATGGGAAGGGGTTATAATTATATATATTGTATTTCGAGTCTTTTTTTAGGGTTGGACTCTTGGGAATAGTTTGGCACCTCATTGTATATTCATTTCAGCATTTTTGGCAAAGGAAAGACCAGGGTTTTGCAGCACTTGTTGGGATCCTTGTGGCTCTAAGTTTTGATGGTGTTTTTCTCCATGTAATTGTAAGTTCATTAATGTTTTATGTATGCTATTTCCCTTCTCTTTGCTTCTGAAATTAAACAAATGAGTGACTAATATAGAATTCATTGGTTTGCTGGTGCTACGCCTTAAACTTTTGTTTAGTTTTATATGTTTTCATCTGTTTGAAGAGGATCCTTGCAGCCTCTTTCCCTCTTCATCTCCTCAGTAGTATTTTCCATCCATTCATTCAATCTAATACATCAAAGAAATTTCCCTCCTTGCCCAAAACTGCCTCTCCCTTTTTCCAACAAAAAACCCCTAAAAATCATTTCAAAATCCTTCACTTATATACCTAGCCTAAAATTATCTTTTATTTCAGTCATCTCAAGCCCCATTGATTAATTTTCACTGAGATTGACCCAGACAGAGCCCTCTCCTATTCTGGTAGGGCTAGCTACCAGATTGAGCGTGGTTTGATGTTACCCTGAACTCTGACTTCCTTCAGCCAAAGGTAGATTTAGGCCATAACATAGTGGCGACCATACTGGGGAAGAAAAATTTGTTGTTTTATTTATAAACTATAGACAGAGCCTGAAGTTATGTCAGGTAGCCTTAAAACTTCTCTTGCTCTACGAGTGCATAGTAGATAAACACTGCTTCAGTGAATATCCGGTCTAGTTTATGAAATGAACATCTGGTTTCCTCAGTAAGATCTAATCAAGTTCAGATCTGATGGTTGATGGTGGACAATGATCAGACATAAGAAGGCCGAAATCATTCACCTGGTGACTCCAACTCGATGTAGAGACTCCACTGCAGGACTAACTCTTTCTCTAAGAAAATGGAAGAATCTTGCACAAAGTTTAGGTGTCCAAAGTTGAATGGTATTCAGGATCTAGTCTGCTTTCTCGTAAATTACTTCTTTGTTGTTCTTGAAGCTAACCTGAAATTTTTTCAGAATTTTTTGTATGATAAAGGTGATCAAAATATTCACTTGACCTATTCAAGGAGTGTAAATACTGAGTTCCCCTTTGATCCCGACCTTCTTACTTTTCCCACATCTTATGATGACCCTCTTCAGAGTGATGAGCCTAAAGAAAACAAAACGGATCACGTAGCTCTTGTATATACTCCTACACCTTTTAAAGTCCCAGATAGGTATCAACCTCTTGTTTTACCTTCTGTTCTTCATGCTTTCCCTAAAAATTATGACCTATATCTACCAAGATTTGATGGTGAATGTAACAACGTCAACGATGAGCAACATGTGCAGAATGTCGAGACTTTTCTAGACCTTTTTGAAGTCGATGACGAAGATGTTAGTATTAAGATTTTTTCTCTTTCTTTGCAAGCCAAAGTCAAGAGTTGGTTCAAAGCCCTGCCTGATGCGAGCATCTCATATTTCCAGTAGTTCATAAAATTTTTCCTCGACGGGTGGGTGATTAGACAGAACCTTTTCTTGGTTATAGAAGAGTATAACCAGCTGAAAAGACTGCCAGGCGAGACAGTACAACAGTTTTCTGCCAGATTTAACCAAGTTTATTATTCAATGCCAGCTGATATAACACCTTCTCCTAGATCTGCTCTCTTGCACTATTTGGGTGCCTTTGATCCGGAAATGGAGTTTCAGTTGAGAGAAAGGAATATTGCAACAATCGTAGAGATACAGAACAATGCAGTAAATGTAGAGGCTCATTTGTTGATCCGAAGGGCAAGGTTGAAGGAAGAAGAGATGAAAAACATAGATCTGGAGAAATCGACATCTCTAGAGGTAAAGCTTGACATGTTGGTAAGTGTAGTAGAAGAGATGATGCAAAAGAACACCACAAGGAATGAGTATAATGTTCAAACCCATGACTTGCTGATTGAAGAAGAACAAGTGGCTGACCCAAAACATTTGGTTTCTTATCCTAGTTGTCATAGTGATTGTTTTATAGATCACTTTGAAGAAGAGAGAGGTGTTGATATGATATGTATGCTTGATGATGAACTTTATATTGATGATTTGCCTCAGTTTGATCAGTATGATGATGACTATGTTCTCCAAATAGAAGCTAATCTTGCAGACATATCAACAGCTAGTTTGTGGAAGGAGGAAGTTCAATTTTAGCAGCTCGAGTACAGTGATCAACCGATACATATCAGCTATGACAATGATGAGGAAAGTGCAGCAAATCTTGAATTAAGTGAAGGATGTTTTCCTTTTCTTTTTCTTTTTTTTTCAGTTCATTACAGACAACTTCCATGCAATCAAAAATCAACTGCCAACAAGCCTTGATTTGGACCATCTTGAGGGCAATAAAAACCTTGTTCAAGATTTCTCATATTCAGATTTTCAGTCCTTGAAAGCCATTGATTGTCAGATTGTGGATGAAGGAGTGGAAGCCGAAATACATGATTTAATGATGCAATAGGATTATGTACCCTTTTGTTTCGAAGAATTTTAGTTTATAAAGAAGAATCTTCGTAATATCTCTAAAGCAAAGGATGAACAGTCAGTACGAGGTCATACAGTTTCAATGGATACATTGTAGCAGTCTTCTCAAGTTTTTTATGATCCTATTGCTCGTGTGTTGGGTGATGTTTGCTATGAAAATTCTTCTCCTTTAGCTAACCATGTGCCAGAAAATAATGCTGATAATAATCTTATTCAAAATTCCCCTTCATTGTCTTGTTTAACAGATTGTTCATTGCATAGCCCATACCAAGGGTTGTAGTCATATGAGGAGATTGATAAAAGAGACTTTTGTTCTATTTGGAATCAGCTCCAGACTTTGGTTATTCATGAAATTTAGGATCCTTTTGACATCTTACTGCAATCCCCAAAGAAAGACAACACAGATGTGAGGAAAATCTTAATATCCAGCTATGAAGATTACCTGGACCAGAGCAGTAATGTGTCGATGGAAATCAATAGCTATGTTTATGAAGATCCTTTCGCAGTATTCTTGAAGTCAGCCAGTCAATTCATGCTTTTCAAGTTTATCAGTTGTCAACTTGATTCTGAGTTTCCATGGGAGTTGCCTTACGATTCTTCCTTTTTCCTGCGCATCAAAAAGCATTTGGGAAAAAATCAAATATCAGCCAAGATGATTACATGGTTGCATTTGCTATTCCATTTCACTTGATCGGGTGGTGAAAAGAACAATTAGAGTAGGTTTGATGAATAAGCTCAATTATGAGCATCTTTCCAGTTTGTTAGTTATGTTTTGGTCATGTTTGGTTTTAGTATCATTTTCAGTTTTAGCCTTGAGTCAGAGTCGGTCTGCATAATGTCAGTTTTTGTGTTTTGATTCCATTGCCCAATGGATGAAGGCACTATCTGCTCTCCTAGAGAACTGCTGTTCTTGGCACCTCTCGAGAGCTACCATCCCCATTGGAGCCAATGTTAGAGTCGGTATAGTCATACCTCCGTCATAGATCAAAAACTCTTTGTTGCATTTCATTTTAGGTGTCTCATTCATCCAATCAGTTGAATTCCATTAGAAGCATAGATTGTTTGATGGAAGGGTATTGTCTCTCATTTTCCCTCATGTCATGTATCTGCTGGTTTCTGTCTAATCATTAAAGTTCATCAAAATTCATCAAAATCAATTTTACACATTCATAGTCATGGATGGTCTTTTGGTCAGCAAAGAGTCTTTTCAGTCATTAGGTCTAGGGTTTCATCTTCAAAAGTGTCTAATAATGCCAGCAAGCACATGAGGATGTTCCTAATAAGTTTTCATTCCAAAATTTTCATCATAAATAATGCTGAGAATGATTCTTCTTCAAAACTCTGTTTTGAAGAAGAAATCGTCAAATTCATTTTTTGTAACAAATATGTAATTTTTAAGGTTTTTCAAGTTCTACAATTCTTCAGGTTTAGCCCTGGTCATCCTTTGCCGAAATCCAATGCCAATCATCCCTGTAAGAAATCGACAAAAGTTTCATCATTTCAGCCAAAAAGTCAAAGTGGAACCAAGCAAAACAGAGTTTGTATTAAAAGTGAAAAAATGCCAAAGCTAAAACATAAGAAAGTGGGTTTTTTAAAAACAAAAATCAAAGCCATGACTATAAGAGATATTTTCACCATTTAAATGTCATTTGCATGCAATAACTTGTCAAAGACCCAAGAGAAAAATGTTGGAGGGCTAAACTGTTGGTTTGAAGGCGGATTTTCTATGAAACACTTGCACGATGCACAGGAAGGAGGTCGTGACGCATTGGAAATTCGCGGCGGATAGGGCAGATTTTTATCATGTAATTCTCAACTGGCATGGCGCACTGGGTTTTGTGCGCGGCGCACAGAGTCGATATGCCAATTTTATATCACTGCTTCAAAAAATTTCAAAACAACTTCAACTCTTTTGCTCCAAGTAAGTTATGCACCCTTGCCACTGCTATTAACTCATGTTTAGTGTTGTTTGGAGGCAAGGATATAAGAGTTTGACTAGTGAAATTATAAAACCTCTCATGTGGTCGAAAACTGCTCCAAGGGTTTGAATCTGAGTATTAAAATTTGACTTTGGTGCCACATGCTCCCACTCCATTTTTCACTTGTATTTCCCATCACTATCATATTATCATAAGGCCCCTCTCCTGTTTCCCTATATCCCATCCCTAAACCCTACCATTTCCTACCACTTTCCCTCCTTCATATCACTTATAAATTACCAATCCCCAAAACAATCAAGTGACTGTCTTCACATCCTTAATTTCACTTGACTCAAATATATTTTCTTCACTTATATAACTTGTTCTCATTTATCCCTATCTCTAAAACTACATTTCCCCATCACCAGCCCTCTCCCATATCATTTGTTAAAATTCCTAAAATTCCCAAACCCCACTTTCCTAAAACACAGTCAAGTGACTGTTATTGCATTCTAATTCCCCTTGACAGTCCACTTTTCTCACTGTCCTTGTTTACCATAGTCCCTTCATATTTGGCACACATTTGAAAATTGGAGGAAATACACCAAACTCTTATTTTCACCACATACAGATCATCATATACTTGACATAGACTTGCAAACACTATCACAGACACAGATTCATCATATGAGCAAAACAATGATTCTACCACAGAGCTGCAGGTACCGAGAAGGCCTCCTATAAGGGGCAGACACGTCAGAGAAGAGCCCACCTCATTGACTCAGTTGAAAGCCTGCCCACTTTCAATGGCTTGCTTTCGGCAACAGTCATGCTTTCAGTATTGCGAGATGATTGCTCAAACTCAGCATCATCAAGATTTGGTTCGCTTGTTTGTTTTACATTTTCATGATGGTCATGTAACTCTAGCTGGTGTAAATTTCACCTTGACACCAGAAACCATTTCGCAGGCAACAGGAATACCGAATGTAGGTGAACAGTGGAACAAGAGACAACAACTAGAAAAAGTGTATTATGAGCCATACATTAGGCCTGGCTATATGAGGCAGCTCAGCAGGGTGTTTCCTTTCAGATTCTTGAAGGATTTCTATGCGCCATTAATGAAACTCATTATCAGATACTTCAGCTGTGAGGGCCGGTTCTCCCGCCTTTATGCTTACCATATCCGATTATTGATGCATTTCACGGGAGTTAGGATGATGAGCATTCCATATTTCATGTGTCGAAAAATAGAGCGGATGACTACTCTTGTGCAGAAGAAGACTCCCGAGCATCAACATAACAGCATTTATCATTATGCGCTCATCAAGATCATTGTTGTACATCAGCTTGGATTGCAGGGCATTGCGTGGGAGGAGTTCATTTCCTATGACTTCTTTACAGCCCCACAACCCCCTCCAAAGATTGTTCATGATGCAGGTGAGCCTTCACATTAGGTTGAGGGTCCTAAGACAGAGCCTATCAGTGTTCCAGTAAGTCTTACCTATCAGAGAGGCACCAGATCCTTATTTGCAGCAACACGACGAGTACTATCTCCTCCCGGGGTGGAAAGGGTCTCGTTACCTTCATCAGCAACGTGAGTACTATCTCCACTTGGGGTGAAAGGGGTCTCGCCTTCGACATCAGCATAGGTACAGGAAAGAGGCAAGAGGCCTATGCAGGCTAAGGGCCCTTCAGGAGGCCAAGACACTGATTTTACACTCTTTGATGTTGATTTGAGCTCTCCCAGCTCAAAGCTGAAAGAAACCATCCAGGAGCAGAAAGCTTAGATTGATACATTGACCGAGAAATTGCAAAGAGCTCATTGGGTTATAAATTACTTGGAGCAGTAGAATAAACAATTGGAGGATCAGCAGACACTCATGGAGTTGCAGAAAATCCGTGAAGACCGGGAATTGGCCCGAAAAAGACAAGGTGACATGACACCCTTTGAGCGGGAGATTTGGCTTACGAGAGTCAACATTCATCTTTAGAAACTATTGGCGAAGGCAAAAAAGGACAAGGACATGCTCAGACATATGAAGAACCACTATTGGGCCCGCACACATGTTTGCAAAGCGAGGATCAAGATCCTAAAGGCGAGGCTAAAGAGGGCATTGAAACGTCGGAAAAGGCTTGATCCACTCCAAATATTGGCCGAGCATCTTTGGCTGAGCATGATACTTGATGGGAGACCTTCAGTCCAAATTTCAGCAAATTTGGAGGAAATTTTGTCATTTTTGAATTTTTGGTCACAAAACAGGTTTTTCTGCCCGACGCGTAGCGCCACCTTGCGCGCGCTTATGATTGGGAGATCTTCTGGAGGAAAACTTGAAATTTTTGGATTTTTTATGAAAATTTATGCATTCTCAGGAATGGCCTAAGGATTTCATCAAGTTCTGGGTGGACTAAAGGGTCGAAAACACCTTGAAATTTGCCTTTCTGCCACTTTTTACATCCACAAGAACCAATCTTGGGCGATTGAAGTTTTGGAGGGGAGAATGGACACCAAATCCAGAAATTACACTTGGTTTGGAAAGTAGACAGGAAAGGCTTTCCAACGAGCTATCATGAGCTCAATTTTGACTTCGTCAAGTGCCTCAAAATCAGCTTCAAACTTGTGCTACGCATACAGATTTTGGGCGCGGCGCATAGAGAATTTTGGCCTTATTTTCTCTCCACATCTCAGAATTTCACCCAGTTTTGACTAGTTTCACTTTTTCATGTAACTATTTATCTAACTTGATGTAATTCCATGACCATGATGTAAATTTTGCACATTTTCACTTGTTCTAGAAGATTCATTCACTAAAAGGTGAAATGTGAGTGAATGGATCAGTTTCCTAGCATATAGAGGCAAGCTGTTTGATTGCCTAGATTTCAGTTCCTAGTTGAGAATTGGTTGAAATAGCTCCTAGAAGGATGAGCTTGACCCCTAGAGGCATGGGAAGGGGTTAGACTTTTATATGTATTGTATTTTCTGAGACATTTTCAGGGTTGGACTCTTGGGAATAGTTTGGCACCTCATTGTATATTCATTTCATCATTTTTGGCAAAGGAAAGACCAGGGTTTTGTAGCACTTATTGGGATCCTTGTGGCTCTAAGTTTTGATGGTGTTTTTCTCCATGTAATTGTAAGTTCGTTAATTTTTTATGTATGCCATTTCCCTTCTCTTTTCTTCTGAAATTAAACAAATGAGTGAGTAAGGTATAATTCATTGGTTTGTTGGTGCTCTGCCTTAAACTTTTGTTTAGTTTTATATGTTTTCATCTGTTTGAAGAGGATCCTTGCAGCCTCTTTCCCTCTTCAGCTCCTCATCAGTCTTTTCCATCCATTCATTCAATCTAAGACATCAAATCCAT